>OY856409.1:812640113-813190113 GCA_963693085.1 Alisma plantago-aquatica
ATCCTGATTGGATCTTGAAAATGACTTTTGATCGGTCGAGTTTACACTACACAGAACTCGACCGATGGAGTAACTGACCAATTCAATTTTTATTGGTCGGTTGAGTTTCCCCAGGACAAACTCGACCGATGGTCTGAATATCGGCTTTGTATTTTACTCTATCGGTCTAGTTACCCTTATCGAAACTCGACCGATTGCACTGTACGGAAAAGTGCAAAAAAGTGCTTCTAGCCGTTGTGGAGTTGCAACAAGTGAAAATATATCCAATGCAAGCCACAAAACGGCTAGTTTTCATTCTCAAGTGTTCCCAAAGGCTAAGAGGCATCCCCAACTATAAATAGGACCCCTTGGGCTTCATTCCAAGGTTGAGCATTCATTGCAAAACTCTATGTGAGGATCCTATTCTATAGTTGAGTGCTTCCTACAGCCTCCTCTCTCTCTCTCTAAGCTTAATCACTTGCTACATCCATTAGAGTGAGTAGGAAATCTATAAGAGAGCTACTCCTACATGTATATCTTGTGAGGCTCTCATTTCCACCACCTCCCTTTCCTCTCATTTCAACCATGAAGATGAAGGCTATCTCTCTTGGCTAAGAGAGGTGAAGAAGAACAAGGAAAGGCATCCCTTGGTGAAGATCAAGGCTGCAGACTTGGAGCTAGAGTGCGTAATCCCTTGGTGAAGGAAGAAGACTCCTTTCTCAAGTGGATAAGTCCTTGGTGGAAGCTTCTCCAAGTGAAGATGAATTCAAAGGCGAAAGATACAAAAAGAGTGGGTGATTCCTGCAAGGCTGAAGACTTGTGCATGAGTAGATAAGTCCTTGGAAGAAGGAAAATGACTTCTTGCAAAGTGGGTAAGTCCTTGGTAAGGTTGAAGACTCTTTGTATTGGATAGGCAAGTCCTTTGTTTGGTCATGTATTGTAAGTGTTATGAATGAATATAAGAATGTAATGGTTAGGAAATCCTAGAGGTTGACCTCTCGAGGTAAGTGGACTGACATACTCCTAGTTTGAAGTGGGGAACCACTCTAAATAGCTTGTCTACTTGTGTTTGCTCAATCTCTCTCATCCTTTCTATGTATGTTTTAGTTGCACTCAAATTACCTATTTAGCAACCTTATCTTATCATATATCTTGATGGTCTAATAAATTTTGTTTAAGTGCATTCAGCTCTATATACCCTCCCTAGAGCATCTAATCACCCATCTAGGATCCAACACTAAGGATCAATTCATTAATCATGGTAAGAAGGAAGAGTTGGGTGTAAAGGGTTACAATGATGCAAGCTTCTAAATTGGCAAAGAAGATCACAATCGAAATTTGTGTTTGACCTTAAAAAAGAACTACATGATGAAAAAGTTTCAAGTAAGAGACAATTGTTGGTTCTACAATAGAAGTCGAGTACCTTGTTGTTTTGAACACAATAGAGGATTTTGTATGGATCAAGAAGTTCATTTAGATGAACTTGTGTGAGGTTCCAACCATTGATGACATAGTAGAAATATTGTGACAACAATTGAGATACTAGATAGGCTAGGAAACTCAAATAGCAAACTACAATTTTTCCATCTCATAAGAAAGATCGTACAACGAGGAGATGTGAAGACTTACAAAATACCGATTGGGAGAAAATGTTTCTACAAAACAGTTACGTAGTAGAAACATGATGGACATGTTAAGACCACTAGGAAAATTATTCATAGGTGATTGGCTCTAAGTGCAAGTTGGAGTTTGTTGGTATTTATGCCCATAGAATCGATCATATGATGATTGATATATTTGATTTGATAATAATAAAGGTAATTGTGTCTATTATGTTTGTCTCAGTCATGAGATAAGAATACAAATAAGGTATATGTTTAAAGAATTTTGTTACTCGATGACATATGTCTTGAGGTTGAGGACCTAAACAATGACATCATATGTATGATAAGAGTACAAACATTCTTATTATGTCCCTAGTCAAATATTATTGTGTAAGAAAAATAGATGACAATAATACATAAGACTAGAATGTGTGTTGATTGATGATAGAGTCTCATTAGTCATGATATGGGATATTAGTCAAACACATGGGTACTTGTTAGAGAATAGTGTATCGGGAAGATTCACAATGAGAGTGATACATGGAATCCATTGAGTGGTGGTCGGGATCAACTCTCATGGTGATGGTGGTGATTGTGGTTCTTAGACCTAAAGTTATTACACTCAATCACATATTGGTGTACTTTGACACCATCTAACATGACCTTGAATAAGGGTTACCATATATGTGATGTTAGGGTATGTTGTGACCGATGAGGATTGACTATGGGTGATGTAGATGGGATTTGTTCTCCTATCATAGTTGATATCATGGTCACTTGATAAGCGCTACTGAGAAATGTATGACCTTACTCATGTGAATCAATATGTGATATGTGAGCTTACATGCATCTAAGACAGTCAACTCTAGTTCAAGAATGTGGATTGAATATTAAGAGGATGACGATTTCATGCCTCAAGTTTAATCAAAATATCAAAGACAAGGGAACTATAGGATCACTATAACACTGATCATTGATTGTAGGTTGAAGTTGTTCTCCAACTTTCCAATTACTTGGGTATCAATGATGTGTTGCCATCGCTCATTCTTTGTAATGTCATAAATTAGATATAGACTTCACTTCCAATGTAACTTGGGACCTATAGGATCTCATGCATATGACCCACCTGAAATAGGAGTTTACTCATGAAAATTGGCTGACTTGGATTGTGAGTCAACCGACTTTAGTGTTGAGTTTACCGATTAATATGTTTTTATTACTAAAGTGTTTAGGTAATCATTTTAAACAATATTGATTGAAAATTGGATGATCAAGATTATGAGTCGACCGACTCAAGTGGCAAGTCAAGCAACCCAGAAACCCACTTGCCTAACTGGATGATCAGTAAGACTAGATCAAGGATTGATGTTGACATCATGGTGCACATTACTCATTGCATTGAAGGTCAATATATTTGTGATTTTGAAAACATTCAAATTGACCGACTAGGGTGTGAGTCGACCGACTCAAATGTTGAGGCGACTAACTATTGACATGCAACAATAAGAAATTCATGAAAATTTATCTCTTTGACTCCCAATTGATCTAGAAGCCCTGACCCTGACTCCCCTATAAATAGGGGGTAGTCAAGGCTTTCAGAAGACACAACTAATGTTGACAAAAGTTGTACTACGAGTGACTAAGAAAGTTTTACCTATAAAAGGGAGAGACAGTCAGGAAGAACAAGTCAGCACTAGCACGTTGACATCGAAGGGATAAATTCATTTCCATTGCCTCGAGATAGCATGACAAGATGTTCTCGATAGTCTGCATGGAATACGTACAGGTGTGGAGGTCATTGCCACCATGATAGAAGGATGTTGTCTTTCGTTCATGGTGCTACACTAGGAGGCCTCCGCCAACAACCGTTTGGGTGCTTCTTGAGAAAGAAGTATGTCGTTGTAAGGGTTGTCATTGGACTTGCTCTAGGACCAAGTATATACCTTGCAAACCCTCTATCCTAAATATGGTTATTGATGCGACCTGATTGTTTGGGATACAGGTAGAAATTTTTGTTTCTACTGCTTTCTCTACTGCCTCAAATCGCAACACATCTTCCTTCTTCTATGAATTTACAAGTTCACATCTTTTTTGGATGAAGTTTACAGTCAAATTTGTAGTCGAATTCTAGTCTTACCTTGACTACACCAGAGAGTAGAATACATATGCCATTATGTGTCTTCTTTACACCTAGTGATGTGACATTATCTTTTTATACCTCCAATGTTGGTATAACTCCCATCAGCCACTCATCTATTAGTTCAAATATCTCAAACTAATCGACATATGCTCCATTAGACCGGGTCACATACAAGATCACTTGCCCTTTGCAAGTGACTTGCATGACTTCACCTTGTAAAATTTTCCTACAAATGAATTCAAGCACCCTTTGGGTATTGGAATCCTTTTGAGATTGCAGGCATATCGATATTTGACCACTGTGTGTTGTGTTTCATCATTCATCTTGTGTTTCATCATGTATCTTGACTGGATATACAATGAAAGAAGAACTATTATGTGATATCCATAAATTATTAGTGCCCAGTTTCCTAATAATTTTATCATCAAACTTTTCTATAATATGGATCATGTAGATATAAGTTTATATTTTTAAAGTTTATCTGTCATTGATGTCTAATGATTGTCTCGCAACAATCTTTCTCTGACACATTTGAAGTAACTAGCATAAACTTCAAACTCAAAAGTGACATGCAATATATGGGCTCAAATTTGTTGTTCCTGGTAGAAGCCATGATCACGCTGCTCCTTATGTTTAAAAATGTCATGTGGACTGGTGATCTAAGAAATGTTTCTAGGCGATCGAGAAAGCTTAACACTTCCATTATATTACAAGGCCAGTTGGTGTCAAATTAGGCTTAACTTCATCAAACAAATAAAAATACAAGCGTAAGTAAATCATTCCTTTGAGTTCCAAATGGGTTAGGTATCTTGTTTATCAAATCCAACCATAATCCATTCTTGTAATGCATTTACCATAATATACAATAGCCATGCCTTGACCGGGCTTAACTTCGTAACTAGAATAAAAATTAGCAAGCACAATTAAGTCGTTCCTTTGAGTCCCAAACGATATTAGCTATCTCGTCAATCAAAACCTAATCATTATCCGGTCTTCTAATGCACATATTGTACTATAATATACAAGAACCACACTTTGACCATTTCCAAATTTTTTCGAGTTCTATTATCTTATCTTTAGCTTAAACATCACATCAGATCTAGACTTGTTGATTTCACACATACAATGGAAGTACAAGCACATATACAACAATTACCTACTAGAATATTATATTATATAGGTATGTATAGTAATTTGTATCGATTATGACAAGATTTCATTATATATAATAAAATCATTAGCATGCTAATGATTTAGAAAACACTACTTACAACCAAAATATACTGAGGTTGGTACATCAGATGGCCCTACCGATACGGGGAAGAAGTAGTTGATTCCTCTTAAAAGAGAGTATGGGTTTTTTTTGTGTTTTTAATGTTTATATGACCATCCATAGATCGACTGTTGAGAACTTGAGATGATTCTTGAAGAAATGATAATGAAAATATTAAAATGTTAGAGATATTTATTCAATGCTAACTTAAAAGATAGGAAAACTTATACGACATGACTCACGGTTACAATAAAATATCATATAAAGAGTTCTTATATTGATGTAGTAAGCAAGGTGCTCTAGCTCCAACTACTTTTTTGTAGCTCCAAAATGTACTACAAGAGCATTGTGTCAAGATGATCCCATATTTATAGGTTTAGATGTGAGAAAATTGCATTTTTTGCTCAAAATTGGTCACTTCGGCCCTCTTTTATTAAGGTGCCTTATGAGAACGGTTGAAGAACCCACATAAGACTCTAAATATATGCATCAATATCCTCCGACACGCATTGCCTACTAAGTAATTAGAAGTGATTGGATTCACTCAAGACATACTATCTCAAAGTGATCACTTTGCCTTGACCTCCTAACTTGAAGCAGATGCATTGCCTGCCCCGACATGCATCTAATATTTGGGGCAGTAGAAGTGTCCTGGGCAAGGCTGGCACAAATCATTCATATCGTATTCTTGCATCAATGGATCCAATCCGTCACAAATACCAAGGGTTTTACAATTATGATAAACAAGTACAAACCATTTCTTAAGGTTTAGTGATTCATCTTTTCAAACTAAATGTAAAGATCTTGTCTTAATCGACATGAATTCTTATGATATAAATTTACACAAGATTGGTATATTATTTTATTTGTAGTTGTGGTTGCACTTCAACTATTTGCGCAGAAGCTTTATATAAATCAAGGAGCCACCATTTTGGTTTGTTGTCACCTATGGGTTAAAATGAGTTTATATAAAGTTTAAAGTAAGGGTTAACTATTTCTCAAAAAAGACGTGCTAGCTTGGAGGAGCCTACAAATTTTGAGTTTGATATATAATATCACATTACAAATTACTAGTTCGTGATCCAGTTACACCCAACCAAACATGCCCTTGAATTGACTTTTTCTACCCAAAGTGGCCCATATTTAGATATTATATTGAAAGAGGTTCTATGTACGACATTATTTATACCACAAGTATGATAATTTGATTTTATATATATATATATAAGATGCATCACTCAACTTTCCCAATAGCAGCCATGCCACTTCAAAGGTCATTTGCCATGGTCTACTTGACTATCCGTAATAAATGCCACACATTTGTTCATCTTAGGGCAAGGATTTGGTCGCAATTTTGATGCTCAGTATTAGTTGGAAGTCGTCTAGTCCATTCACCTATTATTCCAATCAATTTAATCCATTAATGCCCGGCCCCAAGTTGCAGCTCCGGCAGCTCCTGCCTTGGCAAGGGAGCGTTTTCAGTTCGTGTTGAGACATGAGAGTGGACGGGTTTTGTGGTTTATGTTTGTGTGCGTGAGTGAGCGGACGTGTTTCCGCGTGAATGCCGACTTGTCAAGAACTTCAGTCATTTGACGAATGTTACAGTTGACTCAAGGACGCGTCGTTATTGCGAACATCAGCAGCAGGAGTGTTAAGGCCATCATCCATACTACCAAGTTCAGACGTGGGATCCATCATCCATAAACCATAACATACGACCACCGTCAAAGCATTAACCCACCCCACGTCCGACAGCTCAATTGGTTCGGTCAAAGCAGAATCAAGCTTGTGCAAGACGATATATATTATCGTTTCGTAAACGAAAAAAAACTGGAAGAAGTATTTTAACAACGACAGCGGAAAGGAGACAGAATCAAAATAGGCATCTGCGTAGCACAAATCGCGACAAGAAACATGTGACACCGACTCACATGCGGGCTGCTGCGATCGCGTCAAGCATTTCCAAAGTAGATTTTTGGTGATTTAACAGGTTATAAAAAGATGCACGGCCTAGGGATGCCATATCTCGTTGTTACGCGCACACAACTTTAATGGTCGTATCACCATTTTGAGCTTTTGATTTTCACCTCACTTTACAAAGGTTCATGGTCATTGAAAATTATAACGCAAGCTTTTTCACTTTTGTGGTGCAGTTTTTGTACCCATGTGTTAAAATTGGTTTGTGGTAAGCGGATCTAACATTTATTAGGAACTACAAATTGTCTTTTAAGTCTTTCAGATTTGGTTTCTTAAAAGCCACGCATTCAAACTCTAGTGGTCTTGTTAAGTTCCGTAGCATATAACTATTATTTTTTTTCTTGGGAGGGGGGGTTCCCCAGCCAATAAAAGCTTTCATTAAAACAATCAATCTAATATCATATGATGTATAAAAACTCTCACATAAATTGACTAAAAACAGAAAGAGGGATTTTTGGTATGATACCATGTAATTATTCTTTGATGGACGGAGAACTTCAAAGAACCTCTTACCTTTTTCCTTTTCCTTAACGTTTGTGTACATACCAACATTAGGAACGTGCAACTGGTGACATGTGGGGTCCTAATAGAGGATATTTTTCCTAAGTCCACTAGATAAAGACAAGTCATATTGAGCAATATGTGTGAACTGAGAAAAGTTATATTTATATATATATATATATATATATATATATATATATATATATATATATATATATATATATATATATATATATATATATATATATATATATATATATATATATATATATATAGGTTAGGAAGTGTGTATCGGCCGGTACATGTAACTTACGTGTATCGGCCATTAATATAGCATATGTAGAGTATGTTGATAAAATTCAACCATATGGATTGATTCAACTCTATATAGATTAGATGTCTTTAAAAAATCATAACCATATCTTATGTAGATCATGAGATATAGACATACATCATTCAATGGTTTATGCAATTTCTGCAACTTACCATTGATTAGAAAATAGACATTTTCTTTTATTGTATGCTCTATGAATATCAGATTGCGATGATTTTTGATACACATCTTATCTAAGGGGTATACTATACATCCATAAGTTGGATTATTCATTATAATTTTACAATCCCCATAAATGAAGGTGGGTACATGTAAGCTACATGTACTCAGGTACACAATTCTTTTAGCCATATATATATATATATATATATATATATATATATATAGAGAGAGAGAGAGAGAGAGAGAGAGAGAGTCAAGCTAGAATACACTCGAGTGTACAGATCGCACGAATATACTCAAGTACGTTTGCATATCAAGACTGTTTTTTGTAAAATGTAAACCATTGATCTTCACCGTTATACTATAACTAGGCTACATACAAATTTTGAGCCCATTTGGATGAGTATAAGTCACTCATCCAAGGGCAAAACAATCAATGCACGAAACTAATTTGAAATACATAATTTTACGGTCTTTATAACATGACCTATAAATGTTCAAATGTGCTCAAATTTTACGTATGAGCTATTCACAAGATGTTTAAGAAGATCAACGGATTAGATTTTTGAAAAAAATATTGCATCATGAAAAACTATTTGAGTGTATTCTGCTCCGAATACACTCGAGTATATTCTAGCCTGACTCTCTCTCTCTCTCTCTATATATATATATATATACACATATATATACATATATATACATATATATGTGTGTGTGTGTGTGTGTGTGCTTGTGTGTATGTATACACAAGCAAGGGATAACCTGGTTGGGGAATTCTGCTAGTCCCTAATGAAAGGACTCGAGATCAAACCACACAAAGAAGTATTTTTTTATTTACCTTCCTACTGGGCGTCTGGTCTCCGCCATAGGTTACGGGAGAGGGAGAGAGAGATATTTCTGTCTTAATCCCATTTATGTGTTTATACATACATACATACATACATACATACATACATACATACATACATATATCATGTTCTAGTAAAAGGTCATGTCAACCAACAATATGCTTATGTTCATACCTCTAAAAAACCTATCACAAGAAAGTCAACATCTAGGGAATGAAATAAAGATATCCAAAAATGAGCACTCCTCAAGTAACCACTTATAACAAGTCTATTGGACTCTTAAGTTTGATAAAGAATGGACACTTTAAAGTGAAATCTACCTTTGTATATGGGTGAACATAGAAAAAGACAATGGAAGTGAGATGAGATGAAATACAAAAGGAGAGAAAAGTACGTACATGTAAAAACATTAGTGAAAAGGGAAACATCATAATGAGTGATCATGAGATAACATAGTAGGCCATGAAAGCAAGTTATATGTCATTCTGAGCATCAATATTAGTAAATGCAATTAGAACCTACAAGGATCCAAACTATCCTGAAGCAATAACCATTATTACAACTATGACCATAACCAATGAAAGATAAAAGTACTTGGGAGAGGGAAATACCATGTTTTGTTAAGAGGGAATAAATGGAAGCCACCACAATAGTTGGATCCCAAAAGTTATAACAATTTACATATATGAGATCCATTTTTTATATGAATAACTATGATTTTTTTTTGGGGGGGGGGGGTCCCACCAATATAATTTCTATTAAAACAAACAATATAGTATCATATGTGGTACCACAACTCTCGCATAAATGAAAAAAATGATGAGAGAGATTTTTTGGCATAATACCATGTAGTTATTCTTTGAAGGATGGAGAACTTCAAAGAACATCTTCCTCTTTTCCTTTTTCTTGATGTTTTGTGTACATACCAATGCTAGGTATGTGCAATTGGTGAACATCTGGGTTCCATATCGAGAGTGTTTTTTCTAAGTTCATTGAGTAAAAATTTAGTTCTATTGAGCAATAGGTGATGGATTGTAAAAATATAGACCAAACTTCCCTATGGATGGTGTAGTCAAAGAGAATATATGTAATGGACACACAACTATTTTATTAGAGATATTATTTGTATGGACTCTATAACATCATATTCAATCAGGTGCTAGTAAGAGCTTTTTTTTCTTAACCAAAAATTCATATAGGAAGTTTTTAAAACTTCTAATGAAGTACAATTTTCATGGTTATGATAGAATGGTGAGCAAATATCCCAATCTGTGAGATTTTTGAGCCCCAAAACATAAAAAATCAAGACATGTATCCATAAAGTAAGAGAGTGTAACTAGGGAAGTACGAGGAATCATCATCATCATCATCATAATCTATGCCTCAGTCCCAACCACGTTGGAGTCAGCTACATGGATCCTTCATATCTATTCAACTCTATCATGGGTCATATTCTGATCAAGAAGTAAAGATTTAAAACTCTATCTATATGCCCTTCCCAAGTTAATTTAGGCTTTCCACTTATTCTATTAATTGTTATTTACTCAATACCATTACTTCATATAGGTTCATTAGTCGGTATATGTGTTGCACATCTCCATGCCATTTGAGTTAACCCTCACACAACTTGTCCTCAATGCTCTCCACCCCCACTTTGTTCCTGATATAGTAATTTCTCAAGTGATTTTTTCCTGTCTTCCAACACATCCATCTCAACATACAGATTTCAGCCACATTCATCTTCTTAAAACCTTGTTTCTTTACCGCCCAACAACCACTCCCATAGTGTAATGCCCCTCCAAGTACATACATGACAACAGAAACAAACCCTATGTTGTCCATAACATGATTCTCTTGGCTTGGAGGAACATTACAAAACATGATATTCATAGCAATAAAATAAATGAAACACCATGCATTTATTAGAAATATTGATTCATACATTGTTCTTTTAACATAAACTATCTTGTTCTTGAAATAAAATCTAATAAATGAAAGGTAAACCAATTCTAGGACATAAATCTTCTTTGGAAACTTGATATAGGATCTTCTAAGGTGTAGATGGCACCCCACCAAGCTATGTTCTAGGATCTTCTACTTTGAAGCACTCACTTCAAATACCTTTGCTCCTTGATCTAGGAACATCTCGTCCTATGGCCATGCAAAAACAAAGACACACATCAGTAAGTGGCACTATACATTTTATAAGAACTAAAAAATAAGCATATATACTTGACTTGAGAGAAAAAATATTGACATGAATTGAACTTAAGCATTCTTGATTACATGATTCTTATAACATGAAGAATTGAATAGTAATATATGCCTCTCTCTATGACACCCACTTAAGAGCACATGATTGCTAGGAAAGACCATAATGCTAGGAAAGCCCATAACGGCACAAATGCCCATTATTTGATTATAAAAGCCCATAATTGGCACAAATGCCCATAACGACCCTTTGAGGTCCATGATTCCAGAAGCATATAAAAGCTCATTCAATTCCATTTATCTTAACATTAACATTACCATGAACATGAACTTCATCTTAAACTTTCATCTTTAACATGATGGGATTTCTCCCTCTTAAAACATGAACTTTAAATCCATTAATTACTCATCATTAATCATAATCTCTAATCTTAATGAACACGATAACCATATGAATAAAATATAGAAAACATCAATCAATTTATATATTGAACATGATTTGAGCATTGAACTTGAATTCGAGAGCATTATTCCTACATCATACATAGAAAACAATTAAATTAAAGTACATATGTATAGTGGCATGACCCACTTACCTAGAGCAAAGTTGATCCTAAGATGTTCTCTCTCTGATCTTGATCAAATCTTAGGTCAAACCTTCTCTTCTCTTGATTAGGATATAAACACTTGTTCATAATTATTTAAACACCATAAATCAATACCTTATATTGATACTAGGTGAATTAGGGATTGAGAGCATTAGGGTTAGGCTTGTTGATCAACATCATTAGATTAGGAAAACTTGGTTGGTTGATTACTATTTTAGGTCACACAAAACATATGTGATACATAATTAGGATTTCATGAGTCAGATTAGGGTTCTTAAAAAACATCTAAACATGAAGATAAACCATGGCTTGTAAACCTTAAAATCAAATTGCTCTAAAAAAATCCTTTCCAAAACATATTTTTGCTCATTTTTCTAAGCATCCAATGATTTACTATGAATTTTAGAAAATGGACCAATTGGAAATAAGAGAAAAGCCATGTCAGGATAAAAATCCAAAGTGGGCAGAGTAGAGCTCGTTTCCTATATGGCCCAATCCAAAATGGCCCAATGGTCTGGGTCCGCTCCAACTCAGCAGTCAAGACCCGCATCAACAACTAATGAAAATACGACCAAAAGATAAAAAAGCCCATGCAATGGAAATAACTCATTTGATTTTGCAGAGGCAATGGGGTCTTTGAACAACCTGGTTTGTTCTTCCCACGAACAGGCATGAGAAAAGGGATCTGGAGGCCAATCTTCGATCACATCTTGTTGAAGGGAGGTCATTCGTAGGATCCTGAGACTTCAGGTGAGGTCGTCGTCGTCAGGCAAACACATAGACCCTTCAACCAGACCCAGAGGTATAGAGTCACCCAAACCACTTCGGTCATGGCCGAGGAGTATCTAGGAACCACGACTGAGGTTTGGCATGAGTCAATGCAGAATGAGGCATCAAAACTCACCATCAGGCCGAGGCGAAGTCACCGTGACCATCGCCTGGCAAGGACCAAAAACACTATGAATACGACATGTCAGTCATCGTAAAATAGGGAAAAGAGGGGGTCGTGTTTGTGAGAAAAGCAGAGAGGATAAATCATGAAATAAATGACCAAAAAAACATTCAAGAATATCTTTTGACTATAAATATGAAGCTTCCATGGCTGGAGAGGTTACTGAGGTGACCAGGTGACAAACCCCGGTGAGGCTGTCGGCCGTGGCCATAGGATCCATCAACTGGGGGCACCGCAGGTCAAAGAAATGATGTGAAAATGTAGAAAGTGGTTGAGTATTCTTACCGTATTTTTAATTTGGTAGAGGTGGTCAGAAACTGGAGGACCAAGATGTCATCTTCGTCGGAGAAGACATGACACTCAGAGGCACAAGAGATAAAATTGAAGGTAGAAGTGAGTTTTTCTCAGTCTTGTGGTTGTTTTAGATCCCTTTTATAAATGTTTGGGCATTGGCAATACCTCCTGTAAAACTAGGGCGATGAGGAGAGTCTGAGCCCTAATGGGCATTTCCTCCACATGGCACGAACTCCCTCAAAACTCGAGATGATTAATATCGTCTGGTTATCACAGTTTCTTTGCGAAGAAATTTAAGAAAACAACCACTGTGGAGAGAGATCCATGTCGAGAAGGAATCACTGACTAGTTGCCTTATAACTGGTCTCCTACTCAAGGTAGGAGACAACTTCTGCGTCGTCTAATGAGAAATCTAATTGCTACAAAAGTGTCTGTGCTAAATGGATATAACCAGGCCTACGTGACAAGTAACTATAGGAAAAATTAATAAAATCAAGGGCCTGACATTCAAATAACTGGAAACCATATCAAATCGATGAAATAAATTTGAATATTACTAATATTAGGGGTTAAACTTTACAAAAAATTTCCAAAAATATCATAGGGGTCATATGAAGTCCTGTTGACTTCAAATTTGAACCATAGGCTAATCTATGGGTTTATATACTTCCTATATGGCTATATTCTAGTTTTGCACATGTTTTATCCATAGTTTCCATATGGGTCATTAAACTCAATTTTAATGCATTTAAGATATTAAGTGAGTGACAATTACCTTCCTTTGAGGGACCCTGAGTCCAACTTCAAGATACATTAGCTACCTCTTAAAAATTCATATTACATATAATTTATGCCTTTTTAAGAAACTTTCATGGAGGAGAGAGAAGAAGAGAATTTACATATACTTTCCTCTTATTTTAAAATCATAAAGGTAAATAAGAAAAACTTATCCAAGGCATCTACTCCATAATTATATTTTTGAAATGAAAGCCCTTTTCTATTTCCCCCTTTATTTCTTATTTCAATTAATGCATCCAATCATTGAGGTAAGTTGCTTTAAAGTCCAAGTTTCAAATTTTACAACTAGAAAATTGCAATTAACACCCTACACATATCTTATTTAAAATTTGGGATGTTACAATTCTACCCACCTTAAATAAATTTCATCCTCAAAATTTTCTTATACTACTCACCTTAGGGTTTTGCATATTCTCTATACACTAATTATTAATATCATCTTAAAGTCTCATTCTCATGGTAAAACACTATCAACATGTGGGTATACTACTAACAAACCTATTTCACATCATCATTGACATGACAAAGGACCTCTCTTACCTCTTTCTATGGGTACTGATTCTACCATGGACCTTACTTGCTTATCTGATTAGGTTTAGGTGACTATATGTCTCAAACTTTTAATGTTGGCTCTTATTTTATCGCCTTTGGATATATGTAGGCCGCTCATATATTCAAAGGTGACATATTTTATCATACTTATATTGCACCTCCACCATTCACATGTCCCATACCACATGCACTTGAAAGGACAATACAAGTATGATTATGCATATAACATTCTCTCTAGATAATCCCATAAGTCTATGTCCCATACCACAAAGATGTGGGAAAGAGAGAGAACATGCTATACACAAATTCTAGAGTTAACATAAAAGTCCAAAACATCTAGACACATATCCCTAATCCTTATCTAAACCTTTATCTCATCTCTGGACCTCTACTTTGGTTTCCCATATCTTTAACTTAATATTCTATACTTAGGGCTTAAAAAATGTGAATATTTAACTTACTGGCCATCTACTTGTTGCTATGATACCATATTGTAATGCTCCTCTAAGTACATGCATGATAGAAGAAGCAAACCCTATGTTGTCCATAACATGAGTCGCTTGGCTTGGAGGAACATTACAAAACATGATATTCATAGCAATAAGATAAATTAAACACCATGCATTTATTAGAAATATTGATTCATACATTGTTCTTTGAAAGAGGAAACTAATAACATAAACTATCTCATTCTTGAACTAAAATCTAATACATGAAAGGTAAACCAATTCTAGGACATAAATCTTCTTTGGAAACTTGATATAGGATCTTCTAAGGTGTAGAAGGCATCCCACCAAGCTAAGTTATGGGATCTTCTACTTTGAAGCACTCACTTCAAATACCTTTGTTACTTGATCTAAGGACATCTCATCCCATAGCCAAGCAATAACAAAGACACACATCAGTAAGTGACACTATAAGAACTGAAAAATTAGCATATATACTTGCCTAGAGAGAGAAATTTATTGACATGAATGAAACTTAAGAATTATTGATTACATGATTCTTATAACATGAAGAATTAAGAGAAGGGTGTTCCTCCCTACTTCTCCAGTACCTTCTCCTTTTCCTCTGAGTGAACCCTAGTTTACCCAGGTTGTTGATGGCCATGACTCTGACCAGGACCATGCCTTGGTGGATACGGTGGAAGTAGGGTACCTCACTGGGTGGCTTGGACCTCCTCTGACCGGTCGGTAGTGTCTCCCCTCCTACTGTCATATTCTGGCAGTGCCCCCTCTGTGCATCCACACGACTAGTGGCTACCTCGACGCTGAATCTACTCGGTAGCACTGGCCTTGTGCCATTGATGTTCACAGAGGGATGGTTCAAGGGGGAAGAACGATTCATTCTTCTCCTCCTTGGCCCCTTTTCTGCTACATGGAGATCACGCACAATGTTGATTCTAGGGGGCAGAGGCATTTCGTTTCCTCCCTTGACTCCTCTACTACAGTGGGTGGGAATGTCGTTCAGGCATTTGATGTTGGGCTACTGTGCTAATAACAGCTTATGGCATCCATGTCATGGTACAGTGGTGACTCCTAATGGTACTCCCTCCTCCATGTGCGATATGGTTTCCGGTGGTGTCCCCTACTGCTCTTCGGTGTCCTTGATGCAGAAGGATTCATCAAGGCTCGTGTCTTGGTCCCTACTCACCATCGATCTGGTGGGTACTCCCTATTTCAAGGACTAACCCCTGAAGGTGTTTGATGGAATGCCTTCAGGCGTTCAATGCTCTGGGGAATGCTATTTGGGTTCTCTCTTTGGATGAATGCAGGGTTCAGTAGTCTTTCTGTAGTACATCTTTGTGGGTGGTCAGTAATTGTAGTGCGTCAGTTAGGTTTTTTGATCCCCTACGGAAATTCAAGGCATGATCCCATGTCGGCCTCTTCCTTGATCAGGGTGATGACCATTCTGGTTCTGGATACTGAAGTGTTTAGGAGTCTCAAAATAGTGCTACTGCTGTCAGAATACTCCTGAAAGGAGACAAGGGGTGGCAAATCTTGTCTTCTTTTATTCTCCTTTTCGGTGCTTCCAGCTACTGGACTACTTTGAGCTAGAGATAGTAGATGTCCTTCTGGGTTACTTTTGTTAGGTAGGTGGAGTTTCATACTTACATCTTTGTGGGTGTGGTTATTGTAATGTTTGTAGGGCTCTTCGTTTTATCTTGTAGGTTAGTCTAGGTAGGTGGAGACTTCTCTTGTTTATTGTTCTCCTGATAGTCTGGAGTTTTTTTTTCTTTTTGTTCTCGATCCTCTTCATCTCCCTGTGTGGAGATTTAGGGATCATGTTTTCCCTATGGGGCACTTATGTACCCAAATTTTTGGTTTATTAGTAACACATTTTTTTTCGACCAAAAAAATATAACATGAAGAATTGAATAATAATATATGCCTCTCTCTATGATGCCCACTTAAGAGAACATGATTTCTAGGAAAGCCCATAATGATAGGAAATCCCATAACGACATGAATGCCCATGATTTGTCTATAAACGCCCATAATTGGCACAAATGCCCATAACAACCCCTTGAGGTCCATGACTCAAGAAGCATATAAAAGTTGATTCAGTTCCATTTATCTTAACATTAATATTACCATGAACATGAACTTAATGTTGAACTTTAATCTTTAACACGATGGGATTTCTCCCTCCTGAAATATGAACTTTAAATCCATTAATCATTGATCATTAATCATAATCTCTAATCTTAATGAACATGATAACCATATGACATAAGATATAACAAACATCAATCAATTTATGCGATGAACATGATTTGTGAATTGAACTTGAAATTGAAAGCATTATCACTACATCATACATAGCAAACAATTCAACTAAAGTACATATGTATAGTGGCATGACCTGCTTACCTGGAGCAAAGTTGATCCTAAGATGTTCTCTCTCTAATCTTGATCAAATCCTAGGTCAAACCTTCTCTTGTCTGGATCAGGATCTAAACACATGTTCATAATTATTTAAACATCATAAATCAATACCTTGTATTGATCCTAGGATAAATTAGGGATTGAGTGCATTAGGGTTAGGCTCGTTGATCAACATCATTAGATTAGGAAAACTTGGTTGGTTGATTACTATTTTAGGTCACATGAAACATATGTGATACAAAATTAGGGTTTCATGAGTTAGATTATAGTTTCTAATAAAACATCTAAACATGAAGATAAATCATTGCTCGAAAAACTTAAAATAAAATTGCTCTCAAAAAATTCTTTCCAAAACATATTTTTGCTCATTTTTCTAAGCATCCAAAGATTTACTATGAATTTAAGAAAATGGACCAATGGGAAATCAGAGAAAAGCCATGTCAGCATAAAAATCCAAAGTGAGAGGAGTACAACTCATTACCTATGTGGCCCAATCTGAAATGGCCGTGTGGTCTAGGCCCACTCCAGCTCAGCAGTCAAGACCCATGTCAAAAAGCAAAGAAAATACGGCCAAAAGATAGAAAAGCACATGCAATGGAAATAGCTTAATTGATTTTGCAGGGGCAACTGGGTCTTTGAACAACTTGGTTTGTTCTTCCCACGAACAGGCATGAGAGTAGGGTTCTGGAGGACAATCTTCGATCATAGCTCACTGAAGGGAGGTCATTCGTGGGATCCTAAGACTTCAGGCAAGGTCGTCGTCATCAAGAGAACACATTGACCCTTCAACTAGACCCAGAGGTATAGAGAAATTCACCAAAACCACTTCGGTCATGGACGAGGAGTATCTAGGAACCACGACTGAGGTTTGGCATGAGTCAAAGTAGAAGGAGGCATCAAAACCCATCGTTAGGTCGAGACGAAGTCACCATGACCATCACCAGGCAAGAAGGACCAAAAACACTTTGAACACGACATGACAGTTGTTGCAGAATATGGCAAAGAGGGGGTCGTGTTTGTGAGAAAAGTAAAGAGGATAAATCATGAAACCAATGACTAAAAAGCATTCAAGAATATCTTTGGACTCTAAATATGGAGCTTCTATGGCAGGAGAGGTTACTAAGGTGACCAGGAAACTAGCAACGGAGAGGCTGCCGGCCATGGCTATATGGTCTGTCAACTGGAGACACTACAAGAAATTATGCAAAAACATAGAAAAGTGGTTGAAGATTCTTCTCATACTTTTAATTTGGCAAAGGTGGTTAGAAACCTAAGGACTAGGATGTCATCCTTGGAGAAGAAACATGAGCAGGTCATGACGCTCGGAGGCACATGGGATAAAATTGAAGGTGGAGGAGAGTTTTTCTCAGTCTTGTGGTCATTTTAGACCCCTTATATAAAGGTTTGAGCATTGAGAAGACCTCCTATAAAACTAGGGCGGTGAGGAGAGTCTGAGCCCAAATGGTTATTTCCTCTACAAGGTATAAAATCCCTCAAAACTCAGGATGATTAAGATCGACTGGTTATCACAATTTTGATGGCGAAGAAATCTGAGAAAACAAGCCACTGTGGAGAGAGATCTGAGTTGAGACAGATTCACTGACTGGTTTCCTTATAACAGGTCTCCTACTCAGGGTAGGAGACAACTTCTGAGTCGTCTGATGAGAAATCTAATAGCTATGAAAGAGTCTGCATTGAATGGATATAACTAGGCTCGCGTAACAAGGACCTATAGGAGAAATTAATGAAATCAAGGATGTGACATTCAAATAACTAGAGGCTATATCAAATCAATGAAATAAATTTGAATATTACTAAACTTAGGGTTTAAACTTTACAAAAATTTCCAAAAATATTAGAGGGGTCATACAAAGTGCTATTGACTTCAAATTTGAACCATAGGCTAATCTAAGGGTTTATATCCTTCCTATATGGTTAGATTCAAGTTTTGCACAAGTTTTATCCATAGTTTCCGTATAGATTATTAAACTCAATTCTAATGTATTTAATTGATTAAATGAGTGAAAATTACCTTCCTTTGAGGAATTTGAGTCCAACTTCATGATAAACATTAGTTCTCGCTTAAAAATTCATATTGCATATACTTTATGCCTTTTTAAGAAACGTTCAGGGATAAGAGAGAAAAAGAGAATTTACATATATTTTCCTCTTATATTAAAGTCATAACGGTGAAAGGGAAAACTTCTAGGCCAAGGCATCTACTCCATAATTATATTTTCAAAATAAAAGCCCTATTCTATTTCCCCTTTTATTTCTTATTTCAAATAATGCATCCAATAATTGGGGTAAGTTTCTTTAAAGTCCAAGTTTTAAATTTTACAATCGTAAAATTGCAATTAAGACCCTAAACATATCTTATCTAAAATTTGGGATGTTACACTTAGAGCATGTCTGGTCGTATAGTTATTCTATAAAACTTACTTTTTAATTTGAGAGGGATATTATGATCTCACAATACTGTAGTTGCACTCCTTCATTTCAACCACCATGCAATGATCCTGTGAAAAATTTCATCTTAGACATCCCCATATATTTGAATAATAGAACCCAAGTTACAAAATTTATCACATTTTGGTATATCTACTCAATCCAACTTGGCCCCACCATACACATTGCGAGATTGGTTGAAATTGCAATGTATATGCTCAAATTTGCTCCTACTAATCATCAATTGATTTGATTCTAATTCCTTTCTCCATAGTTCAACTTTGTCATTCAACCCATCTTTAGTTTCTTCAATCAACACAATATCATCAGCAAATAACATACATCAAGTAATGTCATCCTGAACATTCTTTGTGAATTCATCCATAACAAGAATGAGCAGATATGGGATGAATGTGATCCTTGGTGTACCCCAACTATGATTGGAAATGTTGGTGTCTCTCCTCCAGGACTCTTCACACTTCTAGTTGATCTATCATACACGTTTTAATCAAGTCAATGTATTATATAGGCACACCGTTTTCTTCAAAACCATCCACAACATCTCCATGGGTACTCAATCATTAGCCTTTTCCAAAATCAATAAAAACCATACAAAGATCTCTTTTTCTTTCTCTATACTTCTTCATAAGCCTCCTCATCATGAAAATAATATATTTTGTTGATCTTCTATGCATGAAACCATATTGGTTGTTTGATATGTGCGTTATAGATCTCAGGCTCTGCTCAATAATCCTCTTCCAAAGCTTCATAGTGTGATTCATCAACTTGATACCTCTGTAGTTTGTGCATATCTGAATATCTCCTTTGTTCTTGTTTATGGGGACTATATTAATACTTATCCACTTATCTGAAATCTCCTTGGTCTTCATAATATTATGAAAGAAATTTGTTAACCACATAGCTCCTTGGTCCCCCATACTCTTCCATTCATCAATGGGAATACCGTCTTGTCTGCAAGCCTTTTACATTTTCATATTTTTTTAGGGCACTCTTGACCTCAAATAGTGAAAATAGTTGTGTGTAAAAGATACCTCTTGTATTCATGTCACGCGAGTCTCTTACATTATTCCTTGTATCTCTATTGAATTTCTTATCAAAGTAATGTCTCCATTGGTTCTTGATATCATCATCCTTCACCAACATTGTTCCATGTTCATTCTTGATGCATTTAACTATAATCAAGTCTCTTCCTTTCCTTCCTTTATATATATATATATATATATATATATATATAGAGAGAGAGAGAGAGAGAGAGAGAGTCATATATATACACAAACATATATATATATATCCCCTTCTATTGTATCCAACCTCTTATAAATATAATAAAATACTACCACTAGAACAACCTTTTGAGCTTCTTTCTTCGCTTGCTTGTATTTTTGAAAGTTGCATCGTCACGAGATTTGGCCTCCTATAGATATAACTTAGCCTTATTTACTTTATCATTCCACACCAAGTCTTTTGTTGTGGCGGCCCACAACCTTTGGACTCTCCTAAAACCTATTTGGTTATTTTTGTTATGCAAAAGATGATATTATGCCACATAGTGTTCTCATCAGACTCCAAGTTCCAAGTGCCTCTCTTGATGAGTTTATCATGAAAAGTCATTTTCTTTTCCTTTTAGATTCCACCGCTTGATCATGTTATCTTAGATCCTATTATGCTTGACTTTGTAGATCTTCATGTTAATATACATAACCACCAATCTATGTTGGGTGGTGAGTTCTTCACTAATAATTACTTTACAATCATGGCATACTTTAAGATCTACATACCTTGTAAGGAAGTAATCAATTCGTCTACAGTTGTGCCCACTATTGAAAGTAATCTTATGAGATTCTCTTTTCTTGAAATGCATTTTTGCCAAAATTATATCTGTATACATATTTAATTGGTGAATAAATATGAAAATAACATACTTATACCTTAATCCACTAAATAACTTAAAAATATTCTCAAAACAAGAAATTGAAGGTAGGTTCAAGATCCTCACATTTTAGTTAACTTGTGGGTCAAGTTCTAAATTAATTAAATAACTATAAGTTCCTTAATTTCCTTTGGGAAAAATAATATTAGTTAAGATCTAAAATATTATTATAATATTGGATGACTTTAAAAGGACAAACTAATGGAAAACTTGGATTATAAATGTGTTAATTAGACTAGGTGTCAAATTTGGATTTAGTTAGAACTTGTGTGATCCCTTAAGTAAAATAGGAAAGAAAATATGAGCTTCAAATACTTAATATTCAAAGTATTCAATCAGTGCAAATGGTTTTGTGAAAGTTGGCCTTTTATTGCCAGTCACTTTCTTTTAGTTTTTTGTGTTGGTTTTTTGATCGGGTTGGCTTTCCTCTTTTCACATGAACTTATCATTGGAATTGACTCATCACAATATCTTTCTTCATCTCTCTCACCCATACACCTTCCTTGTCTAGTGTCACAGTGCCACAAATTTTTCTCTTCTTCTTTCTTCCCTATCTCTTCTCCCCACATTGAGATTTCTTGCTCTTTAATTTCTTGGAAATTTGAATTTTCCTATATTTATAGGGTTTTTTTATGGCATTTTCTTGTCAAACCCTAGCTATGTTTACTCCTATTATTTGGTCTCTACCATGTCCCTTTTCGGTACCTCACCCTCAACCCAATATATTTTGACCCAAAAAAAACCTATCGACCTCCACAAACCAGTTTCACATTGGATGCCTTTAACCTCAAACCCTTGAACCTACCTTTGGTCGGAATCTATAATTCTACAAACCATCTATAACCATGGGTAGTCCTAGACTTGATCTGAAACTCTTCATGGGATTCTTACATACATTTTCCACCCCTTCCTTGGTCTTTATGCTTGGTAATTTCTATTTCCCTATTTCTAGCTCCCTTGCTTCCTACATATGAGTTCAAAGTTGATTCTTCAAATTTTGACCGTCAATACACTTGTTTACGACTAGTGTCCTTGTATGAAGGTCATGAGCCTTATTGGGGCTCTTGTTTTGTCCACAGGTGAATCTTCCTTAGTTTTCCACCTCTCTTCTTGAACTGGTTATGGGAACGATGATCTTGTCGCACACTATCATCACCCACCCTGATCAGAGGCTCCTTATGTGGCAACACATCCCATTATCACACAGATAAAGAGGTGTTACGCGAAAACGTGTGGAAATCACCATAACCACAACTTATGAAAAAACGGGTTAATTAAAACTGATTGCGGAACACTGATAAACTGTGAAACTATTACTTTCCAGTCCTCATCCTGCACAGAAACATGTCATATATATATATACATACACGAGATCTGATACGTGTCTACAGCCTACAGAAACAGTTGCTCATCCATCACATGCGTTCACCACCTGTTCACATACATAAAGGCCCACATCCGGCCATCAGCAGGATATGCAAACATCATCGATCGTTCATCGTGAAACATCGTCAAAACACTGCAAAGGACCTGAGAGTACGGGGATGACTCTAGACTCTACTTCAAAACATCCAAAACAGCAACATGTCCAACGCTTGCCTTCTACTGCTCCTCAAGCTGCTCGGCCGCAACACCACGACCACGCCTACCTCGACCACCTAAAAAGGGGTTAAACCAGCGGGGTGAGACAATTGAACAATTGTCCCAGCGGGAAACATAACTCCCCACCGCAACTACAGAACCTCATCAAGATAAACTATAATAATAGAAACTGGAACCAGATGTAATTAAGAACCGTCTATATAAAGCAAAGCTATTCTTACCGACAAGCTTACCATCTGTACAAAAGCATATAACCAGATATCTTTCGAGAAAACATGATTGACAAGATAAGATGTATCACTATGTAACATGATTATCAGAGCAGGATATAATGTCACATAACCTGATTATCAAGGTAAGCCATTGTCACAAAACCTGCAAGATATAATAGAGATATTACACAAACAAGGCCTCAACCAATGTTTCGTGTTTATCTTAAGCAGTAAATACTAAATGGTTGTATTACGTATTATTATGCCCTGAGGATTTGGACCGTACCGTTCAAATCCAACCTTTGGTTATGAAACCCAAGCCGGTGCCATACAAGGTCAAATGGAAGAGACAGACTCCACGACCTCCCACCTCGTGGTCAGTACATGAGTACAACATGAGCAGGACCATAGTCCCATGCTGAAGTGGTCTAAGCCACAGGTTCAGCTCCATAGGCTACCCTCACCCTAGCCTGCCTTGGTACAGGTCTCAGCGCTAGTAAAAAACTGAGCCACGGGCCTGTTCACCGTGCTCTGAGCCACGAATGCATTCATGCTCTTCACATCTCATATCCTGATCCATGGGCCTATTCACCATGCTCTATATATGTATCTGAGTCTGCAACCAAAGTTACACTCTTACCTCCTCATTTTTAGGCTAGGAGCAACCTACACATATTCAACAATATGCGCTTCCAGGTTAACCCGTAGGGGAACCTGTTTCACCATCACCAAGTCTTGACGATGATGGATCTATGGTCAGGGTAAACTACATGATATATTTCAATGTGATTAATTAGTATCTTTTAGATGGATTGTAAGATTCAACCAAGTTATATAACATGCAAAACATAACAGAAGGTAAACAACATTATATTATTATGGAAACACATCAACGAGATCCATCTCAAGAATACAACATCACATGTTACTGCTTGGCCTCTTGCCAATCATCCAAATCTATCTCAAGGATTTCCACATACCATGGGATCTCAATCCCTCATCATGTACTGTCACTGCCTCTCAAGGCTCACATCATCATCATGGGACAAACACATCATACATACAACCTCTTAAATAATTATCAAAGTGATGTTACTCATCACATATGTCTCATAGCCCTTTCATGGCTAATCATCACTTGCATGGTTAGGATACACAATAATCATAGTTCCAACATAAGAGATATGCTCACTATCATGAAATAATATTCAAGATACTCCACTTGTCATACTTACATTATTTAGTGATCAAGGGTATTAAGCGCATCATTAACAAACTATATTCATGCTTACCCTTATCTCAGGATTCGTATGAATAAACAAGATGTTCACATCAAGCAAGATGTCATGATGAGAATATAGAACAAACACTATTATTACCATTGTCATTACTGTCATCATCCACTATCATCATTATTATCTTTATCATTAAGAAACCATTAATGTAACTACCAATTACCATTGCCATTAACAATTAAGCATAAGGATTACTTCATGTATCTCATTACCACTACCTCCCTTATCATCATCATATGTTACCATCAGCATCATTGCTACCATTATTATCATCACTTATTATTATTATTAACATCATTGCTATCATTAGCACTATTAACATTTTTGTTATGTCATTAAGCAAGCCATTAGTGTAAATGTCACTTAGCATCAACATTCTGTCACTTAGCATCAACATTAACATATAAGCATAAAGATCATATCGTTATCACTACCTTCCTTATTATCATCACAACTATCATTCACATTATTGCTATCATCAACGTTATTGTTATCATCAACATTATCTCTTATTATTATAAGGGCATCACCATCATTTGTTTATGCATTAGCATCCACTTCCATATCACATGAGACCGTCACTATAGAACCACATAACCCTCACTATAACTCCTCACAAACCTCACCTATACACTGCTCACAACAGCTATAGCAAGGAGTGCAGCAACGCTGCTTTGCACCCAGCACTCAGCCCACGACGCTGCGTCACAAGGTACCGCGCGTCATCCCTATCGGGCAACGCCCGTGCACCCTGCCACGACGCCCCGTCACAACCATCCACAACGCCCGACACTCATGGCTAACAACCAACTCATAACGACCAGGAGAGAGAAGGAAAGAAAGAGAGGAACTCCCACATATCGTGCAACAACAACTCAGGGCCTAACGTCCAGCACACACCTAAGAAAAAGGGGCGTGACGTCTGACACAACCCATCCATGACGGTCGTCACAACTCAGGAGTGTATCGCCCGTCAGGGCTATCGGCCAACCAACCATGTTGCATATCGTGCAACCCAAACCAACTCACCAAACTAGGCCCTATCGTCCACCACGAGGACCACTCCAAAGATCACTAAGATACTAAGGTCTATCGTCCACCACAAGGACAGGGGTGTCGTTCATCACAAGGAGAACCCTATCGCCCATCATGGTCACCACCATATCGGCCAACATCTACACTAGCTCACCCTATCGCCCAACACAAGGGTAGATGTAACGTCCAACTCAAGAACACACCATATCGTCCATCCTCAAGAACACACTATATAATCCATCACAAGGTACACATCATGTTGCCCAACTCACCCAAACAAGGGAGGATATCGCTCAACCTAAGTCATCTTCAACCTTCAATTCAAAGGAGCACAAACCCTAGATCACAAGGTATATTAGGTCATAAAGAAACCCTACACCCTAAGGGGAGATCGGCCACCAAAGGAAACACAAGCAAGGTACAAATCTAAGCTACTAACTTATGAACAAGAACAAGAACAAGAGGTAATGAAGTTTAGGGTTAGAAGTATTGCAAACCCGCCTTAAGCTCCAAGCTCCAAGGAAGAAGAAGCACTCCAAGGTCCAAGGGTATCGTCCACCAAGCTTCTCCAAGAAGGTGTATCGGCCACCACAAGCAAGAAGGAGAGGGGTGTCGTTCACTCAAGGTGGAGGAGAGACCAAAAGAGCAAAGGAAGATAAGGCAAGGGAAAGAGCTACCTATATAGAAAGAAGGGGAGGAGAAACCAAGGTAGATCTATGCTAAGTGTCAGCCACCCAAGGGACACTTGTCCTAGGGTTCAAGCCACACTCTAGCAAGCCAAGAGACACTTGTCCAAGATATGCACCAAGTGTCCACCAACCAAGACCAAGCAACATGGGCGACACACCACCATGTTGGGCGACACAAGCTTCACTTGGCCGACACAAGGCTCAAGCAAGCCCAAACAAAGCACCTCAAGGCCCAAACAAGCTCAACTCAGGCCCAGAGAACTCAAGCAACAAGCCCAAGCCTTCCTCTCAACCCTAGAGGAAGCAAAGAGGGGAAAACATCTCACAAGATGGCAAACTTGCACACGAAACCCTAAACTTGGGTTATTTGCAAGTAGCCCCTCAAACACTCAACAAAGCACAACATAACCCTAATCACCACCAAAGGTGATTAGCAAGCACCAAAGCATCAAGATCAAGCAAAACAGACAGGGTAAACCCTAAACACAGGTCAGGGTCCTTACAAGCTAACCCCCTTTAAGGGATTTCGTCCCCAAAATCCGAAGAGAAAAGCGAGGGATACTTCCTCCTCATCTCTTCCTCAAGCTCCCATGTGGCTTCTTCAATGCCACGACGCTGCCAAAGAACCTTCACAAGATCCAGGTCCTTCCTCTTCAGCTTCTTGATCCTTCTGTCAAGGATCTCCATAGGACCCTCCTCATAGGTCACATCTGTATCAAGCTCAACCTCAACTGGTTGTATCACTGTACCTGAATCCGGATGACTTTTCTTCAACATACTAACATGAAACACTGTATGCAACCTGTGCAACTCTGGAGGCAACTCCAACTCGTAAGCCATCTTGCCAACACGTGCTATGACTGAGTAAGGCCCTATATACCTGGGTGCCAACTTACCCTTTTGTCCAAACCTTAGCACACCTTTCCACGGAGAGACTTTGAGATACACTTTGTCTCCTACCTAGAATTAAAAAGGTCGTCGGCGATTGTCTGCATAAGACTTCTGCCTGTCCTGTGCCACTTTCAACTGTTGCTGTATCACCTTGATCTTCTTTGTCATCTGCTGTACTAACTCAGGACCCAAAAGCTGATACTCACCAGACTCATACCAACACAAAGGAGATCTGCACTTTCTTCCATACCAAGCCTCATAAGGAGCCATGTCAATGCTCCACTGATAACTGTTGTTGTAGGCAAACTCTATCAAACTCAGATGTACATCCCATCTTCCTAGAAACTGCAAAATACAAGCTCGAAGGAGGTCTTCCGAATTCTGAATAGTCCTCTCAGACCGTCCATCTGTCTACGGGTGAAAAGTTGTACTGAACCTCAACTGCGTTCCCAATGCTTTGTGCAACTGTTCCCAGAAGCGACTCGTAAATTAAGGACCTCTATCGGAAACTATCGTTGCTGGCACTCCATGCAAACGTACTATCTCATCCACATATACTCGAGCTAGTTTCTCAGCTGTATACGTCGTCTTCACTGGTAGAAAATGGGCAGACTTAGTCAATATGTCCACTATCACCCAAATGGAATCATGATTCCTAGTTGTCCGGGGTAGACCAACTACGAAATCCATGGTTATATGATCCCATTTCGATTGTGGTATCGGAAACGGTTGCAACGTACCTGCCGGCTTCTGATGTTCAGCCTTCACTTGGTGACATACCGCACATCTCGCCATGAACTCAGCTACATCTCTTTTCAAATCGGGCCACCAATACAAGTCCTTTAGACTATGGTACATCTTGGTGACACCTGGATGCATCGCATACATCGACGTATGTGCTTCCTCGAGCACCAACTTCCTCAGATCATCAGCATCTGGAACCACCATCCTATCACGGTAGCAAACTAGTCCATCCTCGGACTCATGAAACCCATCACGCTTGTCGCTGCCGAACTCTGATCTGATCAACTGCACCGCATCATCTGTCTACTGTGCATCCTTGATCTGCTGTCTCAACGTAGGCTTAACTTGCATCTGTGCGAAAAGACCAGACAACAAATAAACTTCCATCTGCACATTCATCTGTCGAAGAGAAACAAACATATCTCGCTTATGGCATACCAGAGAACTCAACTGTGCCTTCTTTGAAGAAAGAGAAGAAAACCTCCTACTAAGCGCATCAGCTACCACATTCGCCTTACCAGGATGATACTCGATAGTGCAGTCATAATCATTGATCAACTCCATCCATTGTCATTGTCGCATGTTCAACTCTTGCTGCGTAAATATGTTCTTCAGATTCTTATGATCCGTAAAGATCTGACACACTTCCCCATAAGGATAGTGTCTCCAAATTTTTAACGCATGAACCACTACTACCAACTCCAAGTCATGATTCAGATAGTTCTCCTCATGCTTCTTGAGCTGTCGTGAGGCAAAAGAAACCACATGATCTTCCTGCATCAACACACAACCTAAACCTTTCTTGGAAGCATCACAGAAAACAACATAGCCTTTCCCAGGCTCTGGCAAGATCAACACTGGAGCACTGGTCAGCTTCTCCTTCAAACTCTGGAAAGCTTGCTGACATCGATCATCCCAAACAAAAGGTACATCCTTCCTGGTCAACTCCGTCATTGGCAACGCGATCGCACTGAAGTCCTTGATAAACCTCCGGTAGTATCCTGCAAAACCAAGGAAACTATGAACTTCTATCGGTGTCTTCGGTTGTTCCCAATCCGCAATGGATTCCACCTTCTTTGGATCTACTCTGACCCCTTCAGCAGATATCACGTGACCCAAGAAAGTCACTTCATCCAACCAGAACTCACACTTACTGAACTTGGCATACAACTGATGTTGACGAAGAAGAGTCAACGCTCGACGAAGATGTTGCTCATGCTATAGCCTGTCCCGACTATAGATCAAGATGTCATCTATAAAGACTACAACAAATTGATCTAAGAACGGACGGAACACCCTGTTCATCAGGTCCATGAAAGCTACAGGTGCATTGGTTAACCCAAACGGCATAACCACAAACTCAAAATGACCATACCTCATCCTGAAAGCTGACTTTGGTATGTCATCTGCCTTTATCCTCAACTGATGATATCCAGACCGTAGATCGATCTTCGAGAATACTGTAGCACCACGCAACTGATCAAACAGATCATCTATCCTCAGCAACGGGTACTTATTCTTGATCGTGACCTTGTTCAACTGCCGGTAATCTATACACAACCGCATCGAACCATCCTTCTTCTTAACAAATAACATGGGAGCACCCCACGACGACGTACTCGATCAGATAAAACCTTTCTCCAACAACTCCTGCAACTGCTTCTTCAATTCTGCCATCTCTGCTGGAGCCATCCTATATGCTGACTGTGCAACAGGCTGTGTTCCAGGAACTAGATTGATCTCGAAATCAATCTCTCAGGGTGGAGGAACACCAGGAAACTCCTCAGGAAATATGTCTGCAAACTCTCGAACCACGGACACCTCCTCAAGACTAGGACCTTTTGCCTTGTTAACTACAACGACATCCACCACGTGAGCTAAGAATGCCTCACATCCCTATCGTAACAACTTGTCTTCCACCATAGCTGATACCAAACACGTCGGAAGGATCTTCCTATCTCCCTGGAAGGTCCACTTCTCTCCAGCGAAATCAAACACTGCCTGCTTGGAACCACAGTCCAAGACAACCTTATACTTCTCTAAGGTATCCATCCCAACGATAACATCAAAACCATGCATATCAAGTGGTATAAGATTCACTTGAATACAGTGTCCCAAAAAAGACAAGACACAAGATGGACACTCTTCTCGAAGCAAAGAGGAACCATCAAGAGGGGTTTCTAGCAACAAACTATCCTTCTTACAACTAACAGGTAAACGACAGTTTTCAAGCATACTATAGGCGATAAAAGAGTGTGTAGCACCCGGGTCAACCAGAACAGATATAAAGCAAGAAGAAGACATATCAGAATGAAATAACTCCATCTGACCTGTCACCACTCGCGGGTTGACTATCAACTCCGACTGACTCATAGCATAGAATCGAGCCGTTGCTTGCTGTCCATGACCTCTGCTTCCTTGAGCAGACGATCCAGCTTGAGACGCTTGACCGCGTCCTCATCCTCTGCTACCACTGGGCTATGGCCCCTCTGACCTCTGAAAACTCTGCCTCGACTGCTGCGTCACTTTGACATCTCTATTCGGGCAATTAAGCCTGAAATACCCGACTTGTCTACAAAGATGACATGACGTGTCCTCAAACCGTGGCCTAGCTGGCCTTGACACTGCCACTGAAGCTGAACTGTGTGCCTTCGACGGTGAAGAAACATAACCTCTCCCCTTACTCATAGACCACTGAGAGGGTACACCATAACTTCTCATTGCTGACGGTGCTGAAAACCTGGGCTTCTTAAAACCACTAAACCTCCATCCTTGAAACTGAGCAGGTCTTTTAAGAGACATAGTTTCTCTTTTCTCCCTTACCGTCCTCTCAATCTTTTGAACAGATTCCACGAACGTAGCAAACCATTCTCGATTCTCCAACGCAGATACCGGGGTCTTCAACTCAGCACTCAAACCCTTCTTGAAACATCTGATCTGTTCCTCTTCTGTTGCCGCCATGTGAGGACAAAACCTCAACAGATCCATAAACTTGGCTTCATACTCGGTGATGTTCATCGTTCCTTGCCTCAGGTTCTCGAACTGACTCACCTTCTCATCCAGATACATCTTCGGAAAGTATCTGGTGACGAACTCACGTCGGAACACTTCCCAACAGATCACCTCACCAGGCCGCTTCTCTTCCTCGATGGTCCACCAGTGACCAACACTACCCTTCAGAAGGTAGACAACATGCTTTACCTTGTCCGCTTCGGGAATGTCGAGAATCTGGAAAGCCTTCTCGAGACTTGTCAGCCACAGATATGCATCCGTTGGATCAGTCGTTCCAGCATAATCCGAAGCTCCGACTCGGCGAAGCCGCTCGAAGGTCTTCCCAATACCCGATGCTTCTCCATGAGGAATCTGTGCTCGCGGAGGAGGCACTGGTAATTGCTCAACCATGAGATTCATCGTAGCCATCAACTGCCCCATAAGCTGTTGGTAAGCAGGATGTTCAAGTATGGCTGGGTTAAATTGGGGAACCTCAGGCACCCGATCTGCATGTGCCTGTCCATCTGCTCCATCAACCGATGCAACATCACTGTACTCAGCAGAGTGTTCTTCATGGTTTCCAGACATCTTGACTTTTCTTCTGCTGAGGGCAGAAGATATTGTAAGAAAACCTGGACACTCATAAGAACAACTCAACCTAGTCCTAAATCCCTGTAGACTCAGCGAACCTAAAGCTCTGATACCAAAACTTGTGGCAACACATCCCATTATCACACAGATAATGAGGTGTTACGCGAAAACGTGCGGAAATCACCATAACCACAGCTTATGAAAACACAGGTTAATTAAAACTGATTGCGGAACACTGATAAACTGTGAAACTATTACTTTCCAGTCCTCATCCTGCACAGAAACATGTCATATATATATACATACACGAGATCTGATACGTGTCTACAACCTACAGAAACAGCTGCTCATCCATCACATGAGTTCACCACCTGTTCACATACATAAAGGCCCACATCCGGCCATCAGCAGGATATGCAAACATCATCGATCGTTCATTGTGAAACATCGTCAAAACACTACCAAGGACCTGAGAGTACGGGGATGACTCTAGACTCTACTTCAAAACATCCAAAATAGCAGCATGTCCAACACTTTCCTTCTACTGCTCCTCAAGCTACTCGGCCGCAACACCACGACCACGACCACGCCTACCTCGACCACCTAAAAAGGGGTTAAACCAGTGGGGTGAGACAATTGAACAATTGTCCCAGCGGGAAACATAACTCCCCACCGCAACTACAGAACCTCATCAAGATAAACTATAACAACAGATATTGGAACCAGGTGTAATTAAGAATAGTCTATATAAAGCAAAGCTATTCTTACCGACAAGCTTACCAGCTATACAAAAGCATATAACCAGATATCTTTCAATAAAACATGATTGACAAGATAATATGTATCACTATGTAACATGATTATCAGAGCAGGATATAATGTCACATAACCTGATTATCAAGGTAAGACATTGTCACAAAACCTATAAGATATAACAGAGATATTACACAAATAAGGCCTCAACCAATTTTTCGTGTTTATCTTAAGCAGTAAATACTAAACGGCTGTATTGCGTATTATTATGCCCTGAGGATTTGGACCGTACCGTTCAAATCCAACCTTCGGTTACAAAACCCAAGCCGGTGACATACAAGGTCAAATGGAAGAGCCGGACTCCACGACCTCCCACCTCGTGGTCAGTACACGAGTACAACACGAGCAGGACCATAGTCCCATGCTGAAGTGGTCTAAGCCACAAGGTCAGCTCCATAGGCTACCCTCACCCTAGCTCGCCTTGGTACAGGTCTCGGCTCTAGTAAAAAACTGAGCCATGGGCCTGTTCACCGTGCTCTGAGCCACGAATGCATTCATGCTCTTCACATCTCATATCCTGAGCCATGGGCCTATTCACCATGCTCTATATACGTATCTGAGTCTGCAACCGAAGTTACACTCTTACCTCCTCATTTTTAGGCTAGGAGCAACCTACACATATTCAATAAGATGCGCTTCCAGGTTAACCCTTAGGGGAACCTGTTTCACCATCACCAAGTCCTGACAATGATGGATCTATGGCCAGGGCAAACTACATGATATATTTCACTATGATTAATTAGTATCTTTTAGATGGATTGCAAGATTCAACCAAGTTATATAACATGCAAAACATAACAGAAGGTAAACAACATTATATTATTATGGAAACACATCAACCTGATCCATCTCAAGAATCCATCATCACATGTTACCGCTTGGCCTCTTGCCAATCATCCAAATCTATCTCAAGGATTTCCACATACCATGGGATCTCAATCCCTCATCATGTACTGTCACTGCCTCTCAAGGCTCACATCATCATCATGGGACAAACACATCATACATACAACCTCATAAATAATTATCAAAGTGATGTTACTCATCACATATGTCTCATAGCCCTTTCATGGCTAATCATCACCTGCATGGATAGGATACACAATAATCATAGTTCCAACATAAAATATATGCTCACTATCATGAAATAATATTCAAGATACTCCACTTGTCATACTTACATTATTTAGTGATCAAGGGTATTAAGCGCATCATTAACAAACTATATTCATGCTTACCCTTATCTCAGGATTCGTATGAATAAACAAGATGTTCACATCAAGCAAGATGTCATGATGAGAATACAAAACAAACACTATTATTACCATTGTCATTACTGTCATCATCCACTATCATCATTATTATCTTTATCATTAAGCAACCATTAATGTAACTACCAATTACCATTGCCATTAACAATTAAGCATAAGGATTACTTCATGTATCTCATTACCACTACCTCCCTTATCATCATATGTTACCATCAGCATCATTGCTACCATTATTATCATCACTTATTATTATTATTAACATCATTGCTATCATTAGCACTATTAACATTTTTGTTATGTCATTAAGCAAGCCATTAGTGTAACTGTCACTTAGCATCAACATTAACATATAAACATAAAGATCATATCGTTATCACTACCTTCCTTATTATCATCACAACTATCATTCACATTATTGTTGTCATCAACGTTATTGTTATCATCAACATTATCTCTTATTATTATAAGGGCATCACCATCATTTTTTTATGCATCAACATCCACTTCCATATCACATGAGACCGTCACTATAGAACCACATAACCCTCACTATAACTCCTCACAAACCTCACCTATACACTGCTCACAACAGCTATAGCAAGGAGTGCAGCAACGCTGCGTTGCACCCAACACTCAGCCCACGACGCTGCGTCACAAGGTATCGCGCGTCAGGGGTGTCGCGCGTCAGCCCTATCGGGCAACGCCCGTGCACCCTACCGCGACGCCCCGTCACAGCCATCCACAACGCCCGACACTCACGGCTAACAACCAACTCATAACGACCAGGAGAGAGAAGGAAAGAAAGAGAGGAACTCCCACATATCATGCAACAACAACTCAGGGCCTAACGGCCAGCACACACCTAAGAAAAAGGGGCGTGACGCTCGACACAACCCATCCATGACGGTCGTCACAACTCAGGAGTGTATCTCCCGTCAGGGCTATCGGCCAACCAACCATGTTGCATATCGTGCTACCCAAACCAACTCACCAAACTAGGCATTGTTGTCCACCACGAGGACCACTCCAATGATCACCAAGATACTAAGGTCTATCGTCCACCACAAGGACAGGGGTGTCGTTCATCATAAGAAGAACCCTATCACCCATCATGGTCACCACCATATCGGCCAACATCTACACTAGCTCACCCTATCGCCCAACACAAGGGCAGGGGTAACGTCCAACTCAAGAACACACCATATCGTCCATCCTCAAGAACACCCTATATCATCCATCACAAGGTACACATCATGTTGCCCAACTCACCCAAACAAGGGAGGATATCGCTCAACCTAAGTCATCTTCAACCTCCAATTCAAAGGAGCACAAACCCTAGATCTCAAGGTATACTAGGTCATAAAGAAACCCTACACCCTAAGGGGAGATCGGCCACCAAAGGAAACACAAGCAAGGTACAAATCTAAGCTACTAACTTATGAACAAGAACAAGAACAAGAGGTAATGAAGTTTAGGGTTAGAAGTTATGTAACCCGCCTTAAGCTCCAAGCTCCAAGGAAGAAGAAGCACTCCAAGGTCCAAGGGTATCGTCCACCAAGCTTCTCCAAGAAGGTGTATCGGACACCACAAGCAAGAAGGAGAGGGGTGTCGTTCACTCAAGGTGGAGGAGAGACCAAAAGAGCAAAGGAAGCTAAGGCAAGGGAAAGAGCTACCTATATAGAAAGAAGGGGAGGAGAAACCAAGGTAGATCTATGCTAAGTGTCGTCCACCCAAGGGACACTTGTCCTAGGGTTCAAGCCACACTCTAGCAATCCAAGAGACACTTGTCCAAGATATGCACCAAGTGTCCACCAACCAAGACCAAGCAACATGGGCGACACACCACCATGTTGGGCGACACAAGCTTCACTTGGCTGACACAAGGCTCAAGCAAGCCCAAACAAAGCACCTCAAGGCCCAAACAAGCTCAACTCAGGCCCAGAGAACTCAAGCAACAAGCCCACGCCTTCCTCTCAACCCTAGAGGAAGCAAAGAGGGGAAAACATCTCACAAGATGGCAAACTTGCACACGAAACCCTAAACTTGGGTTATTTGCAAGTAGCCCCTCAAACACTCAACAAAGCACAACATAACCCTAATCACCACCAAAGGTGATTAGCAAGCACTAAAGCACCAAGATCAAGCAAAACAGACAGGGTAAACCCTAAACGCAGGTCAGGGTCCTTACACCTTAGGACTAGGAAAACATGTGGATTGAACTTACAAGGATAGTTGCCATTATTTTTTGTGCATAAAAAAACTTTATTCGTGGTCTTTGTCCTTCAAAACACAATGTTTCATGAGATAGAAATTGAAAGTTTGAGGTGCAATTTTACTTGGATACCCTTGTTATTATTTTTTTCTCTTTTCTCATGATAGGTTGTTGATGTCTTTTCATACCCATTCCTCACTTTTCTACATGATTCTTGATCCCTTATTTTATACAGCCCTGTAATGCTATATGGTTGTAAATTGTAAGTGGGGATATATCAGTAACTGCAATGTGGTTTTGTTTAAATAAATTAGTAGAAGACATTACCTAAGATAACTCATAATAGTTAATCTATAAGTTAGAAAAATGAAATAAAATATTTTTTAGAATCATGGGATTTTTTCTCTACATGATGGTATGGTTTTCATCAGTGAATTTTAGTACATGAATATGTGATTTTGTAGGAGTTTTATAATTGGTTGGAACTCCTAAATTTACAACATATTATGTATAAGTAAAAAAAAAGAGAATTTTAATATAAAATTAGGAATAATTAATATACAAGATTTTGTGGATTTGATAATTGAATTTATTAATAACAAAAATAAAAACTTTAGAGTATATCTAATTAATGTGAACTTAACCTTGATTTTGTATATGCATTTAATAGTTGGCTTGTGACCCTAATGTGGAACTAGGGTTGACCGCAGATATATCTATACTTGATCTGAGGTATGTTTCATTTGCCATGAGTCTTACTGAGCAATCACTCTCATGCTTCTCTCAAGCCTATATGATGTATTGATATATTAAACTCTTCTTTCATATTTTGATCAGCCAATATGGGTTTAGTTAACTAAAATAGATTTTCTAGTCTTTGTAATTTTCTAGATATTCTTTTTGGACCCTAAATTTGTATTTTGCTCATCCTAATCCTTGTAGTAATCCTAATGATTTGAAATAAATGAAACCCTAAGTTTTAAGTGGTGGACTTTCATAGTCTTATGATGGATCATATCAGTGAGATGGTTTAGTTCTTGTTTATGGGTCCTCTAATATCATTTGGATGTTCTTATTGATTATTTGAGCTTGACTATTTGCCTGTATAATTGACTAGTCATAATTACAAGTAGTGACACTACATTTTAGGCATTGGGTTTTATTCCCCAGGAATTGGGTATTATTCCGATGTCATTCATTATATTTTACGCATTGGGTTTTATTCCCCTACCAGACACTAGGTTTTACTCCCTTTCCACATATAATATTAGACATAGGGTTTCATTCTCTTGCCATGCACTAAGGTTGTATTCCTACTTCCACATATAATATTATACATTGAAATTTATTCCCCTACCATGCACTAAGGTTTTATTCCTCCTACAATATTTTATATTTCTTTGCCAATGAGGCTTTAGTGTTCATTTTCCTTGGTATGTAATATATTGGTTGCTACCATACTTTCTAATATATTCTAGTTTTCTAATTAACCACCATGTGACTATTCTTAAAATAATATTGTCGTGTCAATGATTAAGCCGCTATTGCCTTATTGATTATTATATTATAATGAACAACTTTTTATAGTCTTTACTCTTTTGATTGTCCACTTTGATGCTTTGATATCTTTCTCTTGATATGGGAAGCCATGACAAGTATATTGATCTATGTTTTCCCTAATATTGCCAAATCCCTATTTCTATGTCCATACCAATTTTTGTGTGTTGGAAACATCCACATTATCTTCTTAAGTGGGGTATTCTTCCAACCACTTAGGTGAAGGAAATGGAGGGCTTGACTAAATGGGCTGGACTTGGCTTAGTAGCCCTTACTCTTGGGGGACAATCTTGAAAAACCTTGGACATACCTCTTGTTAGTGAAGAAATTGTTTCTTTCATGTAAGCCCCAAGTGGGAAATTATTATGTATTCTTGTAAATTGAAAATAGTCATAGTATTTTGTTGCATTGTTATTCTTGTTTTCCATTCCTTTAAGAAATAGAAAATCAAATATATGCACCTATTCCAGCATACTTGTTAGTGTGTTTGGATTAGAGTAGTTTTTTCTCCAATTAATTGAGAAGTGGATCCCCTCTAAGATCCCTTCCATTACAATATGGTATCACATCCATGACATTCACATTGTGACTATTTCAGTTTCATTTACCATAGGTTTGGATTGGGACCCTTACCTATTAAACCTTGAATTAGATGTTTACCATAGAATTTAACTATGTTGTTCATGAGATGAAAGAAAGATGTATAATTTGATGAGGTACACATAAGGATACTAATGAGTAAACGTTAATGTGATGTGACATTTAAGATCACACTCTATAATATAGTGTAGTGGTGACAAGTCTCTTTTGATGTCTAGATTTGACTTTAGGGTGAAATTAGGCTATGGGAATGAGAAAGAAGTTAAACATGAGACATTAATATGGGAACTTGTGACTTGGTTCTCACATTTATTTTGGTACCATGTTTTTTTTTCATCTGCATATTTTCCTACTATTAAAAATTATTTTCCATTATATATAAAAAATTATGGATTTTGTTGTTGTTTTCTTGAATTATGTCACAATTATGAAATGCATGAAGTTTGGAATAGAAACCCTAGAACTATTTAGAAGATAAGTCTCAATCCCTACTTTTTGTAATGGAGCGATGACTAGGAAGATGTGGCATGTGCTAAAGGTTTAGTTGACCTGCCTTTTTGTCTCCCTTATGTGTAAAAGTTGTAGCCATTGGTTTTTTGGATGCTCATGTAATTTTTACGATTTTAGGCTAGAACCCAAGGACCTAAAACTCAACCCTATATGGATAAGGTTATATAGTTAGAGCATTGACCTATCTATGTCGTAGACACATCCCTATGTTAAACTATAACTCGTATACCTTAAGAGTTGTATATTTTGACTTATTAGGTTAAAATTTTTTAAAAGGTAGAGAGTAGTTGGTTGGTAGTGTGAGGATTTTTGGATTTTTAGGAAAAAATAATTTCCAAGGGTGAGGTTTTGTAACATATTGAAACATGCCTTCCTCATCCTTGAAATCCTAATCCCCCCACATTAGATCACAAACTATTTAGTTCTTAGTTTAACCCCAAACAAGGTATAGTATATACCCTAACATGGATATATGATGTTTCTTGATGACCTAAATGCAATGTTTGACTTAATAAAGACATAAGAAATCTCAAAATGTGCATGACATGTCCCTTTTCACCCTTTCCCTCAATATTATCATGGTTATTTTTATGAATAAACAATTAGACTTTTGTGTAATAAATCATAATTCTTACAATGTAAATCCGTAATAGTCATACTTTAAGAAGTGTGTAATATAATTTGGTATTCTTGAGAACAATATGTATCTTGTTGGAAGGTTACATGTTACATATATTACATCATTGTATTTCTTTATGAGATCATGATTTTTAAAATAATATGGACCATTTATATACTGATAATATGATGGGAAACACCTAATAGTCATAAAAGGGATATACAAAATAATGGAGAGATAGTTTTTTTGAATTGGAAAGATAATATCAATAGATATCTTTGAATAATTTTTTAAGTAAATAAAGGTTTATGGTTGCATATGACTATTAAATAAATTTAGTCATATGAAGATAATCCTAGAAAGGATGTATTATCAGTTTATTATCCATATAAATATTTATTTGGTGATATAAATATGGAAATAACTCCCTTTAAAACCTAATACCTTATATAACTTAACAAATAGTGTCAAAAGATGAAATAAAAGGTATATTCAAAATCTTCATACTTTAGTTATCTCGTGGTATAAGTTTCAATTTATTTGAATAATCATGGATGCCTTAATTTAATTTGGAAAGATAAGTTAAGACCTAAAATATAAGTTAAAATCTTGGACAACTTTAAAAAGAGAAACTAATGAAAATTTAGATTTGAAAAGCCTTGATTAGAATAGGTGTTAAATTCGGCTTTATTTGGAACTCGTCTAGTGGGAGAGAGAATATAAGATTCAAATATGTATTTAAGCAACAAAACTGGTCTCCTAAAGTTGGTAATTATTTTTTGTCATGACTATTTTACTTATCTTTTTTGCATTGGTTTGTTGATTGGATGACTCTCCAGTTTTTAGGCGAGCTTATAGTTGGACACAGACTCATCCTACCATTTCCGTTTATCTCTCTCACCCGCACACCTTGCTTTTCTTATGTGACAGTGCCCTAAAAAATTTTCCTCTTCTTTCTCCCCCATCTCTTAACCTCAGACTGAGATTTCTTTCTCTTTAGTTGCTTGGCAAGTTTCTAAGTCAAATGACACAAGTATTTATAGGTATTTGATCCTCCCTAATGAACCCTATATGCATATTATCCTCTGTTTTGTTCTCCAATATATCCCTTTAGGGTTCCTAATCATAAACCATATATATTCTGAAGCAAAATTGATCTATCAACCTCCATAAACATGTTTTACATGCAACTTGGATTCCTTCAACCCTAAACTCCTAAACCTATCCCTCTTACCTTTGGTTGGAGTCTCTAGTTCCATGGACCATCTCTAACAATGGGGAGTTTTGGGGTCAAACCATAACTCTTCCTAGGGTTCATGCAGACATTCCCTACCCCTTTGTTGGTCTATATGCCTGGTAATTCTTATTTCCCTATTTCTAGTTACCTTGCTTCCTACTTTTGAGTTCAAAGTTGATTCTTCATATTTTGACCATCAATCCACATGTTTCTTGTGCCTGTGTCCTTGTCCAATGATTGTGATCCATATTACATCTCTGATGTTGTCCAAGGGTGAATCTTCCTTAGTTTTTCACCTTTCTTCTTGAATTGGTTGTGGCAGACGATGATCTTGACGCCCACTATCGTCACCCATCATGATTGGGGGCTCAATAGGATTGGGAAAACCTAGGTATCTTTCTTTGGAGGCCAATTGCCAAGTTTTTTTGGTGTACAAAGGAGCTTGATTCATGGTCTTTGTCCTTTCAAAACTTGATGTTTTGTGAATTAGAAGAATAATATTAAGATGTGTATTTTACCTGGACACCCTTATTATGATTTTTGTTCTCTTTTCTTGTGAGAGGTTGTTGATGTCTTTTCAAACCCATTTTTGAGTTTGTTAATGTGAGTGTTGTTCTTAATGCATACACACTTTATCCCAGTCAGGCTATATGGTTGTAAATAATATGCAGGGATATATCAGTAATTGACAATTTTAGGCATTGGGTATTATTTCTTGGTGATTGATTATTCATAACTAGAAGTAGTAACATCGTATTTTAGGCATTGGGTATTATTTCTCTGTCATTTATGATGTTTTATGCACTAGGTTTTATTCCCTTTCTAGCCATTGGGTTTTATTCCCCTTCTACATATATTACTAGGCACTGAGTTTTATCCCCCTTCTATGCACTGAGGTTTTATTCCTCCTCCAAAATTGTATGTTTGTTTGACACAAAGGTTTCAGTCCCCCCCTTGGTATGGAAAATATGGGTACTTATCCTACTATTTAGTATATGCTAGTCTGCTTAATAATCACCATGCAACTATTTTTATGAGATATTGATGTGACATTGGTTAAGGAACACAATTGTCTTATTAATTATTCCCTTTATAATGAATTTTTTTATATTCTTTATTCTTTTGATCGTCCACTTGGATGCTTTGATATTTTTCTCTTGATATAGGAATCCTTGATAAGTATATTGATGTCCGTTCTCCCAAATGTTGCTAAATTCCTATTTGTATGCGCATACCAATTTTTGTGTTGATAACATCTACTTTAACTTCTTTTGTGAGGTATGCTTTCAACCCCTTAGGTGAAGTACATGGAGGGATTGACATGACTACCTAAAATTGGCTTAGGGAGTTGATTCTTCAGAATTAGAAATGAAATAGCTTGGATATCCTTCTATTTAGTGTATGATTTGTTTCTTCCATGTAAACCCCAAGTAGAAGATTATTATATGATCTTGCAAATTGAAAACAGTCGTGGTATTATATTCCGTTGCTATTCTTGTATACCATTCCTTTGACAGAAAAATATATGGCACACTTGTTAGTGTGTTTGGAATAAATGGATTTATTCCTCAATTACGTAAGGCATTGATCCCCTCTCGGGTTGCAATCCTTACAAGATGATATTAGAGACATGTTAGTGAGATTTTGACTATTTCAATTTTATCTCTCTTAAGTTCAGTTTTGGAGACATATCCTTTGTAAAAAAACCTTGGGGGCCGTTTGGGCGGCCCTTTCTTACTTACGGCTGTAGTTAACAAATTATAGGATTTTGACTACCCGATTAGAAAATACTTCAATTGTTAATTGCTTTGTTTGAATGACCGAAGATTTAAAAATACCATAATTATAAATACTAACATGCTAATCACTTTGTTTGGTAAATACGTATTTGGAATGCAGCATGTTTTATTGAAGTTATCTTCTGCATATTTATTTATATGGATACATATAGAAAGCAATGTGCATCGACATACATTCTAACCGTATACATTGGCTAAGTGCATCGCCATTACTGACCAAATACAACCATATTCACCTGCACAATATTACAGACCCAATCACGCATTAGACCTAATCCACAACCTCAGAACCTGCACAAAATCACAGAGCAGATTCACCCAATTACCAAATCATCTTTGAAGAAAATCCGGCCACTCTCAACAAGCAACGGAAAGTTATAGAGGTAGATACTGAATTGGGTGCCACCCTGTAGAGCGCCAGCACGCGACATCTTCCTCGTACGTGAACTTGAGATCAAACTGAAAAGGGTCTTGTTGGGAAGATGCCCATATCTGCACCGTCTTGTCCAGAGAGCCCGACAGCACAAACGAGCCCTAGCAGATGATGGACTGGGCACGCCGAATAAACAGGAAGTTGAACAGATTGCTGGTTGGAAAACGTTGTTTCGCAGGAACAGCTTGATCGAACAGGATGGCAGAGCGATGCCCTTGATTGGTTTCAGGTTACTCTTGAGCCTCGTCAGGAAACATACGTTGTCTGCAGAGCACGACCAAGACTGACGCCGAACACAGTAGAGAAAGGAAGAAGAGGGGCTACTTGGATTGGAGGCTTGGGAGCGCGAGTCCGAGGGGCTAGTTGGATCGGAGCGCGAGTTTGCCGTGTGCCGCCCAACCGGTCCAGAACTGGCGGAACAAACCAACAGCGATGGAGGATGAAAAAGGGAAGGGGAGGTGCTTGGGGAAGGAAGAGAAGGCTCGCGGAAGGAAGATTACCGCAGAGTCTCAGCAGCACATCGTGAATCGCGATGACGAGGCAGCTGCAACAGCAGATTTGGCGAATCCACCAAGGACGTCTTCTCAGAAACTGGATCAATCAACAACAGGGCGTATGCAGGAACTCATGGGAAGAGCTTCATCATCGCTGATGGAGCGGATGGAGGAGAAGATAGTATTGCATGGCGGAACCCTAGCAAATTCTCGTCTAAGAAAGGTGGAGAGATGGACAGATGGAGAGAGTGGCGACTGAGGAACGAGGAAGGAGAGCAGACAGTTGGGGGAGGAGACAGTCCGGGTCAGAAAAGAGAGGCGTCGGGAGAGAAGGGTCGGGGGAGGAGACTGTCGGGAGCGGAACCCTCACGGCGAGAGAAAAGAGGGGTTTCAAATCTCGCCAGTTTTGGCATCTTTTCGAAGGGTCGTCAAATTAAAGGGGGCAAAATACCGTAGACAGACTACTCCAATGGACAAGAACGCCTACAAGTATCCAAACGGCTTAATTACAAATATTGCATTTAAGATACTGAGATAGAATACAATACTACCTCCAATTACCTTACCCAAACGGCCCTTAGATGAAATGTTTACCCAAGAATTAACCTATGTTGTTTATGAGATGATGAGATGACAATGAATAATCTTATGAGGTACACATAAGGGCCTTGATGAGTAAGCCTTAATTGATGGAATCGAAAAGCTCATACCGTACACTATAGGTTGGTGGTACATATCTCTTTGGATGTTTATATTCGACCTTGGAATGAAACTAGGCTATGAGAATGAGAAATAAGTTGAAAAGGAGATCTTAATGTGGGAACTTGTGACTTTGTTCTCACTGATTTCGGTATCATCTTTGTTTTACATCACATTTTTGTGACCATCAAAAATTATTTCCATTATACTACTATATAAAATAAAAATTATGGATCATAATGATGTCTTCTTGAACTATGTCACAATGAAGACATGTAAGAAGTTTGGTATAGAAACCCTATAAATAGTTAGTACACAAGTTGAAGACCTAATTTTTGAAATGGAGAGGTGACTAGGAAGATGTGTCTTGTGCTAAAGGTTTAATTGACATACCCTTTTTTCACCCTTATGTTGTAGAGAGTTGTACCCAATGACTTTCTGGATGCTCATGTGGATCTTAGGGTTATTATGTTATAACCCAAGGACCTAAAACTCGACCGTAGGCAGATAAGATTATATAGGATGAGGCATGACCTATTGACATCATAAAAACACCCCTATGTTTGATATATAACCTTAATGTCTTAAGAGTTGTATAGTTTTACTTATTAGTTTAAACTTTTTTAAAGGGTTGAGAGTAGTTGGTTGGTAGTGTGAGGATCGTTTAATTTAAAGGACGAAAACCATTTAGGCTGTGGAGTTTTTAGCATATAGAAACATGCCTTCCTTATCCCTAAAATCCTAATTCCCCTAAATTAGATATCAAATGGTATAATTCATAATTTAACCCCAGACAAGGCATAGTGTATTCCTAACTTGGAGACATGATGAGTTTAGATGATCTAAATGTCATGGCTGACTTAATATAGACATTAGAATATCATAATGTGCATGACATGTCCCTTTTCACCCTTGATCTCAATATCATGATGGTTAATCTTGATGAATAATAAATATTTAGACTTTAGTATAATAAATCATAACTCTTATAATGTAAATCAAGACTACTAATAACTTTATATAACATGTAACATAATTTGGTATTCCTCGTAATTATATATGGCATTTTAGAAGCTTACAAGTTTTTTATAATACTTTAATTTAGTTATTTACAAGGAAATGATGTTTAATGTAATATGGAATGTTTCTATACCAACAATAACGATTGAAAAATCCAGACAATCACAAAATAGACATAAAGAATAATGGAAAGATGGTTTATCTTAATTGGAAAGATACTATCTATAAATATATTTAAAAGGAACTTTAAAGTAAATAAAGAATATGGTTGCATATGAAGGTTAAGTAAATTCAATCATTTGTAGATAATCTTAAAAATATCTAATAAAGGGATAGCATCCTTATACATATTTAGTTATTGAATAAATATGAAAATAAAACCCTTACATCGTAATCAACTAGATAACTTGACAAATAGTCTCAAAAGAAGAAACTAAAGGAAGATTCGAGATTCTCATGTTTTTGTTAGCTTTTGGGCCAAGTCTCGATTAGATAGATGCCTTATTTCATTTAGAAAATAAAATATGATTTAAGATCTAAAAAATAGTGGATGACTTCAAATAGAGGAAGTAGTATAATATTCATATTTTAAATGCATTAACTAGACTAGTTGTCAAATTTGTCTTTAGTTGGAACTTGTTTGATCCCTTAAGTAAAATAGTAGAGAAAATATGAGTTTCAAACACTTAGGATATAAAGTATTTAATCAATGCAATTGATTTTCCTAAAGTTGGCATTTTATTATCAGTGACACTTATTTCCCTTTTCTTTTTTTGAGTTTGTTTATAGATCAGACATCTCTCTACTTTTCATGCAAACTTACCATTGGGCCCAGACTCATTGTATTGTCTATCTCCATCTCTGTCACCTGTACACCTTCCATTTCCAGTGTAATAGTGCCCCATTCTTCTCCTATTCCTTCTCCCCCATCTCTTCTCCTCACACTAAGATTTCTTGCTCTTTAGTTTCCTAGCAACTTTCTGAGTGGAATGACACTAATATTTATAAGTTTTTTTAATCATAGTTTCCCTATTGAACCCTGGATATGTTTTCTCCTTTATGTTCATCTCCTCCATGCCCATTTAGGGTTCATGGCCCTCAACGCTATATATTCTGACATGAGAATGATTTGTCAACCTCCATAAATGTGTTTCACATGTAACCCTTGATGTCTTTAACCTGAGCCCCATAACCTACCGTGTCTACCTTTGGTCGGAGTTTTTGGTTCCAAGGACCATAGCTAACCATGGGGAGGCCTATAGTTGACCCAAGCCTCTTGATGGAGTTCACTTCGATGTTTCCTACCCCTCTGTTGGTTTCTATGCCTAGCAACTGATGCGGTAAATTATTGCACTAACAAACTCACCAGAGAAATAATTCTCTAATTTTAAACAAAACAACGTGCAATAATACCATCCACCAGTGGATGGGTCTTATCGTAGTATTGTAGAGGATCAAATACCATGGGACATCCTTTTTAAGAACCATTCTAGTCGTATCTGGTTGAACTATGACTAATATTTGAAACTAAGATTTGATTGGATTGGGTTAAACTAATTGTAAAGGAGAGTAAAATTCTAGGATTCAAACTGGGTCTATATTAGTGATGGATGTCACTGGGGTACAATCAAGTTATACCACTACTACATGAATAAACACATCCATAACATATCCAGACTTGATAAAACCATTCCATTGGAGCAAAAGCAAGACATGTTACTTTGGTGTAGGAAAATCACTTAGATATCTCCATGAGCATGATGTATCGTTACTCACATTTCATGTATCTAGTACTCTAGAGATATCCATTCATAAGTTCTTGTCTGGGAATAAGCCAAGTTAATCAATATTCAAAACCTAAGAATTGATGTTCTCACAACCTAGGATTATTATCTATCATGCGCAGGAGATCAAGACACTAAAAATGCAATCAAACAATCAATATTGAATTAATAGATTTATATACAAGCCATGGAACATAAAAAATAGGATGCAAGAATGGGTAGCGGGGCTAATACCCACTCCCTAGTGAAAGGATCTACTCTTTCTCTCTCTCTCTCTCTTTGTGGAAAGATCATAGAAAATAGGGGAGAAGGAGGAGAAGGCCATCATGATAATAGGTAGAAGGTATGTGTCTTGGTGTGAACAACAACACCTTCATGCCCTACGCAACAATTGGATCCAATCAAAGGAGGAGGAGAGCACTAGCGACATGTGTCACATGAACTATTCCTTCCTTGATTCTTCTCCACTTGAAATTCGATTTCGTTAGGGAAGGAATGACATGTCGAATGATGGAGGTATTGTCGAGGATATAACCACCTTTGTGCATAGAAGATGGACCTTGTCAGAGTGGAGGTGGAGTGAAGACACCTTAGAGGTGTTCGAGGGAGAAGGGTTGATGGTGTTCATTTTCCTTGGTTGTGACTTGAGAGAAGGAGCCTTATGGCGATGCCTAGAAGAAGAGATGGCTCTACTGGAGGTGGGGGTCATCTATTTATAGGTTGTAACATGCATAATAAAAGTCTCATCAAATTTAGAGACATGGTTTCCTATAGGTAGAGGAGCATAGGCCCCATTGGTTGATGTCTTGTTGGGGCACAAGTCGGTGATTGGGTGAAGAAGCATCGTTGGTCAATAGAACTAGAATCTCGTCAAGGTATGGACTCTATTGGTCAACAAGTCTAGGAATCCCATCATGCTTGGCTCTAGCCAATTTTCGGGGCACGAGATCAGGAAACTCATATTGTCTCAGAGTAGAGGAACCATCAATGGACAAAAAGGTAGGCCATCAGTTGAGCCAAAAGATCCTTCAGGGGAGTGGATATGCTCGTTCGTCAGATAGAATTCCTATCATTCAAAGACTTTATTGCCTTGCAAATGGGGCTGGTCTCAGTCTATCCTTGCTAGGCATGAAAGTAACTGTGGTTGGTTGAAGGGTATCCATCTATGTAGGGCCATTGAATCATGGTACTTTCGATTGACAGTAATGCTGGAAAGTCTTTAGGGTCAATCGTATATCAACGATTGACAATTAATCAGAGCTTGTGTATAGATAGTCGATGGAAATCTTGCTTTAGAGTGAATGAACCCTATGGGTGGGGGTGGGGGAGGGGGCCCTATCAACATGTTGTCAAAGTCAGCTGGGATGAAGTCTAGGTTAATGGAGGGACTTACTGATGGGGGGACTGATTAATAAAAATTAAGCCCAAATTATAAAAAAAACCTTGTTGTGCATATGTTGCAGATCGAGGCTAAGTTTGTTTCCATATGTTCCTTCCATAGAAACCCATAGATTTGGTAAAAACCCTACATATTTACATTAAACCAAGGAAATCTATATAGAGGCAAAATCAAAGGTTAATTCAGGGAACAAAATAAAAAATTGAACTAAAGATGCCACTGAAACTAAGATGAATATGCATTCATAAAAATACCCTCAACTTAAATGTTGTTCGTCCTTGAGTAACATAAAATATGAAATATTTACCAAAAAATGATTACCCCATCTTCACATTATGTTAGTTTCTTTGCTATCAAGTATGGCTAAGTATCTCAACTCCCTTAGATCACTGAACACATCTTACAAAATCTTTGTTCCCAATTTATGTTTCTTGAAACACTTCCTCCCCACTATTTCTAACATCAAGAATGTCTAAGAGTTATGTGTGAGTTTTGAGAGACTCACAGAATAATAAATGTGCATATGATCTGTCATTGATATTTTTTAAGAAGGGGCATTGATTATTTGTATAGGTGGAAAAGGAAATGAATGGACATATGAAGGGAATTTGCAAATCTCTCCTCGATTTGAATTGATATTTTATTTTTATGGATGCAATTACATTGATTGCATTTTTTGTATTTGGATCTCTCTTCTATTTGACTTGAGATTGTAGTTTTTTGTAAGTGCACATTGACATCTTTTCTTTTGCTTTTGGTGGTACACCCCAATTAGATAAAGAGGGGTATATAAGAAGAAGATAGAGAGAAGGAGGTATGTCACCCCAAACTTAGGGTTTGACACTTTTTTTATGGTTTTTAAGGGGCTTGATTCATGGTATTTTTCCTTAGAAACCCAATGTCTTGTGAACTAGAAGAAAAATATTAAGAGGTGCTATTTTACCTAGATACCCTTGTTACGATTTTGGTCTCTTTCTTGCAAGAGATTTTTTGATGTCTTTTCATACCCGTTTCTCAATTTTTTCGCATGTCTTGATCCTATATTTTCACGCTTTGACCCTATCACACTCAATATTGTAAAATTTATGTGAGGATATATCAATGTTAGCAATGCTATTTTATTTAATGAAATTGTCCTTCTAGTTTAGAACGTTCTATATTAGTGATGGTGCAAGTGTGTTCCTATGGATAGATCCTTGGCTCCCTGATAAATTGTTTTTTAGTGATCATGTAGGCAAGGATGCTATCCTTAAGCTTGGATATCCTGCTACTGCATGATTAGTTCTATCTTTTATAATGGTAGTTGGCTTGTTCCTAATAATAGAAATAACAAGAAGTTATATGATTCTCTAAGTAACATTCCTATAAGAAGTGGCAGCGACTACATTTCTATTAAAGATTTTAAGCATACTAAGGTAAAGTGCATTTGGAATTCAATTAGAGTGTCCAAGCCTGAATTCGAGAGCTTTGTGCGGCTTTGGAAGGGTAAGCTACCCTAAAATTTTTAGTTGAACTTTTGGAAAATTTCCCATAATAAGATTTTGACGTTGAACCATACTAGAAGAAGGGGTATTCCCATTCCTTCTAGATTCTTTTTGTGTAAAATGGATTGTGAATCAAATGAACATCTCCTTTTTTGATGACCTTTACGAGGGAGTTATGGGGCTATTATAAAAGGACCTTAATACTGTGTTCGAGTTCAGTACTTGGCCTGAGATCCTAAATATTTTGTTACCGAAACATAAGTTCTTGTCGTTATGTGCTATGTACCACATTTGGTGGGATATGAATGTTAGAGTTTATAATGATATGGACTTCTTTGCAGTCTATATTTGGAAGAAGGTTTTGTAGGTTTTCTCTAGAATATGGAGTTTATCAAGGGTCAAATTGTCTGTATTTTTATGTTGTTCTTGATCCTTAGTTTGATGGTGTAGTGCTTTTTATTTATACGATCTTTGTATATGAAAAAGTTAATCTTTCAATTTGAGTAAATCATGTATATCCCCCGGCCTGTGTGCCTTTCTTTGCTATTCTTCTCTTTTTCCTTTCTTGTAGCTATTTATCTAATAGCCTCTCTTTTCTTTGTACATAAAGATTACAAAAACAAAAAAAAGGAAAAGGAATTATGGTGACAAAATAGATTGTTTATATAAATAAGTAAATGACATTGTCTTTGACAATTCTTTGACAATTCATTATAATTGATTTGTAAGTCAGAAAAAAGAAACAAAATATTGTTTATCGTCATGGAATTTTTCTCTACATAATGGTATGGCTTTCATCACCTATTTTAAGTACATGAATGTATGTTTTTTCATAAATTATCTAATTGGTTGGAACTCCTAAAATTCTTAACGAATTATGTATAGGATATAAAAATAAATAAAAATGTGATATGAAATTACAAAAATATAATAAACAAGATGTTGTGGTTTTTATAACCCAATTTATTAACAATAAAAGATGATTGTAGTGTTTATGTAATTAATGTGGGCTTAACCTTAATTTCATGTATGCAATCAATGGGTGTCTTATGACCCTGATGTGGAACTAGGTATTACCCAGAATATGTCTAGACTCAATCTATAGTAATTTGATTCCACATGAATCTTATTTTGTCTTGAGATTCTATCATGCATTGGCATATTGGAATTCTTCTTTGATGTTTTGATCGATATATATAGATGTAGTTTACTGAAATGGATATTTTGATCTTCAAAATTTGTTGAATATGCTTGTTGGACCCTAATTTTGTATCTTGTTTATCCTACCTCTTAAGGTAACCCTAATTTAAGGATTTGAACTAAATGAAACTCTAACTTTCATGTGGTGGACTTTTATGGTCTTATTATGTATATTATTTGTGTAGATGTTTTAATACTTTTTACAGGTCCTATGAACCCACTTGATATCATTTGTATGTTCCCACCCCCTATTTTAACATGACTATACTTTATCTTGCCTACCCAATTTGTAGTGTGATTTACTAGTCATAACTAGAGTGGTGACACCATATTTTAGGCACTAAGTTTTATTCCCCTTCCATCTACAATGTTTTATATAAATATTTTTATTCATCTACCACATATAATAATAGGCAATGTTAAACATTGGGCCGTCAAAGTTAAAGAAAGGAACTTCTCGGGAGGCAACCCAAGTGGTACTTTTAATACTAATTGTTCTACATATTTTTCATACTGCATTTAGTAGTTGTTCATTATTAGTCTGGTTTAGCATTAAATCTCTTGAATTTCACTAGAATAGCTTTGTTTCAATATACTTAGGGTTTTATGATAATTTGTAGGAATTTAATACTTTTCTATTCCCTTTATAGGTTTTGAATTCATCACTCTGCAGCAAGTTTTCCTAGGGGGGTCTAGCAGGTGCGGGGTAGTTCTCCAGACCTGGATGGATTTTGAGCACTTCCATAAGGCAGATCGATGACCAATTTTTTGAGTTTGAGGATAAACCCGACCCATTGATCAACCTACCAATTGACCTTTAAGAATCATCAAGGATTGAGTGCCCTGTCAACCTTCAAGGTCGATAGCCCATCGACCCACCTGGTCAACATTCAAGAGGTCGACATACAATCCCATTGATGACCAAGTTCGATGAACCATCGACCTCTCTCCTGCAACAACATCACCAGTCTATAGCCGATAAGAAATCAAGTCATCGACCTACTTCTGTCGAATCCCTTATCGATGACTAACATCATCAACCATTGGTCAATAGATCCATCGACCTTCTAGGTCAATGAACCATCGAACTCTAAGATCGATGGCCGAAAGACCAAGAATCAACACCAATCGGTCGACATCCCATGATCGATGCTGATGGAGAGCACGAGTGATCAATGACCATACCACTATAAATAGACCCCTGATACAACATTCATCTCATCTTGAAAGTCTGGAGACATAACAAGCTGAAAGGATGACACCGAGATCAGAGCCAAAGACTAGATCCATCTACCAAGATAGTCCCATCGACCTAGCTTAGACATCGACTTGTGAATTTGGCTACCTCTGTTGACCTCCACAAATCTAAAGCCATTGACCCCCTTCTCCAAGGCGATCATTTTCTTTGTGGAGATGTTGTCCATCCACCTACTTCAACTACAAGTTAGGGTTAAAACCTGAAGGAGAAAGAAGGAAGGAAGTATGCTATCGTACACCATGCCAGATTACTTTTTTTGTAGTTATGATCATGATTGTGTCCCTTTCCTCTACTAGTGATATTGATCTTTCCTTGTTGAGGGAGTACTCTTTTCACCAGGGTGTGGGGACTAGCCCCACTACCTGTTTCTTGCAATTTCATTCTTATTCTAATGCTTTTATGAACTCATTTAATTCCTAGCTAATTGTCTATCACATGTATTGTGGATTGATCACCCACTTTATGTTATTTATTATAATCTTATTATGTGAGGACTTCAACATTTAAGATTTGAATATCGATTAGCTTTAGTTGATGCCCTGATGAGAACTTCTTATAGGAAGTACCTGGAGTAGTGGATATAGGATATGTAAGTAACCAGACATGAATCTTACAAGGATATCTACTCATGCAAGTTTCTAATGGCGGAAGGGGAAACTTGCATAACTCCATTTATATCTTCATACATGTTTGGATTTGAATGAATGCGTAAAATCAAGTAATGGCGGTTAAACCCCAGTTCCACCCTAGTGTTTACTCCAATTGATAACTAGAACTTTAATCTAGATCTTTTTATTCTTACAACTTTTGTTATCAACTGAAATCAAACTTTGTGATAAATACTAGTTGTGATAGGTTTCCTTGATCAGATAATTCTTAAACAAGTTGTCCCTTGGGATTCGATCCTCAACTATACTGCAATAAGATCCATCCACTTGTGGGTGGCATTATCTCATATTAATTTTGGTAAACTCTAGGAATTTCATTTCTAATGAATTTGTAGTGCGATAATTTCCACGTCACGCATCTCATGATAAGATCATATATTCTAACAACTTTGATTGTAGGTGAATGAGCTTTGCTGAGTGAGAAGAAACAACAACTCGTGGATCAACAAGAAAAGTTTCTACCCTCCATCTTGAATTTAGTGTTCACTTAGGGATGAGAAAATATCTAATTTTGGGGTGGATGGTGGGTGGTATGTATTCTACTCTCTACCCTCACCTACATGTTTGTATCTTATGATCTTATCACTACATATCTGTATTGCATTAAGCTTAAACAAATTCAAATCTTTTTGTCATTTTGATTAATTATGACCATTACCTAGATGCCTTCCATTCAAATTCGTGTTGAATCCATTCATTCCATCATCATTTGACTCCCCTTACTCAAAGAAAATCGTCACTATGACCAATTATTGAAACAACCAGTTGCTAGAAATCACCATATGTGGCATAGGAATCCAAATATCATGTTTCTATGGAAAATATGGCAGGTATTTGAGGAATTGAGAGGGATCAAACACATCATTCTTTTAACTAAATAGTGAAACAAATTCATGGAATTATCACTTTTTCCCTAATCATGTCATTATCTGAGAGTAATGGAACTAAGAGAACAACCCATTGCATAGAATTATAAATTAAGTTGTATGTTTATCTGACACCTTTTCTACACTTATTTTTCCATCTTCTTATCTTCCATTCATAAGAAAAGAAAATAAAATCCATAAAATTTCCAAACTCCAAGTTTGGGATGGCACACCCCCTCCCTAATATATCCACTTCTTCCATAACCCTCTCTATCTAATAGGGGCTTACCACCAAAAAGAAAAGATGCCAATGTCCACAAAAATAGTTGCAATATATGTATTTGAAAAAATAAATGTAATCTCAAGTCAAATAGAGGAGAGATTCACATATTCCTTATGTAACACCCCTTCTCTCCATTTTCTATCCTAGACACAATGAATGTCTCATTTTGATATTCTTTTCATGCACCCCAGTGTTGGATTATGTGCACACATATTGTTTATTGGGACTCTCTAAACTTTCATGAAAACTCTTAGATGTGTCTGGTATTGGTATAGTGATGAGGAAGTGTTTTTGGGTAGAAAAATTGGAAACAAAGACATAACAAATGTGTTATGTGATCTTATGAAGTTCAGTTGCTTAGCCATATTAGGTAGTAGGGAAATGAGCAAGATTTAAAGATTAAGCAATTGTATGGGTCGAAAGTATTCATTTGAAGACTTTTTTAGATTTTGTTACCTGAGGATGACAAACACTTAATTTTGGGTTCATATTATGAATACATATACGTCCTATTTTCATTTGCATTTTCAATCAAATTTTCCATTCATTTTCAATACTTTATCTTAGAACGACCTTGCATTCAAATCTTCTTAATTCTATGATAATTTATAAGGCATTGATCCAAATTATTAGTTTTCATGGTATACTTGAACTTCATTGCATGCTAGGAGTGCATGAGGTGGTGGCCCCTCTAGAGGGCCCAAGGAATTTTGATAAAATGGACTAGATTTCCATTGATCTTTCCCTCCATCAGTTGATCATTCCATTGGTTGATGCTTCATAGATGAAGACCCTATGACACATGAAAATAGCTTGTCCTCCCCCTCCAGGGTGGGTTTGCATCATTCTACCATTCCACCAGTTGGAAACTGATGGAATCCTTCCTTCAATTTCCATCACATCTCCAAACCTTCAATTTACATCATTATGTCCCTCTTTTGATAACCGTAATTTAAGGATTTGAACTAAATGAAACTCTAACTTTCATGTGGTGGACTTTTATGGTCTTATTATATATATTATTTGTGTAGATGTTTTAATACTTTTACAGGTCCTCTAAACCCTCTTCATATCATTTGAATGTTCCCATCCTCTAATAAAATTGATTATACTTTATCTTGCCTACCCAATTTGTATTGTGATTGACTAGTCATAACTAGAGTGGTGAGACCATATTTTAGGCATTGAGTTTTAACCCCTACCATCTACAATGATTTATGAAAAGATGTTTATTCACCTACCACAAATAATAATAGTCATTGGGTTTTACTTCCCTTCCATGCATTGTAGTTTTATACCTCTTATGAAATTTGTGTTTTTTTTGGCATTGAGGTTATAGTCATCCTGACCCTTGTTATGGAATATATCAGTTCCCACCCTGTTTTTTACTACATGTTAGTCTTCTTATTTATCACCATGTAAATATGTATATGATATTGTTGATGTGACATTGATTAAGGCAAGAAACTTTGTTGATTTTGCTATTTCGATGAACATTCTTTTACAGTCTTTATTCGTTCGATCATCTATTTGGATGCTTTGATATCTTTCTTTGATATGGGAAACCTTGATAAGTAAATTGATGTCCATTTTCCCTAGTATTTCTCAATCCATATTTGTAGGCACATGCTGACATTTTTTTGCTGACAACATCCACTTTGTCTTGGTTTGTGGGGTGTTCTTGACATTGAGGGCTTGACATGACGACCCATACTTGGTTTAGTGGAGGTACTCTTGGGAGATAGACTTGAAATAGCATGCACATCCCTATGCATTGTGGATAAGTTGTTTCTTTCATGTAAACCCCAAGTGGGATATTAATATGTAGCCTTGTACATTAAAATAGTCATGGTGTATTAGCCACTGCTATTCTTGTATACCATTCCTTTAAAAAATAAACAAAAATATACACCTATTCCACCATACTTGTTAGTGCATCTATATTAGATGAATTTATTCCTCAATTAAGTAAGTTATGGATTCCCTTAAATGTCCCACTCCTATATATACTAGACCAAGTTTAGAGTTTCGATTGAACATAAATGAACTAGAAACACTAAATGGTAGGTAAATGCCAAGAACAATGACAGTCATATTTATAATGATTGTTAAGTATTCTTAATCGACTGACATAGAGTTCAGATGTCAAATAATTATATTAGTAACTGTGAGAACCCATTACACTAAATGAGATTACTCAAAACGTAAAACACAATCATTCACTAGTTAATCACATACCCAAAAATATGGATAAATTAAAACCAATTTTAACGTTAGCACCCGCTCAGAAACATTTACATAAGAGCCCAATATCTTTCTTATATCCATACTATTCCAAGAATTTGATACAAATTGTTCTATCGCCTTAGCCACAACATATATACATAGGAGAACAATATTTGTATATGCCACACAACAAACATTAACATGCTAACAAAATTTTGATTCATTTGAAACACCATATACAAACTTTTCCTGCCCGAACCTGAGAGTACAAGGACAACTCTAGGACACACTAGACATCTAATCAACTTTATCAAAGATTCATTACTATAGCTCCTCTTTATTGCCACATGTTAGTTTTTTTCACTTCCGATTACCTAAAAATATGTGGCAAACCAAAAGGGTGAGACCGATGTCCCAACAAGAGATATAACCTCCAATAATGTTTATTGATTACAACACTTTTAAGTAATTAAATAGTTAAGTAGTTTAATCATATATAACAAATAGGCTAAATAGCAGGGATGATTGATAGAATACATAAAGGAGCAGACAATAATTATCATCATTATCCAGACTATCACCCTTTATTTTGTTGACAGTATAAGCAATTCAGTAGCATATGCATATCTAGTAGCATGAGCAAGTCTAGTAACATAGCATAGCTAACAACATGAGCATGTCTACTAAGTTTAACAAAGAGTTAAAAACTTAAGCACAACTATCTGGATAAGCATGATTGGCAGTATATGCATCTCTAGTTACAAAGGCATGGCTAGCATGCTAAACATAACTAAGAACATCAACTAGCTAGCATCATGATTATAATCAGTAGTAGGAGTATAGTTATCAACACAAGCATAGATATTGTATATACACATCTACAATCTTAAGAATATCCACAACATAACTATGTCTACTATCTCATAATTGCACTAAGCATCATCTTTATGTAAAGATAACAAACAATGGTTATCATCCAATGTGAAACGTTGTGTATAAACCTAAACAAAAATGCTACACGGTTGTATTTCATCATTTATTACGCCCTGGGGAATTTGAATCATACCGTTCAAAGTCCAATCGACCCCTACGAAGGGCTATTCAGTTTCGTACAAGATCTAGGAGTGTCAGTATCCTAAGATCTCTTCCCCTGAGTCAGTATGAGTAAAAGGCAGTGACATATCAGTCAAAGTTGTCACTACAATGATATATTGTCATGTAACTAGCCCAACTTGGTATAGGTCACGACGTTAGAATCAAGGGTATTCAAACACAATCACTGAGGTACAATCGTAGTTGTCCTCTAATCACATCTTGTTATAATAACTGAGACACAACCACAGTCATTCTTAATCACATCAAATATATGAGGCATGACCATAGCCAACCTCCACAATCTGCATTGTGGATGACAAGTATATATCCTCAACCTGCCACCCCATAAACTCCACACTATGCGCTCCAAGTTTCCCTTAGGAATACTCATTTCACCATCCAGCAAGTTCTGTCACTGAATATGGTTCTACGACACAGGGCACAACATGATTAGAGTTGCACTTGATTAATTATTCCAATTGGATGAATTAAGGATGCATCAAACAAGTGGACATACAAACCCTAATTCACTTCTAGCAAGCATATAAATATCACAACTTTGAAAAGATATAAAACGTGTGAAACATAATTTCTCATTTCATAATCACATGGTACTATTCACTTGCCATTCATGAGACCACACTAGTCATCATACTATCATAAGATATAAATCATTTTCACAATATTACATGGTATCAAACCTTATCAACATAAGAGGATTACACCTCATTTAGGGCTAAACCATGCCCAAAGGTCATTAAGACCATCATACTATTTCCTACAAGATCATCATTATCTTGGCATGCCTTATAACAAGGCACACCAACATCACTTACATATAATACACCAGATCAACATAATATTGCATTAATGATCTAGGAGATATTCATAAACAATCATAGTAGGGTTATATTAACATTAAGAACATTCCTTTATTGCATCAACATGCAAGGAATCTAGATATGATTAACCCTCATCATATTCATAATGCACATGTTTTGCATAAGCAAGTATCAGCCATGTGGCTATGACAACCACCAACTAAGAGATTAAGGTTATGATCATGTTAGGGAGGTTATTTAACCATAATGCCATCATATAAGAATGTTAAACATGAATACTCATCTTTATCTATTTGCATTAGAGTTGGGTTCAATAACATAAATTATATTAATGTTACTAATCAACACTTATACCCAAACCCAAACTCACGACATCCCCATTGTATCATAGATTCATAAGGTGAAGCATCACCATCACATTCCATACTATTCTCAAGTATGAACCCACACATAAATCAAGGTGTAACCATTGTGTTATAGCATACTAGGGTTTCAACAATAGTAACAGAGTACTCCATGATTGTATTAGTAATTCAAGGACTATTCATACCCAATTACCATCATTTAGTTATATTAAAGCTAGGTATAACAAGCTATACCTCATTAGGGTTACATATCAACACAATATGGCTATCATCCCTTCTATTCATATGAGTGAATAGGTAAGACTACCTTATTAAGGGTAACCCTCCATTTGTTCCATCATCATTCAACCCATATCACCATACCACAATGTCACCCAGAACCACTGGATGCTTAAAAGGTAAGACCATTGGTTGTTTATATAAGTAAACAACTTGGATAAACCACCTATGAAGTCCTTGATTTGTTCTCTATAAAGAGTCACCATCTACCCTAGACATCCCTTGATTAACAACACAAAAAGTTCCATTGAAAGTAGGGTAACACCCATAATTGATTGTTCATTTAAAACAAGACATCCATTGTCAACAAGTAAGCTCCTTAAGTTGATCATATAAAGGAAACCATCTAAATCACATTATTAGGACCAACATATTACATTAGCCATAATTCCACTTTATTGGAGTAGTAAACATTATATCTTGACCATTGGGTCAAGTTCATATGTTAAAACCATCAATCATAGTATAGGTCTGACCATTGCATCAAGTGACCCAAGAAACCATTGGTCTAAGGCTTAATTGATGCTACAACTACAATGCTTAACTCAAAATAAGTTGTAGAGACCTGATCCACCATCATTAGTGACCATTAAATCACCATAGGTTGTTATATCAACACTATATTCATTAATTATCATCAAATATTAAGCTAATGTCATCATTGATTGATAACATCAGTAGGGTACTTATGGTTGATCATTAAACTTATAATTGATCCAAAACCTGACCTTAGGGGGTGACCATAAGTTGTCACCATCATCTAAAACCTTTGATATCAACCATCAGTTGTCATGAAGACAACACCATAGGGTTGTTGCAATGGTACCATCATCGGGTCATGGGTTTATAGAAGAAATCATCTTTAAACCCTAAAACTGACCATTGGTTGATAGGTGCTTAGCACCATAGGTTGTCAAATAAACCTAATCCAAGTCATATAATACCTTAGGAATAACGTACCCATGATCAAAGGTTCATCTATAACTGAAATTAGAATAGGGAACATTATAAAAATCGAAATCCAAGTCAAGCATAACTTTTTCGTGCATGGATCATCATTTTCAAGCAAGAACATGATCTAGAAAGCTTATGGTAAACAATAAATGTGGTGCAAGTTATAAAACTTACCTCAAATGAGAATATGAAACCCCACACAGAAGAAATATTGAACAGGTAGGGTAGAAAATCCAAGCATAAGCTATGAACTCGTCCACCTAGCACCTTTCTTCATCAAATGAGCAAACCCTAAGCATAAGGAGCAAGAAAGGTAGGGTTTTAGAGATTTAGAGAAATTTGTACCATGAAACACCAAGGTTCCGACCTGGAGAAAGGTAGGAGAAAGGATAAAAAAGAAATTAACGGAGGAAAAAAGGGGATTCTTACTCTTTTAGGTTAAGATCACTTGAAGGAAGCTTTTTCAACCCTTAAATGAAGTGAATTGCAACACTAGATCCTTTTTGCAAGAAGGTCCCCACTTTCTTCTTCCTTGGACAATAAAATTTGCATAAGCAAAGAGGGAGAATGGGGCTGGGATAAGGAGGGAAGTGGTGGAGAGAAAATGGCTCGTTTTGGTGCTTGGGGATAAGTATATGAAACTTTAAGATAAAGAAAAAGAAAAAGTTGAAGTTCTAGTATCTATCCAAGTTTCCATGGCCTTAATTTATTAATAATATACAATCACACACACAAGAATCTCCCCTACCATCTGTATAGACCTACCAATCAAATAATTCATTAGTTGATAGCTACTAAAGGTAGCTCATCCATGAAGGGGTAAACCCTAAATTACCCTTGGAGAAAACACCTTCAAACCAAGGTTTAAATAGGTGCCCCATGTCTCAACAAGTTCCAAAATGATGATATAATATCCAAGGAACATAATACAAGTGATAAATTGCAAAGAAAACCTCTCAATTGGGTAAATTGCAGAAAATTCCAAAATGTGCATAAAATTGCATAACTTGCTCAAACAATGTCTAAATTGGACCAAATTTGAAACTTAAGCTTGTATTATGATGTAAAAGAATATCACAAGGTTATATTAGGGTTATAAGAATTAAATTATGATAATTAAGCTTATTCAATTGATTAAGCAATTTTAGGGGCCTTACAACTATTAACCCCTAACAGGGATTTCGCCCCTGAAATCCAAGGTAAACAAAGATGGGTACTTCCTTTGAACCTCATAGGCTCATCATATTACCTTCACAAGATTACTTGCATATCATTGTGATGTCACATCATTCATACATATCTCCTCTTGGGTTAGCACAAAAAACCCCACCTAAGAAGACATTCTTAATATGGAATGCAGAAACTTGTTGTGTCATCTGTACAACTCTAGTAGTAATGTCCAACTTTAAATTCTAGCTATCATCCTAAAATTATATCTATTATAATAACACATTACTCAAAATTCATACTTGCAAGCTTTTTACCAATCATGACATGTGTCCCATACCATTCTTTGAAGCATATATAAAAAAGGTGATGTATCCATCCTTTTTTCTAGATACACTGGCACTGGAAAACTTATCAGTTCTTTTTCATCATAAAAAGAAATGCTGACGTTGGCACCTATCATTCCATACAAGGAAACATCATTCCTAGACAACCTTGTTAGGGGTGAAACAACAACACTATCTTCACCTTACTAGGATTTACACAACCTACTTAGAAGACATATCATGATCCCATAAAGAAATTTAATCAACCCCATCTCACTCTTGTTCAACTTATCTCATAGCTATTGCTGCTTTGACAACCCTAAGGTTTTGAAGAAATATTGATCATATTTTGACCATATTTGAAATACTTTGACATGTCATCATTCAAAGCTTGATATAACTTGTATGACATGACTAGAACACTTTGTTCCTCCTATTCATAAATTCTATTTGTATATTGGTTAGTATAAAGGATATAACTCTAAACTTGTCATGGTCATGTGAATTATGTCATCCAATCTAACTCTTATTCATTGATATTTGATCATAGGTTTATCTTAAAGGAACATGGTATCACAGATCTATTAACCAACAAACCATCTATCCTTGATAGTGGTCAAGCCCAGCTATCACTGAACCATACACAACATTATAGAATCACTTTTGTTTTTCCTTCCAAACAACATTTAGAGGGTCATCATCAACTCTCTCTCCCTCTCTCTCTATGGAAGAGGAATACTTGGAATGTTCATTTAATAAACATCTCCAACCTTCACATATTTCTCATATTATTAATACATCTTGGATACTAGGATTCATTACCTTGGTATCCACCTCATGTGCTATAAGCAACTCACATCCTTATATCATCTACTTTTACCAACATAACAAATATCAAGACATATGAGAGGAGTTTTCCTAATTATTGGAAGGCTCAAAATAAAAATCATCACAAACTTTATGAACTTGGAACCATAGTCCAAACAACCTTATGCTATAATAAGCTATCCACCCTCATGTTTACAATGAATCCACACATACCAAGTGGCAATGATCCACTTGAAAGTTGTGCCCTGGAAAGAAAAGACACAAAGGGAAACACACTTCTCACATCATAGAAACATTTCTCAAGGTCACTAGCAAAAAGGTAACCAAATCTATTTTCATTATGCAAGTTACAACTTCTTATGTATCATTTTACCTTTTTTATTTTGGGTTCCTTTCCATTAGCATAGGAATCATAATAATTAAAATATCTCATTACTCCTTCCTTGATGACTATTTATCACACTTGGGTATGTTCTCTTATTTTATTATGTTTTTCAACCACTTATCGACAGGTAAATCATCATATTCCACATTTTCTTCATTAAATCGGGATCATCTCCCTTAATTTCTTTCACATGCCATGCTAATTTTTGATTAAAATTTTCTTACACACATAGGTTGGTCTGAGATTAACTCAGGTTCCACCTTATTCATTTGTCATTGTTCCCATTTATCTTCTCATTTTGCACTTGTTATAGGAGTTCTTTCCATCTTATGTGGATTTCATACCTTGATTCACTTTATAAGCATAGACTTATCTGTCTTTTACTTTATTATCTTCTTGAATCACATCTTCAAGAACTCCTATTTTCCTTATTTGTATTTGGATTTGGATTTAGATTTCATGGTGTTATATCTTTCTCTTATAATTACCAACAATTCAAGTTTTGATAGATAATGATGTAATCCTCATCTTCTCTAAGGTAGGATTGAGATATTCATGCCATGATTTCTTATTCATTATGCTCTTTAGATTGTCTCAAACATGACTACTTGATCAGAGTAATCAGAAAGGTAACTATCTAAGAGTTCCATACTTACCTTTCTTCAATAATTGAATACCTGGCCAGTACACCCAAATACTGAGATTAGGCAGTATGCGCCATTTTTTATGTCATATTCCTAATTTTAACATCATCCTAGTCCTAAGTCCTAGTGTCCCTGTAGACTCAGTGAACCTAAAGATCTAATACCAACTTGTGATAACATGTTACAGTAAATGAGATTACTCAAAAAATAAAACATAATCAAACACTAATTAATCACATACCCAAAAATATGGGTAAAATAAAACCAATTTCAACGTCACCACCCGCTCAGAAATATTTGCATAAGAGCCCAACATATTTCTTATATCCATACTATGCCAAGAATTTGATACAAATTGTTCTATCATCTTAGCCACCACATATATACACTGGAGAACAATATTAACATATGCCACACAAACAAGCATTAATATGCTAACAAAAGTCCAATTCGTTTGAAACACCATATACAAGCTTTTCCTGCCCAGACCTAAGAGTATAGGGACGACTCTAGGACACACTAGACATCTAATCAACTTTCTCAAAGATTCATTACTATAGCTCTTCTTTGCTTCCAAATGTTTGTTTTTGTCATTTCAAATTACCTAAACAAATGTGGCGAACCACAAGGGTGAGACCCATGTCCCAGCAAGAGATATAACCTCCAACAATGTTTATTGATTACAACATTTTTAAGTAATTAAACAGTTAAGCAGTTTAATCATATATAATAGATAAGCTCAGTAGTATTGATGATTAACAAAATACATAAAGGAGCAGATAATAACTATCATTATTAGTCAGACTATCATCCTTTATCTTGTTGACAATATAAGCAATTCAGTAGCATATGCATATCTAGCATCATGAGCAAATCTAATAACATAGCATAGCTAACAACACGAGCATGCCTAATTGGTTGAACATATAAACATCATAAGAAGAGATAACAATATACGCAAAACTATTTGGATAAGCATGATTAGAAGTATATGCATCTCTAGTTACTAAGGTATGGCTAGCATGCTAAACATAACTAACAACATGAGATAGCTAGCATCATGATTATAATCAGTAGTAGTAGTATAGTTATCGACATAATCATGGCTATTGTATATACAAACCTACAATCTTAAGCATATCCACAACATAAGTATATCTACTATCTCTTAATTGCACTAAGCATCATCTTTATGTAAAGATAACAAACAAGGGTTAACATCCAATGTGAAATGTTGTGTATAACCCTAAACAAATATGCTACACTGTTGTATTACATTTTTATTACGCCCTGGGGAATTTGAATCATACCATTCAAAGTCCAACGGACCCCTGCGAAGGGCTATTCGGTTCCGTACAAGATCAAGGAGTGTCGGTATCCTAAGATCTCTTCCCCTCAGTCAGTATGAGTAAAAAGGCAGTGACATCAATCAAAGTTTCCACCACAATGACATATAGTCATGTAACTAGCCCACCTTGGTATAGGTCACGATGCTAGAATTAAGTGTATTAAAACCCAATCACTGAGGTACAATCGTAGTTGTCCTCTAATCACATCATATTATAATCACCGAGACACGACCGCAGCCATTCTCAATCACATTAGATGTATGAGGCATGACCATAGCCAACCTCCACAATATACATTGTGGATGACAAGGATATATCCTCAACTTGCCACCCCCACATACTCAATAGTATGCACTCTGAGTTTCCCTTAGGAATACTCATTTCACCATCCAGCAAGTTTTGACACTAAAGATGGTTCTACGGCACAGGGCACTACATGATTAGAGTTGCACTTTATTAGTTATGCCAATTAGGTGAATTAAGGATGCATCAAAGAAGTGGACATAAAAACCCTAATTCACTTCTATCAATCATATAAATATCACAACTTTGAAAAGATATAAAATGTGTGAAACATAATTTCTCATCTCATCATCACATGGTACTATTCACTTGCCATTCATGAGACCACACCAGTCATCATACTATCACAAGATATAAATCATTTTCATAATATCACAAGGTATCAACCCTTATCAACACAAGAGGATTACACATCAATCAGGGCTCAACCATTACCAAAGGACATTAAGACCATCATACTATTCCCTACAAGATCATCATTATCTTTGCATGCCTTATAATAAGGCTCAACAACATCACTTACATATAATACACCAGATCAACACAATATTGCATTAATGAGATAGGAGATATTCATAAACAATCATATTAGGGTTATATTAACATTAAGAACATTCCTTTATTACATCAACATACAAGGAATATAAATATAATTAACCCTCATAATATTCATAATGCACATGTTTCACATAAGCAAGTATCAACCATGTGGCTATGACAACCACCAATTAAGACATTAAGGTTATGATCATGTTAAGGAGATTATTTCACCAACATGCCATCATATAAGAATGTTAAACTTGAATACTCATTTTTATCTATTTGAATTAGAGTTGGGTTCAACAAGATAAATTATATTAATATTACTAATCAACACTTATACCCAAACCCTAACTCACGTCATCCCCATTGGATCATAGATGTGTAAGGTGAAGCATCACCGTCACATTCCATACTATTATCAAGTATGAACCCACACATTAATCAAGGTGTAACCATTGGGTTATAGCATACTAGGGTTTCAACAATAGTAACAGAGTACTCCATGATTGTATTAGTCATCCAAGGACTATTCATACCCAATTACCATCATTTAGTTATATTAAAGCTAGGTATAATGAGCTATACCTCATTAGGGTTACCTATCAACACAATATGGTTATCATCCCTTCTATTCATATGAGTGAATAGGTAAGACTACCTTATTAAGGGTAACCCTCCATTTGTACCATCATCATTCAAGCCATATCACCATACCACAATGTCACCCAGAACCATTAGATGTTTAAAAGGTAAGACCATTCACTACTACAGAAATGGCTTATAAAGTCACTTTTTAAGGTGTCGGTTGTATACAAAAACCGACACCTAAACTCTACAATGTCGGTTTATAACATAAACCGACATCCAATCTACGAAGGTCGACCAGACACGGGTACCGCTTTTATTAAGTGTCGGTTAATTAATAAACAACCGACACCTAAACTCAACCGCCAAACCCAAAATTCCAGCAAAAAAATTGGCTCCAAAATTTTACATATGGCGTCGGTTCATAACTAAATAACCGACACTATAGGTTTAGTTGTCGGTTTTTCTAAATAACCGACACTTAGTATAGGTGTCGGTTCATAACTAAATAACCGACACTATAGGTTTAGTTGTCGATTTTTTTAAATAACTGACACTTATTGTCAACTTAATAGCTCACCAGCCCGACCGATTCTTCCCTTTCCCTGTTTCATTCCCGATTTCCCTAACCTCCGGCGATTTCTTGCTCCCTGCCGCCGCCGCCCCTCCCTGCCGTTCGTGCTCCAACGCCCGTCGCCGCCGCTCCTTCCTCCGTGCTCGCACGTCGTCGCCGTCGCTGCGAGAAGCAGTCGCCGCCCGCCCGCCCGCCGACCGCCCTCTCCGCCGTCGCCGGTAGCAGCTAGGTCTCCTAGCCTCGCCACTCTCTCCGCCGCTCCTCTCCTCACCGCCGGCAGCTGCTAGGACTTGCTCCGTCCGCTGCTCCTCTTTTCTCAAGGTGCCCGCCCTGCCTTCTTCTTCTTCCTCTGCTCCTCTTCTCTCAAGCTGCCTGCCCTGCTGCTGAGCATTTTTCTTTTTTTTTTAATTTATTTACTTCTCTCAAGGTGCCTGCCTGCTCATACACATATTGATGTACATAAACCTGTTAGAATAAATGCTAAAAAGGTGTGATTTTAGGGTTTAGGTACTGATTTTGTGCTTCTACTGAGCTGAATCCTCTATTGTCTATACAATACATGTTCTGTGATAAGCCTTAGTTAATTTAATATGCATACTTTGTATGTAAAACATAGTAATTGGGTACTGCTGTATATCCAAGTAAATTACATGTAACTAATCATGACATAGATTTTAGAATGCATACTGTGGTTAAATGTACTGCTGTAATTTTTGATCAAGTGATGATATGTAAATGTAGCAATAAGTTAGTAAGGTATCAATGATAAGTCTGTTGTAATGTGATGCAAAATAGTTATTGTATCATGCATATATACTTAATACTTTTTTGTTTTATAGTTGTATAGGGTGTTTTATGTGTGGAAAGTCCATTGTTTAATAGTTTAGCTATAATCATTGTTTAATAGTTTAGCTATATTCTTGGTGACAATCCTAATCACCCTTCTTTTACTTAATGATGAACTGTAATGCACACATGCTTGGAATGTAAATGATGAACTTTTCCCTAAATATATTGCCAATCATGCTTTTAAAGACATCAATAATCACCCTAACTTGAAGAACTAGGATTTTAGGTATAAGAATGACAACACATTATTTGTTGGCCTAGAAACCCATCCAAGATTTACTCATTAGGAGTAAATCTTGGATAGTCCCTGGTTTGGGACTGTTCTTGAACACCTAATCTCGCTTAGGATGTAAGTGTATATAATGTGTGTTGGGTTTTCAAGAAAATTTCCGCAGCATTTCCCCGTTTGTTCTCTAAGTACATATGTACTTGGAGAACAGCGGGGAAATGTTGCCGAAATTTTCTTGAAAACCCAATACACATTATACACTTACTAGTGAGATTATGTATTCAAGAATGGGATAGGTGGTACACATTTATTATATATAAGAATGACATCACATGTATTTGTTAACCCTAGACCCTAATCTTGTCCTAATATATACTTGTTTTCTCTTTGATCATAGAATGGATAGATCATGGATGTCCATTCACAATCGCTGCACCCCAGAGTTTATTTCTGGTCTTGACCAGTTTATTAGATTTGCCGAGGAACATAGGAAACAACCTGGAGATAGGTTCTACTGTGAGCTTTAGAATTTGAGCTTTAGAATTTGAGTTACTTTACAAGGTGCCCGCCCTGCCTTCTTCTTCTTCCTCTGCTAGAACTTTACAATGTGAGCTTTACAATTTGAATGTGAATTTGAACTTTACAATGTGAGCTTTACAATTTGAATGTGAATTTGAACTTTACAATGTGAGCTTTACAATTTGAATTACTTTACAATGTGAGCTTTACAATTTGAATTACTTCACAATGTGAGCTTTACACTTTGAATTACTACTTTACAATGTGAACTTTACAATTTGAATGTGAATTTGCAGATGGCTGACCATTCTCCTGATGACTGTGCTGATGACTACCGTGAGGGTGAGGACATCAATGCGCCACCTCACAATGTAAGTTTTAAAAATATATCATATATTTATATCTATATGTCCATTTATAGTTATATCTTGTAAATGTGAATTATTTTGTCAAATTTTAGGTTGATGATGCACAGGTACCATCTGAAGTACTTGAGGCACTTGATCAAAATCACCAAAAAGTTGACAAGAGAAGGGGCATCACTATGATGAAGAAGTTAATTGCGCAAAAGGGCAATGGACCCAAACTTGTTGTGGATTTCGATAATGCAGGAAATGCATGTGGTGTGAATCGCAATTCATTTATTTCATATCTTGGGTTTGTTACTCGTAGCCATTGCGGTTGTCGCTTAGATTCTTGGCATAACATTTCTAAGGAGAAGAAAGATTTAATATGGAGGGATTTATGCGTGAGTTATTATTAATTTGCAATTCTATTTTGTAGATTACTAAATTTTTGGATACTAGTTAATAGCAATTCTATTTTGTAGAGTATATTTGAATTGGATGAAAAGTTGCATCGTAAATGCGTGATGCAACGCTGTGGGAGAGTCCTAAGGAACTATAGGACAAATCTCACCAGAGAATACATAAAAGAAGCCGATAAGAGGAAGAAGAAAGCCACTGAACAGTGGAACTTCCTGGACAAAGAAGAATGGGACGCGTTTGTCGCTTCAAGACAAACTGATGAATTCAAGGTATTAGGCGTCAGTCTCAATCTCATTAATTAATATATGTTGTATTCACTTATTCAAGATTAACATTTAGTGTTACTAACCAAATCATTGATTTGCATACTAACTAGGCCCTCAGTGAGGCACAAAGATCAAGGCGTGCACTGAATGTGCATGACCACACAATGGGTCCAAAGGGGTATGCAGGCGTTCGCCAAAGACTACATGCTGAGGCTACTACTACTCAGTCTGCTGCTACTCAGGAGTCCTCTACCATAGGTAGCACACCTCTGCCTCGCCATGATGTTTGGATAGCTGGGAGGCAAAATAAGAAGGGAGAATTAACTGAGGTCGCAACTGCTGAGGCGGCTGCAAAAATGGTAAAATACAACTCTTACAGCAATCATTCGAATATTGATTATTTGTGTTGTTTACTTAAGTACAAATTTTTGTTTTGGCGATTAGCGAGAGCTGCACGAGCTGAGGAAACAAGGAAAGTTCATCCCTGAGGGCACAAGGGATGAATTGACAGTTGCTCTGGGTAACCCAGAGCCTCCTGGACGTGTTAGGGCTGCAGGTGTTGGTGTGGGCATCAAAGCTTTTTTTGGGCCATCCCAGCGCAAACATGTCCCAAAAGCGAGACTTTCACAAGAAGAGGTAACATATTTTTTCCTTTTAGATGTTACTGTAAAAGAGAATTCAAAATTTAGAAGTTGACGTTTCTTTTATCCATGTATAGGTGGATAAGCTATTTGACAGGAAACTCGAAGAAAAACTCGAAGAAGCAATGAAAAAGTGGCAGGCATCTCAGACTGCCACTTACCAAACAATACCTACTGCAAACTCTACTCCTACTCCTACTGCAGAGGTTGGGAGTAATCATGTAGAACCACCACCTAGCACATCCACTATAAGTATTTTTATGACATAGTAACTAGTTTTTTAATTCAAGATGATACGTATATATGAAATTGTAGTCGTTTCAAAAAAAGATGATATGTATATATGTATATAACATTTTTTACACAAAAATTTGTAGGGGTTGAAGCCATGCCGTCTAAAAAGTAAAGAATATGTCGTGGCAGAGACGTCGGCTTACCCATCCCTACCAGGGGAAATGTGTCACGGGTCTCCAGTACCAGCTGGTTGGATTCGGGTGAGCCCAATACATATATTCCCCAAGTGGATGGATCTTCCACTGCCATATGCCCACCCAGATTGTGAAACACTTGGTGAGGCAGTAGGCGGAGTGATTTTGTGGGAAAAAGCGTATGTCTTCTTTACTGAAAAGGTGTGGTAAATTTACATTACGTTCAATTGTTAGTGTGTGTATATGCTGGCAGTTGATCTGAAATTATTATATATATATATATATATATATATATATATATATATATATATATATATATACAGGTTAAAAAGAAGACACCCACAGCATCTAGGACTCCACTTCCACCTCCTGCATTACCTAGTTGGGTTCCACAGGACCTACCTATCCCGTTAGGTCCGAACTGTAGGGATATGGCAGTATGGTTAGGGGAACATGATATAAACTCCCCTATAACTGTTTCTTCTGATTCAGATTCTACAGGCCAGTCATACGAAACAAAACTATTTATACAAGATATTTTGGAGTTGTTTCGATATGATTGGCTAAATACATCTGTGATAGAGCTATGGATAAGGTGAGATATTCTTTATACATCCATATACCTTGTGTATGATCTGGTGATCTGGTTTCTTATTTATCAATGCATGCGTAATTAATACATATTTTGCAGCTACTTAGACAACATATGTGCAGATTTTGGATTCGAACATGTAGGGTTTTTGATTCCATCCTTGATTAGTCTAGTAGCTAAAGACCCTACATCAGTTCAACAATACTGTTGTGAGGCTTTTTCAAATTTTGCTGTAAAAAAGAAGACGGTGATAATGGCTCCATTCAATGTAGAGTAAGTTTACTTTGCTTATTATAATTTGGACTTAAGAAAATTACATTTTATTGTGGATTTTGAGTTATTAATTTTTAACTTTTTTTCCTCTAGGGGTAGGCATTGGGAGTTATTGGTTATTGCCCCCGAGACGTTCACTTTGTATTATCTAGATCCTAAGGGGGGTAAATTGAATACAAGATTTGGACACATAATGAAAATGGCAATATTTCGGTGAGAAATATTTCATTTTTCATATTCGTTAACATATGTTAGTACATTACTATTTAATTGCAATGTTCTGTGTTACATTAACATGTAGGGGTTTTGAGGAGTACAAAAAGGCTGGAGGAAAGGTCCCCACGAAAAAGAACCAGCCAATAATTTGGAAGAACGTGAAAGTAAGTTCCCGACTGCAATATATGTATATATTATTTATGTGAACAATGCTTAATTAGTTGTATTTTTTAATATTTTGTATGTTTGAATTTATAGTGTGCTACACAAGACAACGGATGGGCATGTGGATACTATGTCATGCGATATATGCACATGATTATCAAACATGCCGTACTGGATATCAAATGTATTGCTCAGGTATTATATAGTCTCATTAGATAATATGATCGAAATATATCAATCTTATTTATAGCTCATTAATTATATATATACATCATTCTCTTTACAGGTGTTTAAAGTTGACCCCATTATAGGAAAGGACTTACCAAATGTTAATGCTCCCTATACGATGGGAGAATTAAATGAAGTAGTAGAAGAATGGGCAACAACCATACAATTAGTGGGGGCTTTAAAATATAATTGGGATCCTGATAGCGAATAATGACTAAACAATGATACTTTGTAAATGAATTTCTGAATTATAATATATGTGTGAATGTTTCTACATGTCTGGATGTTTCTACATGTGTCTGAGTGAAAATGAATGAAAGTGTTGGTTGCTATATGAATGTTTCTACATGTGTGAATGTGAATGAATGGAACTACATATTTCTAGCATGTGTGAATGTTTATAAATGTGTGAAAATAAAATGGAACTGCATGTTGCATTGCTAAATGCATGTGCTACTTTTTTATTGTTAATTTTGCAGGTTTGCGGCCTGTTGTCGGCTGATATCAATGGATGTCGTAAAACCTGCAGTTCATAACTGAACTGAACAGGTTTCTCATCCTGCGACCAGCCACAGCAGGTCTGCAGACTGACAGAAAAAAAAAACCAATAGGCATCGGTTATTTGTAAATAACCGACACATAATGTTATAGTGTCAGTTTTTTACAAATAACCGGCGTCTATTTCATGTGGCGTGAAGATATATGGCGTCGATTATTTGTAAATAACTGACACTGATAGTGCCCAAGATGGCGCCCTTTCTGTGGCGCGAAGGGTTTGGGCGTCGGTTTCTTACCTAATAACCGATGCCTATAGTCCCATGATGGCACGTTTTCAGTGGCACACGAAGTGTTTGGGCGTCGGTTTTGGAACCGACGCCTAATGGGTGGACTTTTAGTGTCGCCCACATAGGTATCGCTTAGAAACCGACACTAAAGGCTTTAAATAACCGACACTAAAGGTAGCATCTGTAGTAGTGATTGGTTGTTTACATAAGTAAACACCTTGGATAAACCACCTATGAAGTACTTGATTTGTTATCTATAAAGAGTCACCATCTAACCCTAGACATCCCTTGATTAAAAACACAAAAAGTTCCATTGAAAGTAGGATAAAACCCACAATCGGCTGTTCATTTAAAATAAGCCATCCATTGTCAACAAGTAAGCTATTTAAGTTGATCATATAAAGGAAACCATCTAAATCACATTATTAGGACCAACATATTACATTAGCCACAATTCCACATTATCAGAGAAATAAACATTAGATTTTGACCATTGGGTCAAGTTCATATGTTAAAACTATCAATTACAATATAGGTCCGACCATTGCATCAAGTGACCTAAGAAACCATTGGTCTAAGGCTTAATTGATGCTACAACTACAATCCTTAACTCAACATAGGTTGTAGAGACCTGATCCACCATCATTAGTGACCATTAAATCACCATAGGTTGTTATATCAACACTATATTCATTAATCATCGTCAAATATTAAGCTAATGTCATCATTGATTGATAACATCAGTAGGGTACTTAATGGTTGATCATTAAACTTCTAATTGATCCAAAACCTGACCTAAGGGGGTGAACATAAGTTGTCACCATCATCTAACACCTTTTATATAGACCATAATTTGTCATGAAGACAACACCATAGGTTTGTTACAATGGTACCATCATCGAGTCATGGGTTTATAGAAGAAATCAGCTTTAAACCCTAAAATTGACCATTGGTTGATAGGTGCTTAGTGCCATAGGTTGTCAAACAAACCTGATCCAAGTCATATTATACCTTATGAATAATGTACACATGATCAAAGGTTCATCTATAACTGAAATCGAAATAGGGAACATTATAAAAATTGAAATCCAAGTCAAGCATAGCTTTTTAGTGCATGGATCATCATTTTCAAGCAAGAACATGATCTGGAAAGCTTATGGTAAACAATAAGCGTGGAGCAAGTTATGAAACTTGCCTCTAATGAGAAGATGAAACCCCACACAGGAGAAATATCGAGCAGGTAGGGTAGAAAATCCAAGCATAAGCTATAAACTCGTCCATCTAGCACCTTTCTTCATCAAATGAGCAAACCCTAAGCATAAGGAGCAAGAAAGGTAGGGTTTTAGAGCTTTAGAGAAATTTCTACCATGGAACAACAAGGTTACGACCTAGAGAAAGGTAGGGGAAAGGATAACAAAGAAATTAACGGAGGAAGAAAGGGGATTCTTACTCTTTTAGGTCAAGATCACTAGAAGGAAGCTTTTTCAACCCTTAAATGAAGTGAATTGCAACCCTAGATCCTTTTTGCAAGAAGGTCCCCACTTTCTTGGACAAGAAAATTTGAAGAAGAAAAGAGGTAGAACGAGGCTGGGAGAAGGAGGGAAGTGGTGGAGAGAAAATGGCTCGTTTTGGTGCTTGGGGATAAGTATATGAAACTTTAAGATAAAGAAAAAGATAAAGTTGAAGTTCTAGTATCTATCCAAGTGTCCATGGCCATAATTTATTAAGAATATACAAGCACACACACAAGAAGCTCCCCCACCATCTGTATATACCTACTTATATTTCCTTTTTCGAATTTCCTAGCCAATCAAATAATTCATTTGTTGATAGCTACTAAAGGTAGCTCATCCATGAAGGGGTAAACCCTAAAATACCCTTGGAGAAAACACCTTCAAACCAAGGTTTAAATAGGTGCCCCATGTCTCAAAAAGCTCCAAAATGATGATATAATATCCAAGGAACATAATGCAAGTGATAAATTGCAAAGAAAATCTCTCAATTTGGTAAATTGTAGAAAAGTCCAAAATTTGCATAAAATTGCATAACTTGCTCAAACAGTGTCCAAATTGGACCAAATTTGAAACTTAAGCTTTTATTATGATTTCAAATCATATAAAAAGGTTATATTAGTTAAATTATGATAATTAAGCTTATTCAACTCATTAAGCAAGTTTAGGGGCCTTACAGTAACTAATTAATAATTCTACATGCAGTAAACCTTATGTTGATTGTATTTCACATCTTGTAATACACAGTTGACAAGATTGTGTGGCTAGTACATGTATTTAAATTTTAAATTTTATTTGTATTGCAATCATACATATGTATTATGGAATGAATATAAATCATAATCATGGGATTATCATACACTCCATTATATAACGAGTTTCTTCTTTTGCATCTTTGGTGCATAAGGAAAATAAATAGGGACCAATGTCCCACTTATACAACAACATGAGATATATCATAAGATGTAAGAAAATTTATATATTTAGATGAAAAATATATTTATATGAAACTCATTTATTTTATACTAATGATCTCTTTACTTTGGTGAATATATTATTGTTGGAAATCATATATTACATTTATGCTAAATTGTACAGATGTGCATGTGTAGTCATTTACTGACACAGATATGCTGAATTTTTATTATTTGTTTTGGGCTCAAATGTTAATTAGGAATAAGAATTGACATGTGAGACAATATATATGTGGCCATATTTTCACATGATCCTTCAAATAGTATCATTGTCAAATTTGTAGAATGTCCACTTTCAATATGTAAATGTGACTTGTTATAAGATATGTTGTAATAACATTTCATGTTGGTTGTAATCATGATACTAGTGGGTAAAATCTAGACACTATGTTTACCCTTATGCACTACACAATGTTATATAGTGAGGTAACATTTTTGGAATTTCATTCTTGACCTCTCTAAGATTGGGAGTTTTTTTGGGGGCACATTACAATATGTAGCAAAGAATGGACAACAATTAAACCTTGAAAATTTCTCATCACACAACTCAAAGCAAGAACAACTTTGAACCTAAAATAACTATACAAGTTATTAATTCGTCGTCTATGTAATGTATGATCACTCTTCCATGACATGATGCACAAATCATTACAGTCTATGAGGATGTTATGATTGTCACATGAAAAGATCTTAAAGACCAATTCACTCACATATAGAAGCTCTTAAAATGACGATGAAGATTCTTTTTAGAATGAAATCTACAACATGCACCTTTAGAGTAACATCTAGTAATCTCTTGGGATACATTGTCACTCAAATAGGAATTTAAGTCAATTGTGGGAAGGCTTGCATTAATAGAGATATGCCTTCACTGTAAATTGAAAATGATATCTAGGACCTACTTATTCATCTCTAAAATCTCAACATCTTACTCTCTAAGATCCCTACTATATGTGAACTGATATTCAAAATTTTGAACAAAACATTAAACTAAAGGTGGACTGATCTATGCAAAGCATCTCTTTAAAATCTTAAAAACTATCTCAAATGTCCACTAATTTTGAAAAATATTGTTCCAACATCTCCCTGACGAATACATATTAATCCTAGTTTTAGTTGCATTTTTAGTCAAGTGTTTAATTTGTTCTAATACTTTATCTTAGAATTAGCTTCCATTTAGGTCTTCCTAATTCTCTAACAATTTATATGATTTGATACAAATTCTTGGTTTTCATGGTAGGCTTGAACTTCATTGTATGATAGGAGTGTCAGAGGCGGTGGTCCTGCTAGCGAGCCCAAGAAATTTTTGGTAAATTGTACAAGATTTTTGTTGATGTGTCCCTCCATTGGTTGATTAGTTAATTGTTTGATGCTTCATAGGAGAAAGTGTTACGACACATGAAAATATTCCCCATATGGTGTCTTTGCATCATTATACATTATCAGTCGTTGGAAGCCTTCATTCGGTTTGCATTACATCTACTAAACCTTCGATTTACATCATTATGTCTCTTTATTGGCTGAAAATAGAAGGAAATCTATCATTCTTGCTTTTTGATTGCCCACTTATTCTTGGTTTCCTAGAGCACGCCTTCTAAAGGAAATCATGTAATTCTCTTTGAATTGAACTTCCACTTCTAATGCTTGTTCTATATTTGACAACCAAAGGTAGTTCTGCACATATCTTTTGATGAACAACAACCAAAGGATCTATAGAGCTCATCTTCCAGTGGTCACCTTCTGAAGGAAGTCCTACATGCACCTTCTTATGGAACACCTACACTCAACAACCAACAAACTTTCTTCTTTACCTTCCAAAGGAAGTTTTGTAGTTTACAACTAATGGTTGTCATGAACCATTGCCTACCAAAGGAGATACTAAATCATGCAAACCCTTTTTCTTCCTCAGGCTGCCACTATCTCTTCACCAACATGGCATCTAAATCTTAAATCCAAAGTGGTCGGTAGGGTTCCAAACCCTAGCCTTCATCTATACATACAAGGCCTTCACTTCCTAAAAATGGGTATGCCACTGACGCTGCAAGGATGCCACTTTCACTCCATACCTTTGACCTCCAACAACCTTTGACCATTTCCATGGGTTAACGAACAAGAACTAAAGATACTCCCACCTCCATTCCACCAAGGCTAGAAGGTCTTGACCTCATATTAGGTTCTTCCAACAATGCCTTCATTCCATTGGTTGATGATTACTTCCAACTATCATCGACCTGCTCATTCCTCTCTTGTGATGAAATTTCCAACACCTACAAAAGGAAGAATGACTCTCCAGTTATACCTCCAATAAACATACAAGGGTATATTTGCTTCTGCGTTGTCCACCATTTTTCTCCACTATGAATACAAGTTTCCACACACAACGACTCTATTTTTATCTTCTGATGTGATGATTACTTTCTTCCTCTCTTCTTTTGGCATTATTTATATTATTGCCATGAGAGAGTAGTCCTCTTTCTAGGGCATGGGGAGTCGCCCAACTATCCAACTTTAATCTCCTTACTTCATCAGTGATTGTACAAATCTTTATATGCATAAAATGAACTTTTTTACACTTGTATGCTTGTCTGATCAAAGAGTTTACTTTTTTGTCACGATCTTGGATGTAGAGAACTTTGAACCCAAGATCTAGGATATTGATTGTTTCTTGTTAAACTCTTGTTGAAAAATTTGGATGGGTAGTTCCTGAGATGATAAATGTATGATCTTGATGTAACACGATAGTGATATTAGAGTTATATCCATCTAGGTTAATCATATGATGAAAGGGGGATTCCCTTGGCCTCAACATATGTATTTCAATACTTGATTATGGTGCATTGAGAGACTGAATGATAGGTAGCGGTGGTGAAACCCACTCCACCCTATTCTTCCCATCATTTGATAATCAACACTTAATTCAACCCTTTTATTCTTGCAACCTTAGAATAATTAATAATCAACCATCTTTGTGTTAAATTATAGTTCTTGTTTGGTTACTTTAATTAGATCCATTCTTAAAATGTTTTCCTTTGGGTTCAGTCCTAAATTGTATTGTGATAAGATCCATCTGCTTGTTGGTGGTGATTATTGTGCATTGGCTAAGGTAAACTCTAGGGATTTCACACCTAGTGAATTTTTCTATGCAATATCACACACGTGAAATTTTGACATCATTTTCGGGTGCAATGGAATTTTCAAATCAGTTCAAACAACTTGGATTACTTGTGCTTATCATTTTTCAATTGATATTATTGAAATTTTTTTGAACCCAACTCTTCTTCAATCATATGACTTTCATTATGTTCACTCCTTAGTGAGATATGTTGTGCATGCAATGCTATTCTAAGGTCGACCCCATCACAGACTTTAACCCTAAGATCAAAAGAACAAACTGTAGGATCCTTTAAGAATGCAAGGCACATATGGTGGAAGAAGAGATCAACCACACAATTGAAGCAACATTGGAAATACAACATGACATACTCATCACTAAAACTTGATCTATATAGTCCAAGCAAAATTGTGAGAAGTCAAAGAAATAAAATGAAAAAGAGAACTGAGAGAGTTCTTTGTCTCTAAGGATGCAAACATCTACAACCCAATTATCCAACCATCCATTACAACACCTTACTTCGAGATAAAGACACAATGGGTGACGATGATGAAAAACAAAAATTCAGCAAACAAAACCACCTGGATGCACATGACCTTCTATAGAAGTTCACATATCTATGTGGACTAAGAAAATAAGATGGTGTGTTCGACAAAGACATGAAGGTATGTGTACTCTACTACTCCATACTCAATAAGGATAGGGTGTGGTATAGTTCCATAGATGATCATTGCATCAAAACTTGGGTGAAACTTCAAAACTAGTTCCTAGAGAGTTATTTCCACTCTTACCACATACCAAATTTGAGGGCAAATCACTCAATACAAATAGCTTCCAGGGAAAATATCTCAAATCAAATGGCTCCCATGTGAAAATTCTTTAAATCGTGTGAAAGATTCAAGGAGATAATGGTATCTCTTCCGTACAACTTATAGAAACCTTATATATGGGACTCAATGATGATGTTAAGTAGTTTCGAGATGTCACCACCAATGGAAACTTCATGCAGTAGAGCTTTGATGATGTATGGAAGATGGTAAGTAGGGAAGCCAAGAACAAAGCCAATTGGGGCTCCTCACATAAGAAAGTGGTTGTCAAGGTAGTCATGGAAAAATATAGATCTGTCTGAAGGCTATTACTGAATCACTAAATATGTCACTCTCAAATAAGAAAACCTTGAGTCAATTTTGAAAAAGGAATGGGAAGAGAGACCGACCCTATTTTTAAACTGGGTTATCCCCAAATATCTGCCAAATTTGTAGCATGGAAGTTCACACTATCCTATAGTGAAACCACCTCTACCAAGCCATGATGAACATGAACCAACCTCAATTTTACAACGGTCTAGTCATTGAAAAAGTCAATGATGTCAACTCCATTCCAAGACAAGGGTACTAAAATTCCAATAGGTCAAGAGATCGCCCAGGTTTCCAATATGGAAACCTAGAAGAAGCAACAAATGCTCACCAGATTAAACATGACCACAATCAAAATCAAGCTTAGGGTACTCCTGCCTTTTAGTAGAACCAAAAATTCTACTACAACAACTATAATTCTGACCATCACCATAGTAATTCTGACTTGGGAAACAACTACAACTAAGGATAGTAGTCATATAGCTAATAAAGTCAACTTCAATTGGGGTAGGGGAGGCAGCAGACCGTACCATCCTAAAATGATCAAAGTTTCATGGATACCATTGAGAAGATTCCAGCAAGCTAATATTCTTTAAAAAAATCCATGGAGGCCCAACTTGCTCAAATTGCCACTATAATTTGCCCTCCAACAGGCTCAAATGGTGGTCAACCTAAAGGTAACCCCAAGCATCAAGAGGATTAGTTGAAGTCTGTGGCCACAAGTACTATGTGTGTGCTACCAAAACCTCCATCCCAGTCATTAATAATGGTAGATAGGCTCTTAAAGATGACAATGATGAAGAAGTCTGTCCAATGGATATCCAATAGTTATTCCAATGGGTGCACCTATAGAACCAAATGTTGAAGCACTACAGAAGGATGATACATCTACCCCCCAGAGAGTAGCAACCCCACTCTTAAGAAGGAACCTGAGGATATACCAACTTCCCTATCTACACCTATGGTTCCCGTCTACATACCAAACATCCCTTACCAAAGTTGCCAAGCTCAAACACAGATAAACTCAAGACTCAATAAGTTCTATGAAGAAATGAAGAAGTTGCATGTTGACATCCCCTTCCTTCATGCTCTTGTAGAAATCCCATCTTAGAAGAAATTCTTCAAAACTCTCCTCACTCAAAAGTACCTAATCGAGGAAGTGGAGACTCTGAAGCTAGTATAGACAACTTAAAACATTGTCCAAATATAGATGCCTAAAAACTCAAAGATATAAGATCTCTCATCTTGCTTTGTTGTGGGATTCACATGCCAAAAAGCACTATTTGACATTGGCGAAAGCATTTCCTTCATACCCTACAACTTATGCAAATGACTAGGCTTCACCACTGACATACTTCCTACCGACATTGTGATTCAACATGTTGATTCTTCTATGAGCACCCCTATGGGGATTTTTGAAGACATCCCTGTTAGAGTGGGTTCCAAATAATATTGCCCAGGTGACTTTGTCATTATGGGCTTCAAGGAGGGCCTACGATACTCTTTTATATTTGGCCATCCTTTCTTGAAATTACTCGTGTTATCAATGAAATTGAAGCTGGAATCCTGATATTGAGGCTAGGAACTAACATGATTGACTTTAAAGTCTTTGAGAGTCTCAATGAATCCTATTTCTAGGAGAAATGCTTTTTGATTGATTGCATAGACAAAATAGCATTGTTGCAATAGGAGGATCCTACTTCCAAATATCCTCTTAAGACTGCACTCATCAACCACAACACCCACGAGATGAATGATGATTAGGTGAGTGAATTCTTTTTCACCTAGACAACAAGGAAGAAGACCCTGAAGTAGAGTTTGAAGAGATTAAATCTATCTTTGTCATCAAAGAAGAAGACAAGTAACATCCCACACCAGAGATAAAGCCTCCATTTGAGGGGATAAAATATTTCTCCATGGATGAGAAAGAGGTCTTCGAGTCATCATGAATGTAGATCAAACTTCTGAACAAGAAGACATGTTATTGTATGAATTAAGGAAAAGGAAAAGGTGTTAGGCTACAAAATTACTGACTGAACTGGAGTTAGACAAGCCCAATGTATTCATAGAATTAACAATATTATCAACTAAAAGCCCTCAATCGAGTGTCAATGTAAGATGATCCCTATTTTTAAGGAGGTTGTACAGAAGAAGGCGAATCATATATTGCCTTCTTGGATCATCTATCCCATCTCTGACTCACTGAGAGTAAGTCTTGGGCAAATATTTCTGAAGAAAGGAGGCACTATTGTGGCCCTAAACAAGAAGAATGAGCTTATTACCACCCACACTATGACCAAGTGGTGCATGTGTATAGACTATTATAAGATCAACAACGTAAATTGGAAGGACCATTTCCCACTCTCTTTTCTGGATCAAGTTCTAGAGAGGCTTGTGTACTAGAAATTCCTTTGTTAGCTGGATGGGTACTCTATGTTCTACATGTAAGGCCTCTAAACTTGCTTAATGATTTTAACAAGCTTAATTATCATAATTTAATTCTTAAAACCCTAATATAACCTTATTATATTCTTTTAAATCATAATACAAGCTTAAGTTTCAAATTTGATCCAATTTCGACACTATTTGTGCAAGTTATACAATTTTATGCACATTTTGGACTTTTTTACAATTTACCCAATTGAGAAGTTTTCTTTGCAATTTATCACTTTCATTATGTTTCTTGGATATTCTCTCATCATTCTTGAGATTTTTGAGCCATGGGGTGCCTATTTAAACCTTGGTTTGAAGGTGTTTTCTCCAAGGGTATTTTAGGGTTTACCCCTTCATGGATGAGCTACCTTTAGTAGCTATCAACTAATGAATTATTTGATTGGCTGGGAAATTCGACAAAGGAAATCTAAGAAGGTCTATACATATTGTGGGGGAGTTCTTGTGTGTGTGCTTGTATATTCTTAATAAATTAAGGCCATGGACACTTGGATAGATACAAAAACTTCAACTTTTTCTTTATCTTAAAGTTTCATATACTTATCCCTAAGCACCAAAACGAGCCATTTTCTCACCACCACTTCCCTCCTTCTCCCAACCTCATTCTTCCTCTATGCTGCTGCGAATTTTCCTGTCCAAGGAAGAAGAAAGTGGGGATCTTCTTGGAAAAAGGATCTAGGGTTGCAATTGACTTCATTTTAGGGTTAAAAAAGCTTCCTTCTAGTGATCTTGAACTAAAAGAGTAAGAATTCCCTTATTTCCTACATTTATTTCTTTTTTATCCTTCTTACATTTCTCCAGGTCGGAACATTGTTGTTCCATGGTAGAAATTGCTCTAAAGCTTTAAAACCCTACCTTTCTTGCTCCTTATGCTTAGGGTTTGCTCATTTGATGAAGAAAGGTGCTAGATGGACGAATTCATAACTTATTCTTGGATTTTCTACCCTACCTGTTCAAGTTTTCTTTTGTTTTGGGTTTCATATTCTCATTAGAGGAAAGTTTTATAACTTGCTCCACGATTATTGCTTATCATAAGCTTTCTAGATCATGTTCTTGCTTGAAAATGATGATTTATACACTAAAAAGCTATGCTTAACTTGGATTTCGATTTTTATACTATTCCCTATTATAATTTCAGTTCTAGATGAACATGTGATCATGTATACATTATTCCTAAGCTATAATATGACTTGGATCAGGTTGGTTTGACAACCTATGGTGCTAAGCACCTATCAACCAATGGTCAATTTTAGGGTTTAAAGTTGATTTCTTCTATAAATCCATGACCCGATGATGGTACCATTGCAACAACCCTATGGTGTTATCTTCATGATAACTAACGGTCAATATCAAAGGTGTCATATGATGGTGACAACCTATGGTCACCACCCTTAGGTCAGGTTTTGGACCAATTAGAAGTTTAATGATCAACCATTAAGTACCCTACTAATGTTATCAATGAATGATGACATTAGCTTAATATTTGATGTTGATTAATGACTATAGTGTTGATCTAACAACCTATGGTGATTTAATGATCACTAATGATGGTGGTTCAGGTCTATACAACCTATTGTGTGTTAATCATTGTAGTTGTAGCATCAATTAAGCCTTAGACCAATGGTTTCTTGGGTCACTTAATGCAATGGTCGGACCTATACTGTAATTGATAGTTTTAACATATGAACTTGACCCAATGGTCAAGATCTAATGTTTATTCCTCCAAGAAATTGGAATGATGGATAATGTAATATGTTGGTCCTAATAATGTGATTTAGATGGTTTCCTTTATATAATCAACTTAAGAAGCTTACTTGTTGACAATGGAAGGCTTGTTTTAAATGAACAGACGATGGTGGGTTTTACCCTATGCTCAATGGAACTTTTTGTGTTGTTAATCAAGGGATTTCTAGGGTTAAATGGTGACTCTTTATAGAGCACAACTTAAGGACTTCATAGGTGGTTTATCCAAGGTGTTTGCTTATGTAAACAACCAATGGTCTTACCTTTTAAACATCCAATGGTTCTGGGTGACATTATCGTATGGTGATAAGGGTTGATGATTGAACAAATGTAGGGTTACCCTTAATAAGGTAGTCTTACCTATTCACTCATATGAATAGAAGGGATGATAATCATATTGTGTTGATATGTAACCCTAAAGAGGTATAGCTTGTTATACCTAGCTTTAATATAACTAATGATGGTAATTGGGTATGAATAGTCCTTGAATGACTAATACAATAATGGAGTACTCTATTGCTATTGTTGAAACCCTAGTATGCTATAACCCAATGGTTACACCTTAATTTATGTGTGGGTTCATACTTGAGAATAGTATGGAATGTGATGGTGATACTTCACCTTATGCATCCATGATCCAATGGGGATGCCGTGAGTTAGTGTTTGGGTATGAGTGTTGATTAGTAACATTATTATAATTTATTTTGTGAATAGATAAAGATGAGTATTCATGTTTAACATTCTTATATGATGGAATGATGGCGGAATAACCTCCTTAATATGATCATAACATTGATATGTTAATTGGTGGTTATCATAGCCACATGGTTGATACTTTCTTATGCTAAACATGTGCATTATGAATATGATGAGAGTTAATCATATCTAGATTCCTGGCATGTTGATGTAATAAAGGAACATTCTTAATGTTAATATAACCCTGCTATGATTGTTTATGAATATCTCATAGCTCATTAATGCAATATTGTGTTGATCTGGTGCATTATATGTAAGTGATGTTGTTGAGCCTTGTTATAAGGCATGCAAAGATAATGATGATCTTGCAGGGAATAGTATGATGGTCTTAATAACCTTTGGGCATGGTTGAGCCCTGAATGAGGTGTAATCCTCTTATGTTGATAAGGGTTGATACCCTGTGATATTGTGAAAAGGATTTACATCTTGTGATAGTATGATGACTAGTGTGGTCTCAAGAATGGCAAGTGAATAGTACCATGTGATGATGAGATGAGAAATTATGTTTCACATGTTTTATATATTTTCAAAGACCTGATATTTATATGCTTGCTAGAAGTTAATTAGGATTTGTATGTCCACTTGTTTGATGCAGCCTTAATTCACCCAATAGACATAACTAATCAAGTGCTACTCTAATCATGTAGTGCCTTGTGTCGTAGAACCATATTCACTGTTAGAACTTGTTGGATGGTGAAATGAGTATTCCTAAGGGAAACTCAGAGCGCATGTTGTTGAGTATGTGGGGGTTGGCAGATTGATGATATATCCTTGTCATCCACAATGTAGATTGTGGAGGTTGGCTATGGTCATGCCTCATACATCTGATGTAATTGAGAATGATTGTGGTCATGTCTCGGTGATTATAACATGATGTGATTAGAGGACAACTGTAGTTGTACCTCAGTGATTGGGTTTGAATACCCTAGTTTCTAGTGTCATGACCTGCACTAAGGGCGGACTAGTGGTTAGCAGCTTGAGTATATGTCGTTGTGGTGGCAGCTTTGACTGATATGTCACTGCCTTTTTACTCGTACTAACCGAGGGGAAGAGATCTTAGGATACTGGCACTCCTAGATCTTGTACGGAACCGAATAGCCCTTCACAAGGGTCAGTTGGACTTTGAATAGTACGATTCAAATTCCCCAAGGTGTAATAAAAGATGTAATACATCCATGTAGCATATTTGTTTAGGGTTATACACAATGTTTCACATTGGATGATAACCCTTGTTTGTTATCTTTACATAAAGATGATGCTTAGTGCAATTAAGAGATAGTAGATACACTTAGGTTGTGGATATTTTAAAGATTGTAGATGCATACATACAATAGCTATGCTTGTGTTGATAACTATACTGCTACTGCTGATTATAATCATGATGCTAGCTATCTCATGTTGTTAGTTATGTTTAGCATGCTAGCCATTCCTTTCTAACTAGAGATGCATATACTGCTAATCATGCTTATCCAGATAGTTGTTCTTATGTTTTTAGATCTTCTTATGATGTTGATATGTTCAACCAATTAGACATGCTCATGTTGTTATCTATGCTATGTTGCTAGACTTGCTCATGATGCTAGATATGCATATGCTACTAAATTGCTTATATTGTCAACAAGATAAAGGATGATAGTCTGGATAATGATGATAGTTATTATCTGCTCCTTTATGTATTTTGCTAATCATTAGTACTGGTGGTCTTATTTGTTATATCTGATTAAACGACTTAACTATTTAATTACTTAAAAATGTTGTAATTAATAAATTTTGTTGGAAGTTATATCTCTTACTAGGACATGGGTCTCACCCTTGTGGTTCGCCACATTTTTTTTTGGTAATCAGAAGTGACAAAAACAAGCATGTGGCAGCAAAGAGGAGCTATAGTAATGAATCTTTGATAAAGTTGATTAGATGTCTAGCGTGTCCTAGAGTCATCCTTGTACTCTCAGATCCGGATAGGAAAAGTTTGTATATGGTGTTTCAAATAAATTAGACTTTTTTTAGTATATTAATGCTTGTTTGTGTGGCATATATGAGTATTGTTCTCCTGTATATATATGTTGTGGCTAAGATGATAGAACAATTTGTATCAAATTCTTGGCATAGTATGGATGAAAGAAAGATGTTGGGATCATATGTAAATGTTTTTGAGTGGGTGTTGATGTTGAAATCGGTTTTAATTTACCCATATTTTTGGGTATGTGATTAATTAGTGATTGATTGTGTTTTATTTTTTGAGTAATCTTGTTTAGTGTAATGGGTTCTCACACTACCATATTCCCATTCATCCAAATGGTCAAGAAATACTACCTTCATGTGTCCCTTTGGCACATATTCTTTCCATCAGATGCCCTTCAGACTATACAATCTACCCATCATATTTTAATGTTACATGTCAGCCATCTTGGCCAAACATACTAAGATGATAATGGAAATATTCATGGATATATGATTAAATCTGTTTATCGAGATTCTTTTGATGCATTGCCACTTGTCCTTGAACATTATGAAGAAGCAAGTTTGGTACTTAATTAGGAAAATGCCACTTCATGGCAAAGGAGGGCATTGTTCTAGGATACCATGTGAGCTCCAAAGTCATTAAAGTTGACGAAGAAAAGTTAGGAGTGATCACAAAGCTATTTCCCCCAACCATAGTTAAGGAAGCAAGAGAATTCCTAAGACATGTAGGATTTTATAGGAGATTCATATGTGGTTTCAGCGAGATCATCGGGCCTCTTATGAATATTCTTTAGAAGGATATAGACTTTGCCTTTGACTCTAAATGCATGAATATATTCAACACCTTGAAGTAAACTATCATTTCCATGGTCATCCTTTTGCCCTATATTGGATTCTTCCTTTTCAAATCATGTGTGATGCCAGTGAATATGCTATGGGTTCAATTCTGGGGCAATGTATCAACAAGAAACATCACACCATCTACTATGAAAGGAAGATGTTAAATGAAGCACTGAGAAATTATGAAACTACTAGAAAGGAGATTCTCTCTATTGTCAATGCTTTTGACAAGTTTTGATCCTATCTAATAGGTTCTCAAGTTACTGTATACATTAATCATGCTACTATCAAGTGTCTAATTTTAAAGAAGGATGTAAAACCCATGTTGATCAAATGGATCCTACTACTATAAGAGTTTTATCTAGAAATCTTACACAAAAAGGGAATTGAGAATGTTGTCATTGATCATCTTAGTAGATTACACATACAAGATGGTGACACCACCCCAATCAATGACTCTTTGCCTAACCAACACATGTTGAAGGTGTCTACATTTCCCCCGTAGTATGCCAATTTTGTGAACTACCTATTAATGGGAGTCCTTTATCCAGATTGCATAGAGAATGGTAAGAATAAGTTCATGTAAGACATTCATCATTACTACTGGGATGGGCCTTATCTTTTCTGATTATGTTTAGACATTCTCTATTGTTGTGCATCTTTGAAGAGGACGATCCTCTAATTATTAAGCTTTTTAATTCTGACCCAAATGGTGTCCATATGATCTCTCAGAAAACTATGTGCAAAATCCTCTCATGCAGTTTCTTCTGGCCTACTATTTTCTAGTCTTGTAAAAATGCCAACGATCTAGTATTTTTTTGTAGGAGGGATGAAATGTCCCTCAATGTTTGGTAAGAAGTGGAGATTTTTGACGTTTGGGTGTGGACTACATGTATCTATTCCCCTCCTATTATGGATTCTCCTACATCCTCTTCATTGTTTGTTATGTATTGAAATAGGTAGAAGCCATCCCCACAAAGTGTAGTGACTCCAAGCCAGTGATCAAATTGTTCATTGATATTGTCTTTCTATACATAATAGATCTCAGATCCTACCTTGGAAGTTGATATTTTGGACTTAGCCAAACCAGGTTGAAGGTTAAACCTAAACAGATGTTTAGTATAACCCCAATGTGCTAATGCATGTATATATCACCTTAATGAAACCTAATGTTCTAAAATTAATCTTAGGTTTATAATGGATACATAAAATATGCCACATAACTCATTTTGGTGGTTATATGAAGATAAGAAACTTAATTGGATGAATAATTTAGATAATGGGTCGTTAATGGGCCATATGAAATGTCTCATAAAAATCTCAAAAGTGGAATCAAACTTCAAAATCGAAAACTACATATCAAAATAAGCCTACACGTCAAATTTCATCTAATTTGGATAACCTTGAAGTATTAGGATAAGTTTAGGAGAGAGAAAATGAGTAAAAGGAATAAGTAGTGAATAATGTGATTATATAACTTCAAAATATGGAAATAATTTCAAATTCATATTCAACACGTCAGAGATAACTTGTGGATGAAGTTTGGTCCAATTTGGATGTTGTTTGTGCAAGTTATGCAATTTTAAGTACATTCTAGACTTTTCTACAATTTACCCAATTGGGAGGTTTTCTTTGCAAATTGTCACATACATTATAATCCTTATATATTCAGTTACCATTATCTAGATTTTGAACCATGGGGCACCTAGTTGCACCTTGGTTTGAAGGTGTTTCTCTCAAAGGGCATTTTAGGGATTACCCTCTTTATAAATGAGCTTATCTTTAGAAGCTATCAACCAATGGGGTTATTTCATTGATTGGAGGTCGGTTGGGATAGCCTATAAGTGTCCATAAACCGACATTTTATATTCAAGAAGACTCTATGATCTATCCTCTTGCATGATCATGAAATCCCTAGGCTAAGGACCCATGGAAAGCTCCATGGACACCTCATGCTTGACTTCTTCCTTATCAATAAAGGTTTGTATGTCCATAGGCACCCTTAGCATTGGACACATGGAAAGTAACTTGAAACCTCATGATTGACTTCTTCCTTATCCATAAAGGCTTGCATGTCCATGGACACTCTTATACATGACACATGGAAAATCTCATAGACACCTCATACTTGACCTCTTTCTTTATATAGCCATATCTACCCCTTCCCAACTCCCAATTCGAAAACTCTTGCTCTTCTTTATTTCCTATAGCTTAGAGCATCATTCCTACTCATTTTTTCCATGAAGGTTCTGTCCTAAGGTAAAAGGAGGTGCCTACATTGGTGAAGAAGGCTCTTAGGGTTCCAAATTTGCTCTGTTTAGGGCTTCTAAAGCTCCTCCTTGGTTATTTTGGCCAAAACTAGTAAGTTTTCTCCTTTCCTTCCCTATTTTCATGTTGTTAGTCTTCCTTCCACCTTCCTCCAGGTCAAAACCCTGGTCTTCCATGGTGAAACCCCGCCTAGAACCCATAAACACCTCATCTCCATGTTCTTTTGTTAGGGTTTTTCACCTCTAAAGTGGAGAAGGTGCTTCTTGCTTGAGATAGGAGCTTTGTTGGAGAAACCAACCTCTTTAATCTTGGGAACCTTACTTATTGGACCTGTCCACCTTTACTAGAGGTTCTTTGGAGGGCTAGGATTGGATCTAGGACTGACTTGGACAATTTAGACTCTGAAGTTGAGGTATGATGTATCCCCTATTCTTCTATGTTGAGCATTTCACCTATGCTTATTCATTATCTTTGTGCTATGGACATTAGCCTATACACAATGTCTTTTCTTTTGAAAATCATGGTTCATGTGAACTACCTTATTTGATATTGATCATGTGATCATGGATATTCTTATGAACTCTGATCTTATGCTTTGTTCATGATGGAACTCTAAAAGATGACATGTGATGTCTTTTTCCCACTTATGAAGTGGATGTATATGTTGGTCACTTATGTGGTGACTAGTTTATATATTCTGACTATACTTTCTACTTACCTATACATTTAACATGCTATGTGATTCAGCACTAGAGTAGTGTAATTGCAATGGTTTTTATGGCAGTTGTGTTATTTCCTGCTGAGTAGATGTGATATTTCCTACACTTTTGGGATGGAAAGGAACCTCATACCCAGGGTAAGATGTTTGATTCTTGGCCCATGTTTCATATATTTGGGAGATTGGCAGTATTCCTTTCTCTATCAGGTTTCAAGTTTATGAGACTTGGCAGCCTTTGTGTTTATATTGTTCTAGGGCTATGTTTATCTCACATGCATGCAGGTTGATGATATGGGGTGTGTGTTCCCTAATTATTTACATGTACTTGTGTGGTATAATCTTTATGTTTTATTAATGGCAAGTATTCTTTTTTATCATATGATTTCAATTCCTTTTCTCTTGATACCCATTTGGGTGGTCCTTATCCTTTCTATGGGAAGCCTTTTATATTTTTTGTCCTTTATTACATATATAGCTCAATTTTCCTATTTAGTATGCACATACAAGCCTCTGCTGATGTCATCTATTTTCTCTTCTTGCTGGGGTATGCTTCCAACCCTAGGTGAAGGACTTGGATGATATGGCATGAATACTTTGACTTAAATTAAGGAGTTAAAGCTTGGAGACAATCTTGATATGGTCTATATTTCCCTCTACTTAGATCCTTATGTTGTATCATACATGTAAACCCTTATGGGATATTATGATGTACTTTTGTAATCTTTTGTGAAAATTGAATATAGTCATTATTTTTATTCCGTTGTTATACTTAGGTTGTTTTGAATACCATTTATTGAATTTTGAAAATTTTGCACCTATTCTAGCATACCTTTGAGTGTGTTATGAATGGATGTTTTATTCTTCATTTTTTTTAGTAGGAAGTGGTGATCCCGCCTCTTACAGCATGATATCAGAGCCCATGGTAGTCAGAATCTAACTATTTCAATTTTTCTCCCTAGTTAGAATACTTTCCTTACCTTTACATGACATGTTTTCCCTAGAGTTGATCAATAAATGATGAAGGGTTGATTTAGGATCTTATAGTTTCACATTAGAATAATGATGAATAGATCCCTAAAATACTTACAACTAAAAGATGCATAAGTAGCCATAGTAACTTGAGGTTGTTTAGCTTGGCCTTTAGGCAGCTACTAGGACATGAAATTGAAAGCAAAGGTGTCTAGAAAGGATCAGGGTTCGGGGGCTAGTAAGATTTTCCTCCACACCACTAGCTTGGTTTATGAGGACTCCCGAATCCATATGATACCGACCTGGCCTAAGCTGATATGAATTGTTCAAAATGGCATGCTTTTAGGCAATAGTAGTGTTAGACATCTATATGATTTATCTTTAGGGACCCTAATATGTTGAACTAGTTTCCCAGATGTAAAGACTTGTTTGAGGATGGACAAGATCATGTTAACCCATAGTTCATAGTTAGTCTTTACAAGTTATGTTTTTTTTCATGATGCTTATGTAGTTAGATGTAAGGAAGCGTAGTTGAACCTTTTATACCTAAAGAATAGTTTTGAATTAATAAGATGAATCCTTTAAGGGGTGGTGAATAATTTGTTTTCTTATATATGGATATTTTGATTTTTAGGACGAAATCTCTTTAAGGGGTGGTGTGTTGGAACATACTAGATCTCAGACCCTACCCTGGAGGTTGACATTTTGGACTTAGCCAAACAAGGTTGAAGGTTAGACCTAAAAAGATGTTTAGCATAAACCCAATGAGCTAATGCATATATAGATCACCTTAATGTAACTTAATGTTCTAACATTAATCTTAGGTTTATAATGGATTCATAAAATAAGCCACATAACTCATTTTGGCGGTAATATGAAGATAAGAAACTTAATTGGATGAATAATTTAGATAATGGGCCATTAATGGGCCATATTACATATATCATAAAAATAAGTCTCAAAAGTGGAAACAAACTTCAAATTTGAAATCTGCATATCAAAATTAGCCTACATATGAAATTTCATCTAATTTGGACAACCTTGAAATATTATGATAAGTTTAGGAGAGAAAATGAGTAAAAGGCACAAGTAATGAATAATGTGATTATATAACTTAAAAATATGGAAATAATGGCAAATTCATATTCATCACATCAAAGATAACTTGTGGATGAAGTTTGGTCCAATTTGGATGTTATTTGTGCAAGTTATGCAATTTCAAGTACATTCTGGACTTTTCTGCAATTTACCCAATTGGGAGGTTTTCTTTGGAAATTGTCACATGAATTATAATCCTTATATATTACCTTACCATTCTAGAGTTTTTGAACCATGGGGCACCTAGTTGCACCTTGGTTTGGAGGTGTTTCTCTCCAAGGGCATTTTAGGGATTACCCTCTTTATAAACGAGCTTATCTTTAGAAGCTATCAACCAAGGGGGTTATTTCTTTGATTGGAGGTCGGTTGGGAGCCTATAAGTGTCCATAAACTTACATTTGATATTCAAGAATCCTCTATGAGCTGTCCTCTTGCATGGCCATGAAATCCCTAGGCTAAGTACACATGGAAAGCTCCATGGACACCTCATGCTTGACTTCTTCCATATCCATAAAGGTTTGCATGTCCATAGGCACCCTTAGAATTGGACAAATGGTAAGTACCTTGACACCTCGTGCTTGACTTATTCCTTATCCATAAAGGTTTGCATGTCCATGGACACTCTTAATCATGACACATGATAAGTCTCATAGACACCTCATACTTGACCTCTTTCTTAATATAGCCATATCTACCCCTTCCCAACTCCCAATTCAAAAACTCTTGATCTCCTTTATTTCCTCTATATTAGAGCATCATTCCTACTCTATTTTTCTATGAAGGTGTTGTACCAAGGTAAAAGGAGGTGCCTACCTTGGTGAAGAAGGCTCTTAGGGTTCCAAATTTGCTCTATTTAGGGTTTCTAAAGCTCCTCCTTGGTTATTTTGGCCAAAACTAGTAAGTTTTCTCCTTTCCTTCCATATTTTCATGTTGTTAGTCTTCCTTACACCTTCCTCCAGGTTGGAACCCTGGTCTTTCATGGTGAAACCCCACCTAGAACCCATAAACACCTCATCTCCATGTTCTTTTGTTAATGTTTTTCACCTCTAAAGTGGAGAAGGTGTTTCTTGCTTGAGATAGGAGCTCTGTTGGAGAAACCAGACTCTCTAAGCTTGGTAACCTTACTTATTGGACTTTTCCACCTTCCCTAGAGGTTCTTTGGAGGCCTAGGATTGGATCTAAGACTGACTTGGACTATTTAGACTATGAAGTTGAGGTATGATGTATCCCATATTCTTCTATGTTGAGCAATTCACCTATGCTTATTCATTCTCTTTTTCCTATGGAAATTAGCCTATACACAATGTATTTTCTTTTGAAAATCATGGTTCATGTGAACTACCTTATTTTATATTGATCATGTGATCATGGATATTCTTTTGAACTCTTATCTTATGCTTTGTTCATGATGGAACTCTAAAAGATGACATGTGATGTCTTTTAACCACTTATGAGGTGGATGTAAATGTTGGTCACTTATGTGGTGAGTAGTTTATATATTCTGACTATGCTTTCTATTTACCTCTACATTTAACATGCTATGTGATTCAGTAGCACTAGAGTAGTGTAATTGCATTGGTTTTTATGGCAGATGTGTTATTTCCTGCCGAGCAGATGTGATATTTCCTACTCTTTTGGGATGGAAAGGAACCTCATACCTAGGGAAAGATGTGTGATTCTTGACCCATGTTTTATATATTTGGGAGATTGGCAGTATTCCTTTCTCTATCAGATTTCAAGTTTATGAGACTTTTCTGCCTTTGTGTTTATATTGTTCTAGGGATATGTTTATCTCACATGCATGCAAGTTGATGATATGGGGTGTGTGCCCAAATTCTTTACATGTACTTGTGTGGCACAATCTTTATGTTTTATTAATGGCAAATATTCTTTTGTTATCATATGATTTCAATTCCTTTTCTCTTGATACCCATTTGGGTGGTCCTTATCCTTTCTATGGGAAGCCTTTTATATTTGTTGTCCTTTATTCCATATATCGCTCAATTTTCCTATTTAGTATGCACGTACCAGCCTTTGCTAATTTCATATATTTTCTCTTCTTGTTGGGGAATGCTTCCAACCCTAGGTGAAGGACTTGAATGATATGGCATGAAGACTTCAACTTAGCTTAAGGAGTTAAAGCTTGGAGACAATCTTGATATGGTTTAGATTTCCCTCTACTTAGATCCTTATGTTGTATCATACATGTAAACCCTTATGGGATATTATGATGTACTTTTGTAATCTTTTGTGAAAATTGAATATAGTCATTATTTTTATTCTGCTGTTATACTTTGGTTGTTTTGAATACCATTTATTGAAGTTTGAAAATTTTGCACCTATTCTAGCATATCTTTGAGTGCATTAGGAATGGATGTTTTATTCTTCAATTTTTTTTAGTAAGGAGGTGATCCCGCCTCCTTACACCTTCCATGCTTTGGAGTTCCCCATATTACCTTTTCTGATGGGGGTTCATATTTCCTTGAGCATATCTTTGAAGCAATACTTTGAGGTATGGTGTCTCTCACCATGTGGATACACCATATAATCATCAGACGAGTGACCAAATGGAGCTTTCTAACCACCAAATCAAAGCCATTCTTGAGAAGTCAATCGACAAGATAGGGCAAGATTTGACTCACAAGTTGAACGACACACTCTAGACATATCAAACTGCATATAAGACTCCCCTAGGCACTACACCATTCCATATCAAATACAACAAGTCTTATCATTTACAAATGGAGCTTGAATATAAATCTCAATGGGCCATCAAGCAACATAACTTCAATCTCCATGCAACAAAGGAATACTATCTACTTCCACTACAAGAACCAAAAGAGATATAGATGATAGTTTATGAAAATGCACATATATACAAGGAGCATACAATGATGTGGCATGATGGCTACCTGAAGAGGAAACATTTGTAGGTCAAAAATCAAGTACTATTACACAACTCTCATCTCTACCTCTTCTTAGGAAATCTCAAGACGTGATGGTCAAGTCCATTCATTATTAAGCATATCATCTCTCATGGAGTTGTTATAATTTGGAGCGATAAGACTGGAGAATTCATAGTCATTAGCCAATGACTCAAACACTATTTTACTATAATTAATATGTAGGCCAAGAAGCCACTCACACTTCTCTCTCCAACATATCATGATTGATTTACAAGCGTTGGGTTGTCAATATTAAACCAAGGCACTTCTCGGGAGGCAACCCAAGTGGTACTTTCAATTATAATTTTTTTACATATTCTTCATGCTACATTTAGTAGTTAGTGCATTATTAGTATAGTTAGCATTAAATCTCTAGAGTTTCACTAGGATAGGTTTGTTTCAATCTACCTTGGGTTTTACTATGATTTTTAGGAATTTAATACTTTTCTTGACTCCCTTTGTGGGTTTTGAATTCTATCACTCTGCAAAAAGTTTGCCTAGGTGGTCTTACAGGGTGTGGGGCAGCGCCCCAGACCTAAACGGATTTTGAGCACTGCCAGAAGGTAGATCAATGAACAATTTTTTGTGTCTGAGGACAAACCCGACCCATCGATCAACCTACCAATCAATTTTCAAGAATCATCAACGATTGAGTACCCCGTCAATCTTCAAGGTTGATAGCCCATCGAGCCATCTAGTCGACATTCAAGAGGTCAACGTACAATCCCATCGAAGACCAACGTCGATGACCCATCGAACTCTCTCCTTTAACAACATCATTGGTTTGTATCAGACAAGAAATCAAGCAATCGACCTACTTCTGTCGACACCCTCATCGATGACTAACATCATTAGCCATCGGTTGACAGGTCCATCTGTTGGTATGTATGCCCTGAGAGCCAATCATGTGATAATTGGTGGGATACATTAAGATTGATTTGATAAACATAAAAGGCGAGCTTCCAATTCTTTCTGGTTCAGTCATATGAGATAGTGATAGAACAGATTGAATGTCTAGAGAATGACAATACTCAATGACGTATGCCTTCAGGTTCATGACCTGAACGATGAGATCATACGGATGCTAAGAGTTTGTACATTCTTGTTATGTCCCTAGTCGGATGTCATTGTGGAAGGTAGATAGAAAGCAATGACACACAAGACTAGATTGTGGTGTTGGTTGATGACAGAATCTCATTAGTCATGATATAGAGATATCAAACCAAACACATAGGTACTTGTTAGATAACAAGGTACCGGACAGACCCACCGTGAGTTTGACACATGGAACCATGAGATGGTAGTCACAGTCAGTACTCACAGTGATGGTGGTGAGTGTGATTCTTAGACCTGAAATCACTGCACTCAACACATGTCGTTGGGCACACTTTGACATCATCAAACGCAGTCCTGAAACATGGGTTGTTATAAAGGTGATGATTGGGTGGCTTTGACACATGGGGCTTTTGAGGGGTGAGTGATAGATATGGGATTTGTCCCTCCTGAGGGAGTTTGATATCCATGGCCACTTGATGAGTAGGATTGAGAAAGGTGTGCACGCATGTGTGAATCAATATGTGATACTGATGTCATACATATCTCTTCCAATCTGCTCTGAGATCAAGAAAGTGAATGAACATTGACAGGATGACTGTTCCATGCCTCGAGTTCATTTGGGATATCAGTGATAAAGGAATTATACATTCGCTGTAACACCATTCACGGATTGTAGGATGAAAGTTGTTCTCCAACTTTCTACTTTCACTTGGGTAGCACTGATGTGTGACTAGGCACCGCTCTTTGCTTGTGAAGTCATAAGTGTTATGGAATTTCACTGCCAACGTGAAATGGACCTGCAGCGTCACACACATAGGATTTAACCTGGAAGAGGAGTTTTGTCCACAAAGCAATGTTTAGATTGATTACTAAAGGAGTTTAGTAGTTCAATTAAACACTCAATCAGTCGATAGCTCAATATCGTATGGTTCAAGGTGTTGGACGCATTGATTGGAGTATCGGATTGATTGAAATCGCATTTGACTGATTTTCCCAACCTGTGCTCCCAACCGATCGGCTCATGTGATGAACCGGTCGGCTGAGGTTGCTGAACCGGTCGGCTGGAGTGTCCAGGCCGATCGGCTCATGCCCAGGTTGAAACGACCGGTTCAAGAGTTGAACCGATCGGCTCAACTGGTGCAACCGACCAGTTGGGAAAGTCATGTCGGCAAGGATTTTCCTTTCGTTTCAAATTGCCCAATTCGATTGGGAATAATATTGGTATTGGATACCGATTGGGAAAGAAACAAGGAAAGTCTTTTTGAGCCAGATTAGGACCATGAACCGATCGGTTCAGGGCACCAACCGATCGGTTGGAGTGCCCCAAACGATCGGCTCAGGTCCAACCGATCGGCTCAATGGCCGAACCGATCGTTTCAGTTGTGAACTGATCATTTCAAGTTGCGAACCGGTTTCTTTTTGTGGAAAATTCTCGAACCCTTCTACTCTTGCTTTAGTCCCGCATTGCCCGGGATGGAGAACCCTGTCCCATGACTCTCCTATATATATAGGGGTATTGGGGGCTTCTAAAAGTACAGCTCAGTGCAACCAGTTTCTCTGCAAGTTGTCGTTCTCTCTGGTTTTGGTAACCGTGAGAGAGCCCGAGCAAGTGCTTCCCGCAAAAGGGAGGTGCAGCAAGGGAAGGACAACTGCAGTTGCAACAGGAGGCAGGAGAGCGTGTTGGCGACTAGTACGTCAACAGGAGGGTGCGACTCCTTCCACTTCCTTGTGGGATAAGGAGAGTGGAGTTCCAGGTGGTCCGTGTGGACTACTACAGAGGCGGGAGGACACTGCCGCTTAGGAGGACAACTGTCATCCGACAGTCCGGTTCGAGTAGGAGTTGTCAGTCCCGGTGCGACCAGGAGCTGCACAGACACCGTCGAAGTCCGGAGTTGAAGACCGCGCATTGTGCGAGGTATTGTCGCCGAGCAAGCCTCGGGACAAGGTATGATTCCGCAAACCATCCTTTCCTATTATATAGACGTTGACGCGTTTCCTTGGTATGGGTTGGGGAGAAAAATTTTTGTTTCCGCTGCCTTCTCTGTCTCCCATAAAACCCAACAGTGGTATCAGAGCCACGTCAGCTGTTCTATATTTTAGGAATATCGATATGATCGATTTTGGTTTGTCGCCTTTATTTATTGCATGCGATGCGAATAATATCGGCTTTATGCATGTCCAATCCTAAATCCACAAATCCCTAATTACATATATGATATGTATTATTAATGCACTCGATACGCGTCGCCCTTAAACGAGTTTTGTGGTGGATGTGTGTAGCGTGATTATGGCCTATAAACCCCTATCTGTGTGTGGTTGTTTGTGGTTGCTTGCATCTCGGTCTGCGCACCGATCTTCCCTCTCTTATTCCTGATGTAACTCGAAATAATTCGAGATTCTTTCCTACCTTTGCTCCCCCCGAATGTAAATCGGGGTTTCTCTTTTAAATGCAATGTAATAAATAGAATAGGTTTTTATTTCCTGTTATGTCAAAGACCGGCGGACATCAAGACGACTGCTCAGACGGTCGGTTCAAGGAGTGAACCGATCGGTTGACCTTCCAGACGGTCGGTTCAAGGAGTGAACCGATCGGTTGATGACCGGTTCGAGGAGCGAGACGAGCGGGTGGAGGACATGACGAGATGCACGACGACCAGGCGAACCGATCGGTTGGAGGAGCCAACCGATCGACTGGTGGCACCCAGACGACTGGCTGGAGAGTACAGATCATTCATGTGATGAGTTGATCAACTCGGATGGCAAGGCACAGATGTTCATCTTGTACAGGTTGCATGTGATGTAGACCTAGATGACCGTGATTCCTCTTGGCTCGAGGAATCACATTAGGATGGCCATAATCATCGCTTTTTTATCGTTTGTGCATGTTTTCTGTGGGATATAGCATGTATATGATACGTACTATGTATTGTGGTGATTGGATACGTATATATATATAAAACCAAATCCCTCATTAAATATTAAGTTTTAGATGCCTTCCAAATGCGACACACGTGAAAAGCTTGTTCGACCAAGTGTGGGCACGCCCTAGCGTGGTGCACCGTCTACCTCGTGGAAGCGTGAAGGATGAATGTGTGGGTCTGCCCTAGCAGGGTGCATGTTCATCGTGTTTGCTTTGGGTCGGACTTAACAAGGTGATCTAGATGGGATCTAGTACCTTGAGGCATGGAGATGATCATTGCAAAGAGTTGTATATGACATCATATCAAGAGTTGCATATGATGCAATTGGAAAAAGTTGCCTACCTGAGAGATCTATGTTGTGGGTGACAGCCCTAGCTGATCCATGGCTTAGAGGATTTTAGGATTTTCCCACTAGAAGGTTGTACGCTGCAATCTTCCGAATTGATGGTGAGGGCTATCGATTTGAAGTAAAATAGTGGGAGCGATAATTAATTAAAGGCCTAATTATATCGTCAATTTTTCAAATCAATCAAATAAGTCAAAAATGAGTTTTGGACTAAAATTGCATATTTTCCTTTTTTAGTTCAAATGGCAACAAACAACAACAACTTTTCTTTGCGATCGGTCCTTGACAAGGACAAGCTAAATGGGACAAACTTCCACGACTGGTATCGGACATTGAGAATTGTTCTCACTCAAGAGCGTAAGCTCTATGTCCTGGATACTCCAATTCCAGAGGAACCCGCTCCTAATGCACCAAGGACAGAAAGGGATGCTTACAAGAAGCATTCTGATGATGCCATTGATGCAAAGTGCTTGATGCTATGTTCAATGAACCATGAGTTGCAGAGGCAACATGAGAACATGGGTGTCATAGAGATGATTCTGCATCTCAGGAACATGTATGAAGATCAGGCACGGTAAGAGAGGTACAATGTTTCTAGGGCGCTGTTCAAGTGCGTCATGACAGAGGGAGATCCAGTTGGTCCTCACACACTCAAGATGATTGGGTATGTGGAGAACCTGCAGAGACTGGGATTTCCACTGAGCCAAGAGTTGGCTACTGACGTGATACTGCAATCGTTGCCAGAATCTAACAGTCAATTTGTGATGAACTACAACATGAACAACTTTGATAGGCCACTGTCAGAGTTGTTGGGCATGTTGAGGATAGTCGAGTTACAGATGAAGAAGGACAAGCCTAAATCCGTGATGGTGATCACGAGCAAGAAAGGCAAGTCCAAGCGCTAGGGCAAGGGCAAAGCTAAGAAAGGTTATGAAGCTAGCCAAGAGTCCAAGCCATCTTCAGCTCTCAAGGCCAAGGGAGGCGTGACCAAGAAAGGAAATTGCCACCATTGTCAAAAGCCAGGACATTGGAAAAGGAATTGTCCTATCTACCTGGAAGAACAAAAGAAGAAGGAGGCGACTGAAGCCTCTACTTGAAGGTATCATGTAAATAAACTTGTAACACTTTTTGAGATATATCATATCAAGATGTAAAGTGTAAAGCATTCTTACTTGGGGCAAGTGTTGCCTTTATAGATAGGAATACTTTAGTTTATTTTCAGCCAATAAGGCATGTAATACAGTTATGAACTTCTATTTCATACTTGCCAATAGATAGAAACACTTTATTTTTTGCATATTGTATGACAATGATGGCAATTAATAAAGAGATGTTTCAATTTATAAAGATGTGATCTTTGTGGCAATGCCTTATTTATCTTGTGATATTTGATATGCATAAGATAAGACGATACCTAAAAGTTATAGATAACTCAAACAATTTAATTAGCATTAATCATGAGAAATTCATTTCTAGTTTCCATGTGATGGATAAATCTAGACTCTTTTGGTTATAGAACCAGTAAGAGACATGAATATCTTGGACATGATTAATCAATCTTCACTAATGTAGTGGGAGAGTGATTATCCTATTAGGTATAATACATGTGATGTATTTACATACCTATTGGAATAAATGCTAATACTTCAAATGGTGTTTAGAGAAATACCAATATGAATATCTTGAAGTGTTCAAGATTATCATAAATGAAGTACAAATTTGGTAAAGTATTAATTCTTGATGAGATCAAGGAATGAAATACTTGGACCAAATGTTTGAGATCCTTATGAGTGATTATGATAGTGTATCATAGTGAACTCATGATTAAGGCATGGTGATGTCTGAATCAAGAAGGAATCATACTCTAAGGAGTTAGAGAATGATTATCAAATAATTGAATTCTTCTTAATAAAAGAATACCCCACACTAATAAAAGAAATTAAGAATCACAAGGGTTGTGAGTTCTTATATCTTTAATAGATACACCTCAATTATCTATGTGATGAGTTGTTCATGTGATGAGTCAACTATCAAGATGAATATGAGGAACTGAATCTTGAGTTATGGTTTATGAAACCATTACATCCTAAATGACTTCCATGTGAACCATAAGGTATGACCTTGATGGTAGCACTCATTGGATCATATCCATAAGTGCAAATAAGTCTTAAGTGTTAAGACACATGGATAACATTTTGATGATGCTTGTTGATTGCAACTTAATGACTAAGACATTTGGCATATGGATACTAAAACCGCATTCCTATGAGAAATAAAAACAGGATGTGTACGTGACACAACCTATAAGGTTTATGAATCCACTAATGCAAATGAAGTCTATAAGTTACAATGGACTAATCAATGTGATTGATTGAGTACAAGCAACTCAAAATTGGATCTTTACTTTGATGATATAGTCAAAGGGTTTGACTGATATGTCAAAGATAAAGAAGGGATCTGTGATTTAGTGGGAGCGTATTCACATTCCACATATTGATGTGAAATGGAAATGTTCTAGATTGGAAATCCGAATGTGGAAATTATCTTTAAGGAAGATAGAGATGTTTCCTATGTGAGATAGTTCTCGAAAATATCTTGACCTGGAAAGAGAGAGCATACATTGGCAATCTGTACTGAAGTATTCAGTATGCACAGATTCAGTGGGAGAAAACTTGTCCATATTACATGGAGTTAGTATCCCTAGGCCAAGTGTCCAATTCTTATGAAGAATGGGAACACTAAGAATAGATATGGATCTATTATGTATGTAATCATCCCATTATCTTGCATGTATGACATGGCAAGAATAAAATGCATTCATCATCTTGTATGTAGGACATGGCAATATGATGTGCTCATCCTGATAACTCGTATGTGGGACATGACGAGTGGATGTCTGTCTGCTTCCAGTAAGGGTTACTGGAATACCATGAGAACTTGATGAGTGCTTGTGAAGTACTAGTTCTATGGAGATAAGGAAGAGTTCGATGTAAAGTGTTACATTGATGCGAACTTCCGAAAGGACAGAAAATTAATCGCAATATATATACATAAGATGTATAAAAGTGAAAGTTTTTTGATAATTGGAAATGTTCCAATAAAGCCATTTGAAAAGGGGAAATGCCGAGTATCTATGTGTTAGTAAACAGTAGTGGATATTATATGGATCTGAAAGTTCATGAGATGAACTTATATTCCACTCATTGATGACAAGTCTGGAATCCTTGATCATGCAATGTGGCTAAAGGTTAGCAAAAGGAATACTAGATCGCATATTACGGCAACTCCATCTCATACGTGTGACGTACAGCGAAGAGATGCGAGACATGCAATTTGTACAGACTTTGGCAAGGTGTTGTCATTACTCACTATGTTGGCACTACAGCACAGTAACATGTGGCACATGTTTGAATATCACTATGAATATGATTCATGGGTGATTGGCTCGCAGTGCAAGTGGGAGTCTGTTGGTATGTATGCCCTGAGAGCCAATCATGTGATAATTGGTGGGATACATTAAGATTGATTTGATAAACATAAAAGGCAAGCTTCCAATTCTTTCTGGTTCAGTCATATGAGATAGTGATAGAACAGATTGAATGTCTAGAGAATGAAAGTACTCAATGACGTATGCCTTCAGGTTCATGACCTGAACGATGAGATCATACGGATGCTAAGAGTTTGTACATTCTTGTTATGTCCCTAGTCGGATGTCATTGTGGAAGGTAGATAGACAGCAATGACACACAAGACTAGATTGTGGTGTTGGTTGATGACAGAATCTCATTAGTCATGATATAGAGATATCAAACCAAACACATAGGTACTTGTTAGAGAACAAGGTACCGGACAGACCCACCGTGAGTTTGACACATGGAACCATGAGATGGTAGTCACAGTCAGTACTCACAGTGATGGTGGTGAGTGTGATTCTTAGACCTGAAATCACTGCACTCAACACATGTCGTTGGGCACACTTTGACATCATCAAACGCAGTCCTGAAACATGGGTTGTTATAAAGGTGATGATTGGGTGGCTTTGACACATGGGGCTTTTGAGGGGTGAGTGATAGATATGGGATTTGTCCCTCCTGAGGGAGTTTGATATCCATGGCCACTTGATGAGTAGGATTGAGAAAGGCGTGCACGCATGTGTGAATCAATATGTGATACTGATGTCATACATATCTCTTCCAATCTGCTCTGAGATCAAGAAAGTGAATGAACGTTGACAGGATGACTGTTCCATGCCTCGAGTTCATTCGGGATATCAGTGATAAAGGAATTATACATTCGCTGTAACACCATTCACGGATTGTAGGATGAAAGTTGTTCTCCAACTTTCTACTTTCACTTGGGTAGCACTGATGTGTGACTAGGCACCGCTCTTTGCTTGTGAAGTCATAAGTGTTATGGACTTTCACTGCCAACGTGAAATGGACCTGCAGGGTCACACACATAGGATTTAACCTGGAAGAGGAGTTTTGTCCACAAAGCAATGTTTAGATTGATTACTAAAGGAGTTTAGTAGTTCAATTAAACACTCAATCAGTCGATAGCTCAATATCGTATGGTTCAAGGTGTTGGACACATTGATTGGAGTATCGGATTGATTGAAATCGCATTTGACTGATTTTTCCCAACCTGTGCTCCCAACTGAACGGCTCATGTGATGAACCGGTCGGCTAAGGTTGCTGAACCGGTCGGCTGGAGTGTCCAGGCCGATCGGCTCATGCCCAGGTTGAAACAACCGGTTCAAGAGTTGAACCGATCGGCTCAACTGGTGCAACCGACCAGTTGGGAAAGTCATGTCGGCAAGGATTTTCCTTTCGTTTCAAATTGCCCAATTCGATTGGGAATAATATTGGTATTCGATACCAATTGGGAAAGAAACAAGGAAAGTCTTTTTGAGCCGGATTAGGACCATGAACCGATCGGTTCAGGGCACCAACCGATCGGTTGGAGTGCCGCAAACGATCGGCTCAGGTCCAACCGATCGGCTCAATGGCCGAACCGATCGTTTCAGTTGTGAACCGATCATTTCAAGTTGCGAACCGGTTGCTTTTTGTGGAAAATTCTCGAACCCTTCTACTCCTGCTTTAGTCCCGCATTGCCCGGGATGGAGAACCCTGTCCCATGACTCTCCTATATATATAGGGGTATTGGGGGCTTCTAAAAGTACAGCTCAGTGCAACCAGTTGCTCTGCAAGTTGTCGTTCTCTCTGGTTTTGGTAACCGTGAGAGAGCCCGAGCAAGTGCTTCCCGCAAAAGGGAGGTGCAGCAAGGGAAGGACAACTGCAGTTGCAACATGGGGTAGGAGAGCGTGTTGGCGACTAGTACGTCAACAGGAGGGTGAGACTCCTTCCACTTCCTTGTGGGACAAGGAGAGTGGAGTTCCAGGTGGTCTGTGTGGACTACTATAGAGGCGGGAGGACACTGCCGCTTAGGAGGACAACTGTCATCCGACAGTCCGGTTCGAGTAGGAGTTGTCAGTCCCGATGCGACCAGGAGCTGCACAGACACCGTCGAAGTCCGGAGTTGAAGACCGCGCATTGCGCGAGGTATTGTCGCCGAGCAAGCCTCGGGACAAGGTATGATTCCGCAAACCATCCTTTCCTATTATATAGACGTTGACGCGTTTCCTTGGTATGGGTTGGGGAGAAAATTTTTGTTTCCGCTGCCTTCTCTGTCTCCCCTAAAACCCAACACCATCGACCTTCTAGGTCAATGACCCATCAACTTCTAAGATCGATGGATGGAAGACTAACAATCAAGACCCATCGGTCGACATCCCATGATCGATACTTATGGATAACATGAGTGATTGATGACCACACCACTATAAATAGGCCCCCTACTCAACACTTCATCTCATCTTGAAATTCTGGAGACATAACACATTGAAAGGCTAACGCTGAGATCAGAGCCGAAGACTAGATCCATCGACTAAGATTGTTCCATCGACCTAGCTTGGCCATCAACCTATGAATTTGGCTACCTCCATTGACCTCCATGGATCTAAAGCCATTGACCCCCTTCTCCAAGGCGGTCATTTTCTTTGTGAAGCCGTTATCTGCGTACCTACTTCAGCTGTAAGTTAGGGTTAATACCTAAAGGAGAAAGAAGGAAGGAAGTCTTCCGTCATAAACCATGATGGGTTACTTCTACTGCAGTCATGATCATGATTGTGTCCATTTCCTCTGCTAGTGATATTAATCTTTACATGTTGAGGGAGTGGTCTTTTCGCTGGGGTGTGGGGACTAGCCCCACTACTTGTTTCTTATAATTAAATTCTTATTCTAATGCTTGTATGAACTCATTTAATTCATAGCTAATGATTTATTACATGTATTATGGATTGATCACCCGCTTTACGTGATTTATTATAATCTTATTATGTGAGAACTTCAACATTTAAGATTTCAATATCGATTAGCTTTAGTTGATGCCCTGACAAAAACTTTTGATAGGAAGTTTCCAGAGTAGTGGATATGGGATCTGTAAGTAACGAGACATCTATCTTATAAGGATATCTACTCATGGAAGTTTATAATGCCGAAAAGGGAAACTTTCATAAATCCAATTATATCTTCATACATGTTTGGATTTGAATGAATGTGTAGAATCGAGTAATGGCGGTGAAACCCCAGTTCCACCCTAGCATTTCCACCAATGGATAACTAGAACTTTAATCTAGCTCTTTCTATTCTTGCAATTTTACTTAATCAACTCAACTCAAACTTTGTGATAAATACTATGTATGATAGGCTGCCCCGATCAGATAATTCTTAAACAAGTTGTCCCTTGGGATTCAATCCTCAACTATATTGCAATAAGATCCATCCACTTGTGGGTGGCATTATTGCACATTAATTTTGGTAAACTTTAGGAATTTCATTCCTAGTGAATTTTTTGTGTGATAATTTCCACGTCATGCATCTCATGACAAGATTGTATATTCTAACAACTTTGATTGTAGGTGAATGAGATTTGCTGAATGGGGAGCACCAACAACTCAGGATCAAGAAGAAAAGTTCCTGCCCTCTATCTGGAATTTAGTGTTCACTCGGGGATGAGAAAATATCTAAGTTTGGGTTGGAAGGTTGGTGGTATGTATTCTACTCTCTACCCTCACCTACATGTTTGTATCTTATGATTTTATCACTGCATATCTGTATTGCATTTAGCCTAAAAAATTTCAAATGTTTTTGTCATTTGAGTAATCATGACCATTACCTAGACGCCTTAGATTCAAATTATTGTTGCATCTATGCATTCCATCATCATTTAACTCCCCTTACTCAAATAAAATCGTCACTATGACCAATTATTGAAACAACCAATCGCTAGAAATCACCATATGTGGCATAGGAATCCAAACATCATGTTTTTGTGGAAAAGATGGCAAGTATTTGAGGAATTGAGAGGGATCAAACACATCATTCTCTTAACTGAATAGTGAAACAAATTCATGTAATCACTTTTTCCCTAATCATGTCACTATTTGATATTAAAGGAACTAAGAGATCAACCCATTGCATAGAATTGTAAATCAAGTTGCCTATTGATCTGACACCTTTTCTACACTTCTTCGTAGATCTTCTTATCTTCCACCCAAAAGAAAAGAAAGTAAAAGCCATAAAATTTCCAAACTCCAAGTTTGGGGTGGCACACCCCCTCCATAATCTATCCACTACTTCCATAACCCTCTCTATGTAATAGGGGCTTACCACCAAAAAGAAAAGATGCTAATGTCCATAAAAATAGTTGCAATATTTGTGTTTGAAAAAATAAATGTGCTTTCAAGTCAAATAGAGGAGAGATTTACATATTCCTTCTGTAACTACCCTTCTCTCCATATTATATCCTTGACACAATGAATGTCTCATTTTGATATCCTCTCATTTTGATATCCTTTTCATGCACCCTAATGTCAGATCATGTACACACTTATTGTTCTATGAGACTCTCTACACTTTCATGAAACCTATTATATGTGTCTGGTATTGGATTAGTGATGAGGAAGTGTTTTTGGGAAGAAAATTTGGAAACAAATACATAGACAAATGTGTTTTGTGATCTTAGGAAGTTGGGTTGGTTGGTCATATTAGGTAGTAGGGTAATGAGTAGGATTTAAAGATTAGGCAATCATATGGGTTGAAAGTATTCATTTGAAGACTTTATTGAATTTTGTTACTCGAGGATGAGAAACACTTAAGTTTGGGTTTATATGATGAATACATATACATCCTAGTTTCATTTGCATTTTCAATTGAATTTTGCATTCATTTTCAATACTTCAGCTTAGAACGACCTTGCATTCAAATCTTCGTAATTTATGATAATTTATATGGCTTTGATCCAAATTATTAGTTTTCATGGTATACTTGAACTTTATTGCATGCTAGGAGTGTATGAGGCGGTGGTCCCGCTAGAGGTCCCAAGGAATTTTGATAAAATGGGCTAGATTTTCAATAGTCCTATACTCCATAAGTTGATCATTCCATTGCTTGTTGCTTCATAGATGCATGCCCTGTGACATGAAAATAGCCCATCCTCCCCCCTCTGGGGCGGGTTTTCATCATTCTACCAATCCACCGGTTGAAAACTTATGTAAGCCTTCCATCAATTTGCATCACATCTCCAACCTTTTAGTTTACATCATTATGTCCCTCTTTTGGTTGATAATTTAAGGAAATCCATCATTCTCACCTTTCAATACCCACCTACTAACGACTTCCAACACCTGTTTTCTAAAGGAAATCATGTAGTTCCCTTTTGATGTAGGTTTTTCTTCTAGTAGTTGTTCTAAATTGGAAAATTAAAGGTAGTTTTGCACATATTCTAATGGCCACCAACCACATGATCTCTACTCATATTTTGATGGTCACCATCTGAAGGAAGTCATGCATGCATCTTATGACAAAACACCAACACTCTACAACCAACATACTTTCCTCTCTACTTTTTCAAGAAAGTTCTACAATAAACAACAGATGGTCGTCCTAACCCCTTATTTACTAAAGGAGATATTGAACACAACAAACCATCATCTTCCTTGTGCAACCACTATTTATTCACCTCCATGGCAGCTAAGATGTAAATCCAAATAGGTTGGGAGGGTTCCAAACTCTATGCTTCACCTATAAATACAAGGCCTTTGCCTCCAAGAAAAGGGCATGCATTGATGCGCAAGACTGCCACTTTCACTCTAAACCTTTGACCATTTTCATCAGTTGAAGAAAATAAATCAAAGATGCTCCCAAATTATCTCTTCCAAGTCAAGAAGTTCCTAACCTCGAAGGAGGTTCTACGATGATGCCTTTTATTTCATTGGTTCTGTAACATACTAAAATCCAAGGTCTTTCCTGCAATTTACCCAATTTTGAGCTTTTCTTTGCCTTCTAGTCCATTTGGACCTTTTTCATAAATTTTCCATCCTTTTGAATCATTTTTGTACTCTATATGCAATTTGAGCCTTAATGAAGGTGAAATTCCATTTCTGCCCCCAATTATGATAATAAGGGGTGTTTGCACAAATAACCCACTTAAGGAAATAATTAAGGACTAATAATGCAAAATGGAGTTTTATGAGAGATAATAAGTGGATAATGTTAATTTGGAGCTCTTATATCTTTTTGGATAAGATATGAGCAAAAATATGTAATGGAATTAATTATGGGTGTAATTAACCTAATTTCCTTCTCTCTCCTAAAAAATGATAATAATATATCAAAATAGAATATAATGGTGATATTTTGCTCTTAAATTTAATAATGGTTGCATATCTCGAATTTTACTCATATAATCCATTAAAAGAAGTCTTTTCATATAACTCATTCATTTCAATATATTAAAATACACCTTAATGAGCAATATATTTAATTAAGGGACTAATAATGGGTGAAACGAGAATCTAATTGCATATAATGATTTTAGACATTAATTTGTGCATGTGGTTAAAATTTGGTGCCTTTTGGACTTCATTTGACCCTTCAAATTGATTTTATAAGCATTGATTAAAGTGTGGCTAAAGTTCCTAATGGTATATCGTGCATTTCATTTAATCTCACGTAACGCTAAGGTTTTGGTCGATTTGTATGTCACGCACCCTGGGTCCATAGTGGACTCGCATCCAACAACTCCTAATCAACCTAGATCTGATCCAACGGTCAGGACTTCATCCCCTACCTCTGGCCGTCGGGCTGCTCCTGACCCCCGACCTACCCCAGCCAGTTCTCTCTCCCTCCTTCACCATTTCGCACGATTTTTCTTACGTTCTACAATTTTCTCTTTGACTTTTCTCCCTCCTTGATCCACAATTCTGTGAGATTTTCTCCCATTGAATTCATTAAAATTGGTCCTTGGTCGGAAAAATGCAAATAAATAGTCGTTGGAAAGGATTTTTCAATCTGAATTTCTAGTTTTTAAGTCCTGTTTCTAAATTCTTTCTCGAAGTTTATCTTAAATATCATGTTAATCACCTTAAATGGTCTAGAATGTATTATTAATTCATTTTAACTCCAAATTGGGAAATAAAATATGTTTTCTTAATCAGGAGAATGTGATTAATCATTAGACTAGATTTTGAGCCTTAAATCGTGGTTTTGGAAATAAGTTCAAAAATTAGGGTTTTCCTATGTATTATGCCTTAATATATATTATTTCATGTGAAATATTTATACCTAGGGAAAATGGAATTGGATAACAAGCTTTTGGTGAGAAATGATTAAGAATCTACAATAAGGTATGTGGATCCTATTTTTGTATGTGATACTTATTTGTGTATGTGATTCCTATTATATGTGGAATGTATGAATGTGAAATCTATGTGCAAACAATCGTAATCCTTCAGTTGGGTCTTATCCAACCCTACAAACATTTTGTGCTAGCCTTGATATCCTCCTAAATGCCTTTATTTGTATCTTTACTTATTTGATGCTTCTAATTCCATTGTGGCTCATTCTTTTGAAACATGTGAATCTTGATACCACTTCTGTTGGCTCATTTACTTGGAAATATTGTATATTGTTGTTGCTTATGTTGGCTCCTTTATTTCATGGGTTTTATTCCCAAATTCTATGATGCAAATGTTACTTTTATACTTTTCACTACTTCCAAGTGAATTATTAAGCATGATGTATTTTAGGCCAAATGACATTGTAGTGTACATGAGTACAAACCACCCATAGGGCACTGAGGTTTTAGTCCTCCTGTCGGGCACTGGGGATTTAGTCCCCCTGCCATTTTATATTAGGCACTGGGGTTTTAGTCCCCCTGCCACCTTATATAGGCACTGGGGTTTTAGTCCCCCTGCCACTTGGTGAGGTCCGGTAGGTGCCTCACCCTACATTGAGATGACTTTGTTTCTTAATATATTCATGCTATGTGATTATTATTGTGGTGATTGATTATGGCAATCTTCTCTCTCTTATTCATATACTTCCCTCATTCCTTTAGAAATCTCTTAGTGTAGAGAATCTTTTATATTGCAATGCTTTAGATTATTTAATTGTCCTATTTTTCTTGATTAACACATACATTTTTATCTCTCTCTTGTTGGGTGATCCCAACCACCCAGATTAGGATCAGAGTGACCATGGAAGCTTGGTGAACCTACCAAAGGCTAAGGAGATCTTGCACATCTAGATAGCTTGGACTAGTTGCATAAACGTTTGTTATGTTGTTTGTGGAGACAAGATGTATTAGTTTAAGTCTTCCTCTACCTAGATCCTATGCTTGTATAAATTTCTACTCCCATTTGGGAAATTTTTATAATGTACTCTTTATACATTTTGAATAAAGTCAAGTTTTATTTCTTCCGCTGCCACACATTTGATGTATTTGTCTATCATGTTAAACAGTAGAGACTATGTCTTTACAGCATGGTATCAGAGCATCAAGGTAGTCGGATACTTGACTAATTCAAATTGTCTCCTAGTTAGAACCTCTCTCCTCATACAACATTGAATTAGAGTTATAATTTCATAATTAGAAATAAAATATATCAACTTTGGGTGAATTGTCTATTGAGAAGCTACTAGAGCAATAAGTTGAAGTGATGGTGTCTAGAAAGGGTCAGATCTTGGGGGCTAGCAAAATTTTCCTCCACACCACTAGCTTAGTTTACGGGGACTCCCATGCTCATATGACATGGCCATGTCTGATATGATACAGACAGCTCGAAATAGTCTATCTTTGGGCATGTTGCCTAATTGTTGAATAACTTAGGAAAACCATAAGTGATGATTTGATCTCTTACACAAAAAGCATCCTTAAATACCTTATACTCCTATGTTTAGGGTTTAGTGTACCCTATGTTACACCCTGAAGCTTGGTTAGTAAAACCTTTTAGTGTTGAATTTTTTGTACCCTTTTACCCTTAGCTTAGTTTGACTTAGTTGACCCTTTTAAGGGGTGGAGTGAGGGTAATGGTGTTAGTACCCTATTTAGTTTTGCAAATCCGATTTTGAGGACAAAATCCCTTTTTAGGAGGATGAAATCCCAATTAAAAGCAAAATCAAATACCTTTAGAGTTAGAAACCCTATCTATGTGGACTTATGTACATAATAACTTATGTGAACAAGAATTTACCAAACACATTATACTTGTAATTCAACTTGTTTTTTTATACACACATGAATATGTAGTAAGTCATATAGAGATAGTTCATATGCTTGAACCTTAATATTGGCCTGGTGCACATAATAATGAGTTACTCATTACTAATTGTGAATATACATAACATTGACTATGCCACCCTAATGGTAAAATGTGTATGGATAATGTACCCTAAGGATGCTTTAACATGTAATGATGATGCTGACCCAAACTCTAATATGTAATCATCTAGCATTGACAACATACATATATATATATACCCTTAATGCCTTTCATGATACATTAGTGACATTAGGTGTCATCATCACATAATATACCTTGATACATATAAATGGATTATAGTCACAAAGTTATCAATATATGTAAGGTATATCACCTTGTTCTCTAATGAACACCTCATCATAACGTGATATATGAATTAATTCATTAATATTTAATGTTTTACATCCTATTCATTAAAATGAATAATTGGATTCACATAAATATTCATAAATGCCTAATGTGATGTAAAATATGTATAATTTAGAAATGTAATGGACGAAAATGATTAATGATGTCATTAATATGAGTATGAAAGATGATATGACAATGTGCAATATGAACATTATTTGGAATTATTATAGGCTTAATAACTTGTTGGATAATATTAACTTTTTCTACAAAATAATGTGTGATAATTCTACATGATAGTTTTAAGAGAATAATGGAAAAATGAATTCATGTTGTTAAGGTTTTTGACCTAATACATTAATAAATGTTGAAATGGCTTAGTAAACCCTAATTGTGCTTAAAACCCTTGATGAGGAAAATACACATGATATAATGTTGAGATGTAATTATTTTGAATAAAATGTGGCACAAGTGATGGAATAATAAATATGATGCCTCTTCATGATGGAGATTATGCTAATAAGCCAAAAATGTTGATTATGTTGTGTTTGATAAAAGGCTATAGGTTTTATGGAAACCTTAGTAAGACTTGGATTATGTGTAGAGATTTTAAGACCCACCTAGTTGTTTAAAGTTGGGATGTTGCACACTCACCCTCTCTTCCCTCTTGTTGTGATTTTGGGGATGAAATCCTCTTTAAGGGGTGGAGTATTGTAACATACTAAAATCCCGGGGTCTTTCCTACAATTTACTCAATTTTAAGCTTTTCTTTGCCTTCTAGTCCATTTGGACCTTTTTCATAAATTTCTCATCCTTTTGAATCATTTTTGAACTCTATATGCAATTTGAGCCTTAATGAAGGTGAAATTCCATTTCTGCCCCCAATTATGATAATAAAGGGGTGTTTGCACAAATAACCCACTTAAGGAAATAATTAAGAACTAATAATGCAAAATGGAGTTTTATGAGATATAATAAGTGAATAATGTTAATTTGGAGCTCTTATATCTTTTTGGATAAGATATGAGCAAAAATATGTAATGGAATTAATTATTGGTGTAATTAACCTAATTTCCTTCTCTCTCCTCAAAAATGATAATAATATATCAAAATAGAATATAATGGTGATATTTTTCTCTTAAAGTTAATAATGGTTGGATATCTCTAATTTTACTCATATAATCCATTAAAAGAAGTCTTTTCATATAACTCATTCATTTCAATATATTAAAATACACCTTAATGAGAAATATATTTATTTAAGGGCCTAATAATGGGTGAAATGAGAATCGAATTGCATAGCATGATTTTAGACATTAATTTGTGCATGTGGTTAAAATTTGGTGCCTTTTGGACTTCATTTGACCCTCCAAATCAATTTTATAAGCATTGATTAAAGTGTGGCTAAAGTTCCTCATTGAATATCGTGCATTTCATTTAATCTCGTGTAACGCTAAGGTTTTGGTCAATTTGTATGTCATGCGCCCTGGGTCCATAGTGGACTCACATCCAACAGCTCCTAATCAGCCTAGATCTGATCCAACGGCCGGGACTTCGTCCCCTACCTCCGGCCGTCGGGATGCTCCCGACCCCCAACCTGCCCCGACCCGTTCTCTCTCCCTACTTCACCATTTCACATGATTTTTCTTGCATTGGTTCCATCTCTCAACACTCATTCCAATTATCCCTAGCTCATTACTTCTCATTCAATATTGGCCAAATGCCTTTCTTGGCTTCTCTTCCCCTTCTCCGCCGCAAGGCACAGTAAGGGCTCGTCGAGCACCCTTAGGCTTCGAGCCTTCCTCCTCTCCCTCCAATTTTTCCCCTTTTGCCCTGGAGCTCCCAGACATGCTCAATTTTCATCTCCGACATCGATGAGTTCGTTGTGGCGTCCTATACTTCATTCCTTCAAATTACTGATCGGGTGAGCATCTAAGGACCTTCTCCTTCATTTCTCTCATCGTCTTTGTGGCTCAAACGACCCCGATTGTTGGGTCATGTAGCTCACCGTAAGGACCTCCGCCAACACCTGTCATTTTTTAGATTTAGTACACCTCCGCCTATGACAAGTGGTGCTATGGACCCGCCCCGAATTCACGAGTGTACTGATGACCTTAGCTTGGGTCTTTCTCCTCGTTCAATGGATTTAATTTTGTTTTCTTCTTCCCCTATTTCTGGCCATGTCTCAGCCTGAACCGGTTGATTTGGATGCGGGGGGAGTCAGGACTATTGATCCTCGTGTTCAGGAGGAACCAGGGAACTCGTTCCCAATGTCCGTTCTCAGTTGCGCGCCCTGATGGTGGTTTGAAGAAAAGGAGTCGAGCTCCTGTGAGCCTGCTCGCGCCATGTCCTGGGCTGGAAGAAGCCAGGTCATGGAATGACCAAGAGGGTCAGGTGCGGGCAATGTAACAATTTACTTTGCTTGGGCAATATCATCTTTTCGCCCCTGGTTCTTTCTCTCTACTGCGAACAATCGGTTTGTTTAATGACCTAGATACCCTCACTGATTAATGAAATTGAATTACCTGAACGTGATCATTTTGGTAATTTTGCCCTCTGCTCAATCGCCCTTGGCGCAAGCCTTTTTAGCCTACATGGATTTTTCTTGCAATCTGATTGGTCCAGTTTCTTTAATTCATAGTAAATTGGTCCTTGGTCGGAAAAATGTGAATAAATAGTCATTGGAAAGGATTTTTTGAGTAGAATCTGAATTTCTAGTTTTTGAGTCCTATTTCTAAATTCTTTCTCGAAGTTTATCTTAAATATCATGTTAATCACCTTAAATGGTCGAGAATGTATAATTAATTCATTTTAACTCCAAATTGGGAAATAAAATATGTTTTCATAATCAGGAGAATGTGATTAATCGATTAGACTAGATTTTGATCCTTAAATCGTGGTTTTGGAAATAAGTTCCAAAATTAGGGTTTTCCTATGCTTTATGCCTTAATATATATTAATTCATGTGAAATATTTATACTTAGGGAAAATGGAGTTGGATAACAAGCTTTTGGTGAGAACTGATTACGAATCTACAATAAGGTATGTGGATCCTATTTTGGTATGTGATACTTATTTGTGTATGTGATTCCTATTATATGTGGAATGTATGAATGTGAAATCTATGTGCAAACAATCCTAATCCTTCAGTTGGGTCTTATCCAACCCTACAAGCATTTTGTGCTAGCCTTGACATCCTCCTAAATGACTTTATTTGGATCTTTACTTATTTCATGCTTCTAATTCCATTGTGGCTCATTATTTTGAAACATGTGAATCTTGATACCACTTATGTTGGCTCATTTACTTGGAAATATTGTACATTGTTGTTGCTTATGTTGGCTCCTTTATTTCATGGGTTTTATTCCCAAATTCTATGATGTAAATGTTACTTTTATATTTTTCACTACTGCCAAGTGAACTATTAAGCATGATGTATTTTAGGCCAAATGGCAATGTAGTGTACATGAGTACAAACCACCCATAGGGCACTGAGGTTTTATTCCTCCTTCCGGGCACTGGGGTTTTAGTCCCCCTGCCATTTTATATTAGTCACTTGGGTTTTAGTCCCCCTGCCACTTTATATATTCACTGGGGTTTTAGTCCCCTGCCACTTGGTGAGGTCTGATAGGTGCCTCACCCTACATTGAGATGACTTTGTGTCTTAATATATTCATACTATGTGATTATTATTGTGGTGATTGATTATGGCAATCTTCTCTCTCTTATTCATATACTTTCCTCATTCCTTTAGAAATCTCTTAGTGTAGAGAATCTTTTATATTTCAATGCTTTAGATTATTTCATTGTCCTATTTCTCTTGATTAACACATACATTTTTATCTCTCTCTTGTTGGGTGATCCCAACCACCCAGATTAGGATCAGAGTGCGCATGGAAGCTTGGTGAACCTACCTAAGGCTAACGAGATCTTGCACATCTAGATAGCTTGGACTAGTTGCATAAACTTTTGTTATGTTGTTTGTGGAGACAAGATGTATTAGTTTAAGTCTTCCTCTACCTAAATCATATGCTTGCATAAAGTTGTACTCCCATTTGGGAAATTTTCATAATGTACTCTTTATACATTTTGAATAAATTCAAGTTTTATTTCTTCCGTTGCCACGCATTTTATGTATTTGTTTATCATGTTTAATTGTAGATACTATGTCTTTACAGGTTCACGATTATTTCTACCTATTGTTGACCAGCTCATTCCTCTCTTGTGACGATGGTCTCAACACCTAAAGAAGGAAGAATGATGCTCCTATTTCACCTTTGAAGAATGTCCAAAGGTAGATATGTTGATGCTTTGTGGACCATTGATCTCCAGCATGAATATAGGCACTACTACATATATGACTTATGTTGTTGATTTTTTTTCAAGGGAAACTGATGGTGTAATCTATCTCATCAGTTACTTAAAGAAATCCATCATGGTTGGCCAAGCGAGAAAACACAGGCTGCACTTTATTTATATCTTCAATTGTTTCACAAAGCAACCGATGAGATAAATTGGCCACAAAATATATATCACGCTAAATTTTTGGAAGACCTTTCATTTACCTTCAAAAGCCCTATGTCATCGATTTATGGTACTATAACTGATGAAATAAAGGGGTACATGCCAAATGTAATCTTGTCGGTTGTTCCTATAGGGACCAATGACAATTGGGTATGCGCCAAGCATCCCACAAACCCCCCCCCCCAAACAGATTTATCTTGTTGGTTGACATCACCTAAAATGATGATGTAGGTATGTCTGGTTGCATAATTAGTTGTCAATTTTTTCATAATCAACTGGCGATATTTTAATTGGCAGACACATGTTTTGTCATCAGTGTTTTTATTTTAATCGACAATGTAGGATTTAGGTCATCGGTTTTTACAACAATAGACATGGAATCTCTTACTTAAACCCCGCAAGAAACCCTTCTTTCCCCTCTTTCCCCTACTCGCGAGACACTCACCTCTTGTGATTTTCTCTGTTGGTGCCCCCAGACCCTTGTCTATGTCTCCAGGTCCTCCACCAACCTTCTCCTAGCTACAACAGCTGAGAACCACTCCTCTTACAGCCTCACTATTTCTTCTCACTCGTCTGTTGCTCTTTTTTTTCTAGTGTTGATGAGATTCACCACTCCTCTACCAGAAACTACTATTTCTACATCTACTCCTCACCTACCAGCTTCCTCCAGATGTCTCTATCACCCTACTGATCCAAATTGACACTAACACCCTTCTGGTGCTCCAAGTCCATGACAACGCTGATGAAGACGCCTCATTAGTGTGAGGTTCGTTGACTGAGCCATGCTCTTCTCCTTCATTTTATTGTTTTTTAGGAATATATGGTATCATGTTCTCATACTCCAAATAGGATTATTGATCATGTTTAATACATGTATAATTTGATGATGATGATGATATATAATGACATCCTAAGATACTAGTCATATTTGAATGATAATGATGTTTGAGTAGGATTACTAGATCATATGAATCATATCCCATTTTTTAATATTGAATTATGTTTTAAATAATCTATGTTGATGCATGAATGTAATTATTTATAGTAACTATGTCAATGCATGAATATGATAATTGTATAAATTTTTTGGCTCCATAGTCATTGTTTGAATAATATGTAAGCCCTAAGAAACAATTTGGGTGTTCTTAGTTTGATATGACTTTTGAATTTGTTATTTTTTGTTTGAATATTATATTTGTATAATAAATGTGAGCCCTAATATATAAACCCTAATTTGTGGATCCTAATATGTTAACTAATAATTTATAAACCCTAATATGTAAACTCTAATCTATACATCCTAGATTTTATATTCTAACTTCTAAACCATGTTGTTAGCCTAGAAACTTGTCCAAGATTTACTCATTAGGAGTAAACCTTGGATAGGACCCGATTTGGGATTGTTCTTGAGCACTTCATTGCACTTAGGGTGTAAGTGTATAATGCATGCTTGATTTCAATAAATTTTGACAACATTTCCCTTTTGTTCTCTAAGTACATATGTAGGTTGGTACTTTTCCATCTACACTGGTATACTTGGAGAACTATGGGGAAATGCTGCAAAAATTTATTGAAATTGAATACGCACTTACACTTACTAGTGAGATGAAGTTCTCAAGAATAGGATAGGTGGTACACATTCATGAATGTGAATGCTAATAGATGATTAGGGGTCAATTCAAATATATATTTTTTCTGAAATTAACTTATTAGCTAATACCTAATGAGCTACTCATCTCCCATCTGAGCATAAAATGGTTCAATCATGGATGTCTAATCCAAATCATTGCACTCTAGAGTTTATCAATGATCTCTATGAGTTTGTAAGATTTACAGAGGAACATAGAAAACAACCTAGAGATAGGTTCTATCACCCTATCGAAATTGTAGTAACAACATGAAAGTTGACATTGTTAATGAGATCAAAGATCATGTCACATGCAATTGGATTGTACTGGGCTATACAGAATGGTACTGGCATGGAGAGATTCCTAGTATGATATCAACATATGTCGATAGTGGTAGTTGTGATGAAGAAGAAATGGTTGACTGTGTTGATGAGAATGAACTAGTTCCATCAGATATGGTTGATGCAATGCTAGATAGTTGTAGGGTAAATGTTACACCACCTCCCTAATTTAATAATATTGTGCATCATGCTAAGAAACCATTATACTTAGGTTGTACTAAGTTTAAAAAGTTGAGTGTTGTGTTGAGATTGTATACTCTGAAGTCTAACAATAGATGGAGTCATAAAAGCTTCACTTCTTTATTGTCTTGTTAAGTAAAATTCTCCCTGAAGACAACAAGATTCTAATCTCAACATACAAAATGAAAAAGATGTTGTGCCCAATGGGAATGGAGGCTAAGAAGATACATGCATGCCCAAATGATTATGTTTTGTTTCAAAGGGAATATATCAATTTGAAAGAATGTCCAAAATGTGGGGCGTCTAGGTACAAAAGGACAACACAAGGTAAGACCAAAACTGAGTCTCCTGCTAAGGTAATGTGGTATCTTCCTATAATACCATGGTTTCAAGGCTCGTTTTCTAACACGGCACATGTAAAAATTTATCTTGGCATGCAGAGGTAAAGAAAAATAATGATGGTATGCTATGATATGCATGTGATTCCCTGTAGTGGAAGAAATTTGATTTATTGTATCCAAAATTTGGCAAAGAAGCTGGGACTTGGACTTTGTAATGATGGGATGAATTCATATGTAACATTAAGTAGCCAACATAGCACTTGACCTATCATGATTGTTATATACAATCTTCCTTTGTGGTTGTGTATGAAGAATAAATATGTCATGTTGTCCTTGCTGATATCAGGCCCCAAATAACCAGACAATGATATTGATATTTACCTTGAACCTCTGATCGATGACCTAAAGAAACTATCGGGAGAAGGTGTGATGACTCATGATGCTTTGTGTGGAGAGATATTTAATTTATGTGATATGTTGTTTTGTGCTACTAGTGACTTTCCAGCTTATGAACTTGTCTGTCTACAACATCAAAGGAACCAAGGCATGTCCAGTATGTGAAGAAAATACAAATGTAATCCAACTAAAACATGGTGGTAAGACAGTATATCTTGGTCATTGAAGGTTTTTACCCAAGTTGCATCATTATCGGAAGTTGCACAAAACAATCAATGGCTCAATTGAGAAATGGAGTGCCCCTAAACCTATGTTAGGGGAGGTTGTCTATGCAAGAGTAACAATATTGTAAATCATTTTGGTAAGATACCATGTACCACTCCCACGGGTGAAAAGTCTTTATTCAAAAATAGGTCAATATTTTGGGATCTTCCTTATTGGAGTTCTTTGATAGTTTGACATTGTATTATGTCAAGCATGTTGAGAAAAATGTATGTGATAGAATCATTGGTACTTTGTTGAATATAAAGGCAAGACTAAAGATGGCATCAAATCCAGAATGGACCTACATGAAATGGGTATAAGGAAAGAATTAACAAAATAAGTTACCAAGGGTCTCTGCACATATTTACCTCCTACTTGTTACACCTTGTCTACACAGGAGAAGAAAAAAATTTGTGAGTAGTTTCTTAATGTTAAGGTACCACAAGGATACTCAGTCAATATATGAAGATTGGCATCAATGAAGGATGTGAAACTGATAGGTCTTGAATCTCATAATGCAACATATATTGCATGTGCTTATTCAATCTATCCTTCCTGAGCATGAACAATTTGCAATCACTAGGCTTTCCTTCTTCTTTAACCCTATATGCAGCAAAATAATTGATTCAGAGATTCTAGATAAGTTGAAAATAGAAGTGGCCGTTACCTTGTGCCAACTTGAGCAACATTTCCCCCCTTCATTCTTTGATAAGGTGGTATATTTAATTGTCCATTTGATTAGGAAGTTAAAATGTTGGGCCTAGTTTTCTTGTATTGGATGTATCCTTTTGAGCGGTACATTAGTGTTTTTAAGGTGATTTTCAGAACCGTTGTCAGCCCAAAGGGAGTTTCATTGAGGGATATGTTACTAGGGAGGTTATAGACTTTTACAATGATTTTTTGAATTGCTACAAAACTTTTGCTAATACTGTGAATCCTGACATTTATTCTAGAAAATGTACTTGGAGATAATGACAAATAAATATCATTCGTGGGTAGTGGGAACAAGCATACTTGTATGTTTCACACAACATTGACAATGTGGGTATTTATATTACAAAATGCGCCAACGAGCTCAAGAGAAATAATCACGAGCCAGTTCAATGTGGCTTTCTAGAGAGCATAATTAGACACTTATTAGATGGTTTGAAGAGAAAGTGTTTGGTCAACCATATCAAACACCAAATAATGTTACTAAAACTATCAAATGGTTTGCTTATAAGCCAAAGACGCATGTTACATATTACGAAGGGTTTGACATAAATGGATTTTCATACTACACAAAACGTCTTGATAAGAGTTTCATCCAAAACAATGGGGTCACCCTTCAGGCGTCTTCATTACATTTTTAGTGCCAAGCATAACAATCCATGTGATAGAAAGATGTCTTACTATAGTGTCATTGAAGACATATGGAAATTAACTACAACAGAGTATAGAGTTCCATTATTTAGGTGTAAATGGGTTCATAGAAACAAAGAGTTGTAGTTGATGGACTCGGTTTCACAATAGTAAATTTTGAGTGGACAAGCGAGAAGGATGAACCATTCATCATGGCATCACAAACAAAGCATGTATTCTATATTGATGATCCTGCAAAAAAAATTGGTCTGTCCTTCTTCATGGGAAAAACAATTAATTTCAGATCCTATTAATGAACAAGAGTAGTATGAGAAGTATGATGACTCTAGTCCATTCTATGTTGTCTTACCAAGTGTAAATGTTTAATCTAACACTCATGACTAGACATGTGAAGATCGCATAGAAGGGATATTAGGTTAAGGTAGACTACATATAATATTTCATATATTATTTGTATTATATATCATGTTTATTTTTTCATGTGTGATTTGATTTCTTCATATGTGATCTGACTTTTTCATATGAGATTTGACTTTTTCCTATGTGATCTCAATTTTTGATATGTTCACTTTTGATTTGATAGATGGCATTTGACCAGGATCATAGTGATCCCGTGCGATAGGATGATCTTAAGTATCCTGATAGATCTCATGACCAAGGTGATGAAGATGTTGATAAATTTAATCATAAGAGAGGGATAGATTTGATGAAAATTGTCTCAAATATGGAAGGGAAGAAGGGTGTTGTTGAATTTAATGAATTAGGCATGCTAATTACTAAAGAGTTCATCAATTATTGTCAGACCTTGGTCAAAGAAAAGTGTCTCTCTATGTTGATGATTGAAGACAAGTGAGTAACATCACCAAAGACCTCATATGGAGGGAGTTAGAGATGAGATATATGCATTCACATTTTTTTAGTCTTTTCCTATTATTTCTTTTCACATTTCTAAAAAGTAGTGAATGTTAAACCTTTTTAGGGCCGAATAAGCTTGATTAAAAGTTGCATCGCAAGTCTGTTATGCAACTCATCGGGAGAAGACATAGATATTGGCATACAATCCTCATAAGAGACTACATCTTTGGAGAGAAGAAGGATAAATATCCCACTAAGAAATGGCCCTATGTTGATTGAAAGAGTGACTGGAGTTTGTTGAGTAGAGAAAATAAATGCGCTCAAGGTATTGAATTAATTACATTCTTATGATTTGTCATGATTAGTTAACAATGTTTCTTATTCAATTAATCAAGCCATTGATGATTCCAAAAAAGAAAGGCCTGACAAGAATGTGCAAAACCAGTGGTTGGGTTCATGTTGTTATATTAAACGCCTCCAGTTGAGAGATCAAGAGAAAGAGTCTTATACTTATACTCCTTCTACTGTAGAATCTTATAGGACTTCTAGATGGCTGTCTTACTATATTGAGTGGACATATGCAAGGAAAAACAAAGCTAGAGAAATTCTCATCCAAGCAACCCAGTAGGTGGCTTAAAAAATAGTAAAGTTCTTGATCTCATAAAGCATGTCCATGTTCCTTTTTCCCTAGATAATTAACTTTTACTAATTAGTTGGTTTTGATGATGAATAGTTGGAGATGGCTGAGAAAACAAAAGAGGGAAAGTTCACCCCTTAGGGCATACTTGATGAATTGACAATTTCTCTAGGGACCAAAGAGCACCTTGGATGTGTTAGGGCTGCTGGAGCTAGGTTTTGGTAAAATCTTTTTTTGACACATCCCAGAAAAAGTACAAACATTCCAAGAAAGGGGGAATGGACCAGGAGGATGTGCAATGATAGTTTGTTACAGCCTTGGAGGAATTTAAGAATTATTAGTGGTTCAAGCTTCTCCAGTAGTCACGGAACCTATATAGTGTCACACTCCAGCGAAGTGTATTGGGAGTAATCCTTTAGACCCACATGGTACGGTCGAGGTAAGATTCAATTTAAGTTAACTTATATATACATTGTGATACTAGTAATCCCTCAAGTCAATATATATGTGTGTCGATTTAAATGTTGTATTTCATAAAATTATAGGTGGCCAGAAAATGTCATCGTTCCATCCATGTTCCATCATACAACTTCATGGAAGGCATAGAGGCTTATCCACTCACTGATACCGTTCATGATGTTCCCCTTCTCGATGATCATGTTTGTGTGTTTATCATATGTGTCATTCTGACATGGAGAGAAGCAAATTTCCCATACGAGCACCCAGATGCCACCACAGTTGGAGATGTAGAAGGCTGCTTTACTAAATGACCCATACGACTCATTGTATGTGTTGAGGTATCATAAATGTATATTAAATTTGTATATAATCATAAGCTAATATGAGAATACATGAATGTAGACAACAACATCTAAGAAGTAAGTTTGAAGCCTCCTCCCCCACATTTTATTCCACAAGAGTTGTTTGACAACTTAGGCCCTAAGTGCAAGGTGTTGACAGTATGGTTAGACAATATAGAGCAGTCATATACCATGGTGCTTATAGTGTTGATAGGTGTTTCTGAGCTATTTCAGTATCAATGGATGAACATGTTAGTGATAGAACTTTAGATATAGTGAGTCTGAATACCTCATCACATGTGAAGAATACATATTTTATAATTGCTTCCTATATATTATTTTATTATTGCATATATATATATTCAATCATATGTACTACATGAATGTTGAGTTTGGAATATCAAATGTGGTATTTTGATTGCCATCAATGATTAGTGATGTAGTTACTACGATGAAGGCTTTTGGTGCTTCCATGACTATGATTATATATCCCTTCAACATTTTGTAAGTTTTGAGCTTGTTGCTTATATTTACAACTTACAAAAACAATTGTTGTGGATTTGTTTTTCATTTTATTTGCCTTCTATTCACTCAGAAACAAGCATTGGCAGTTGTTAGTGATTGTTTCCAAGAACTATATTATGTAATTCTTTGATCCTTCAGGTATAAAACTCACACCAAATGAGGGACTCCCAATGAAATTGGTGATTCATATGTAAGTATAGTTTTTCCATTCCCAACATATTTGTTAATGTTTGCATCAGATAATAGTTTCATAATGCAACATATCTATTAATTTCATTTATAGGGGTGTGAAAGCATTCTGTAGCGGCAATGGGGAAGTAGATAAAATAAGAAATCAGTTGCTTGGAGGAGTGTTTATGTAGACTTCTCATTCCAAGGCATATATATTGCTAACTCTTCTTAATTACATTTATTAACGTAATTGTACATCTATAGTACCCTATACAAGACAATGATTGGGCATGCACATATTACGTGATGTTGTAGATGTAGACAATTTTCACACATGTGACACAGATCAATTGTATAGAGAAGGCAATGTTATTAGTGTTGGATCATAATTAGTGACGTAGTATCATTTGATAATACAAATAATCAAATCCAATTAGAATTATGTCTCATTCTATTTGTAGTTTTTGACACTACTGAAGCCTATATATTGGAGAATTTGAATGACCTATGTGAACAACGGGCGTACTGCTTCACCAAACATGTAGACTTGTCATATAATTGGGAGGGTTGGATGATATTTTTTAGTTCAAAATTTGATGCCAGATCTTTGTTTGTCATATTATTATACATTTTGGACTTGAACTCTATGGCTACTAATGTTGATATGTGTTCATGCAAATGTGTGTGTGAATTGAATGTGAAGTGCATGAGGAGGAGAATGATATGTATTTGTGTATATGTATGAAATTGATTCTGGCTGGAAAATGAATCAATTGAGTTGTGAGTTCATGCATATGTGTGTGCATATTATCAAATGCATATGTATATTTGTATAAATATCTTTCTTCTTAAATGTTTTTAGGCCTATTATTAAGTTACAATTCTTGTAGAGGCATGCATTTTTGATGAACTATAGGAAACAGACATGCTAGTAGATGAACACCAAGTCTACAAACGTGCTATATAGAAAGAAAATATATATATATATATATATATATATATATTTATTTATTTATTTATTTATGGTCTATTATTTCAAAATAACCAACTACATATACATACTTCATTGGTTACTTATAGAAAATCATCGTGATATCCCTTAATTTTCACTGTTGATTCACTGATAAAACTGATGACATTCTATTAGTCATCAATTATTTCTCATTCAATAATCGATGACAAACGGACAAGTGAAATCTTTTTCACTGCATAATTAGCATTACGTCTTCAATTCTATTTAAATAAACCATTGAAAAAAGGTCAAGCAAAACCACATTTTCTTTGCATGCTACATTTTATGTCATCCATTTGACTATAACATGGGACTGACAATGTATATGTATGTTGTCAGTTTCTTTAACCGGTGAGGTATGCCCTGAGTTTTTGTGTCGCCCACTTAGTTTTTTGTTTCAAATAGACGATATATGCCTAAAATGACCTACAATAAATCCCTTTTCTGTAGTAGTGAGCCTTCCATGCAACATGACTCTACTTGTATCTTCTACTATGATGTTGACTTTGTTCCTATCTTTTGTTGTTGTTTTTGCTACTATTTTCATGAGCAAGTACTCCTCTCACTAGGGTGTGGGGAGTAGCCCGACTATTCAACTTTGTTCTGCTTATGACATATGTTATTGTATGAACTTTTATATATTTCAAATCAATTGGTTTACACTTGTATGCTTGTCTAATAAGTAGGTTTACATTTTTTCCATGATCTTGGGTAGAGAACTTTGAACCCAAGATCTAGGGCATCGGTTTTTTTTATTAAACTCTTGATGAGAACTTTGGGTATGTGTTTTCTGAGGATATATGTATGATCTCTAGGTAATGCGACAACGAGCTTAGAGTGATATGTATCTAGGTTAATGCTAACACCAAAAGAGGGATTCCTGAAGCCTCAACATATGTATTTTAATGCTTAACGTAGTGTAGTGAGAGAGTACATGATGGGTAGCGGTGGTGAAATCCATTCCACTATATTGTTCCCATCATCTAAATATCAACAATTCAACCATTTTATTCTTTGCAACCTCAAAATAAATAAAAGTCAACACCTTTGTGTTAAATACTAGTTATTTTTTTTGTTACTTTGATCTGATCTATTCTTAAGAATGTAACCCTTTAGGTTTGATTCAGAACTATATTATGATAAGATTTGTCCACTTGCAAGTGGTGATATTGTACGTTGGTTAAGGTAAATTCTAGGGATTTCACCCCTAGTGTATTTTCATGTGCAAAATCATGCACATCACAGCAAAATGTATCAAAAGTATAAATAAATCTTTATTACAATCATGCTATTACATTAGAGTCATGGAAGCTTTAAACATAAGATTAAAAGATTCAGAATAGGCATTGATTCCTAACTACTCTTCAACAGAGGACAACTCTTGCACGTCTTTTCTAGTCCTTCTTTGTAAAACTTGTCCATGAGTTCCCAGAGGAACAAATCCGCACATGGACCCCATGAAAGGAAAATATAGGTCAACTAGGCTGCTAAATCCAATTATTGAGCTATTTTAAAAAATAAATAGTTATGAGATCAAATCTAGGTAAGATTGATTGGTGGAGTATGGGGATAACAAAAGATAGTGTAGTTACTATGATAGTTTCAAAAAGGTACAATAATTCAAAGTGGTAACCAAAAAACAATAGAGTGATTCTCAAAACTAATACTAAGACTACAACATGAAATGATTTTTCTCAAAACTAATATCAAGGAATTAAATGGTTCAAAATGACAAGATTTATCCATGCACAATCAATCTAATATTTTGTCTTTTCCAGTGGCTAGGTGCCTAGTGTTATCCCCTCTATGAGAGAATGAACTTTTGTCTATGGGGGTAACCAGTGCTGGGGGACATCTAATTATCCATTATCCACTATGAAGGGTTGGGGGATGTGACCCTCCGAATCTAGTGAGCCAAAGATCTTAGCCAGCATTTCAAATTTTTGTATCAGTATCAAAATCAACCAATATTTCCATTATTCAAAAATATTCAACATTCGAATTAGTCATGGTGAATTTCAACAAGAGGGAAAGGCTAACAACAACAAAAATTCACCACTTTGCCAAATTTATATATATATATATATATATATATATATATATATATATATATATATATATATATACATATATATATATGAAACTCAATAGGGGGAAAATAGTTCAATAAAAGAATCAAGAATTTAGTACCTATTTCGAACCAAGGATTTCCAATTGAGATGTCCAAAAGATGCCAATTTCTCATGAATCAAGCAAGAGAGAATTTATTTGGTTTATTTGAGGTTTCATGGCTTGGAATCAACTCTATTCTATTATATGTATTTAAGATCGGGTTTCTCATGTCGGTTTACTATTCCATATTTTACCATCAATAGTGTTTCTCAAATTTTCAATTAGGTTATATATACTCAATGTTACATCGTCAATTGTTTTATCACATTTTCTATATATTCGATCTTAAAAAGTTAATATAACATATTTCTATTTGGTGACTATGATCAAGGATGTTCATTTACTGATATACACTTGCTAGTAATATATATGGTTTCTAGTTGAAAATCCTCGATGCATACTTGATCATGTGCTAATACTTAGATTTCAAGTATGTATATAAATATATTTTAATGTATATGTTAAGATGAGTGAGGGGATTTAGATTTATTTATAGTTCAACCACCCTTCTTATATTCTTGTCTCTCAATCATACATATCTAGGTTTTGACTTCATAAAAGGATATTGACAACATTATTGCTATATTCATCAATTGTCTCTACCATTTACATACAGACATATACATATGTCAGTGTTAGTACATACACTAATATGTATGTTTGGATGTTGTGATTAGCATCTTCCCCCCATTTCATGTGACTAATTTCTATAAAAATAACATACATCAGAGAAGAAATCTATTAAATTATGTTTGTTTGGTAATGTATGTAGTCTTATGTAGATTACTATGATTTGTATTTCAGTATACAATTATCTAAACCATTATTGTTAGGATCGTACTTCATGTTCAGCAAGATATGAGACCTTGAAATGAACAATGAGCGTCCATATTTACCATCTTTTTCATATTGTTAAGGATTCTAGCTAATGGCCAGGATTAACTAAAGTCAATTGTATTAGTTCCTTTGTCATTTTCTTGATTAATCGACATAATTTGTGAATCAATCGGACTATAGGAGAGTGGATTCTTACTTGTCATAGTTGGATTATATGGATTCGTACTAGTGGTAGTCGTGTATACATATTTGTTGGTCTCAATCTCATCATTCAGCTCTTGGATCTCTGTCAAAGATGGTTCATGGATGCTAGACTATTACTCAAGGTGGTACTAGGCATTTCTACAGATTGACAAGGTGGTTGTGGACTCCCCTAAAATCATAGCACAAATGACTTAGGTAGGAGGTTATTTCCATTCATAATGCATTTTTGACGAGGAGGTGCACCTCTGATCAGTTTAGAAGGCAGGCTTCTGACATCCATCTCACTGGAATGTGATGAAACAGTCAATCTTGGTAAAGGCCAGATAGGGTGATCCACATTGTGGTGATCTAGGCAAGTTGGAAGTGGGTCTAGAGTTTGGTCAACAGGCAGAACGACATTATGTTTGCAGGCTACTAGTTGGGGTGCATGACCTGTAGACATTGTTGGTGAGACCCAACACTGGCCTGGAAGCACAACAGAACTAGAAGATACCAGTGTAATGTTCTGGTTGAGGACACATGTGGGAAGATGGAAGGGTGAAGAAGGCACTGGTGAGAGTTGGTGGTCACCTGAACACCTCGACATGGTTACCTCCTATTTCAAATTTGTGGTTTCATCGAGTCTAGGGTTAGATGTATTTAAGGCAGTGATGGTGAGTGTGATTTAAATAGGCTTTTGGAGGACTCTTGACCTTAGTAATGGCATCTCTATCATTTTCAATTTGGGGGTAGTAGGAACCATGGTGGCGCCCTTCTAGGACTTATTTAACTTATTGTTTGTCAAGGGAGAACAAGGGTTGGCAACGTACAATGGATCTAGAGGGAAAGGGGAACATAACGGAAGGAGGGGAAGTTTCTTGTCATTTATTTTGTGGATGAGTAACTGTCACATTGGGAGACAACCAAAGTCTCATTGGGTTAGGGAAGGCCCAAGCTTGTGTGACTCTTGGTCAGATGACTCCTTTGATCGGTTATATAACTTATATTATAATTGTTCCTTTATTATTAAGTAGCATTTTCTTTAATAATTTGTGTCTCCTACTCCATAACTCCTTTTCCTTTGGAATTTTTTATACTAGTTCAATTTTCATAGCTCTAAATATTAAATATGTTGACTCCCTTAATTCATGAGTCTAGATTGGGAAATATTCAAATATTAATATTTGAAATTCAGTAATATGTTTTAATGTTATTCCAAAGACAAGAATTTCTAATTGTATTCAACTTTTTAGTTGTGGGTCTCAAACGGTATGAATATATCAATAGAAAGAAAATTTGCATTTTAGTGCTTGAATTTCAAGATAAGTTAACGAAGTTAAATATGAATGCATATTTGGTGAAAGGGACTTTCTTCAAATTAAGAGGAATATATATCATAGTTCAAAATTGAATTTTATACCAAAATCCAGTATGATACAACACCCCTTAAAAAGTATTTTGTCCTCAAGATTGGAATATGCAAGGTCTAGTCATGTGTACTCTCTACCCTTTATAAATATTTGATTAGAAAGATACATAGGTACATCATATACAATATAGTATCATTCATCAAATCTAGGTTCCTTCTCAAGGGTTTTCTCTTACCTCCTTGATTGTGACTTAGCTAAAAAAAATCATTGATAAAATTCATAAAATAATTTTTTTTGGAGCAGGTAAAATGTTACTATAAACCAAAAAAGTTAAGTATAGGGTTTCCCAAATACTATACAAGTGGGTGTAACTCAACAAAACCCCACTGTCTCATCACCGTACTATCTATCCCCATACCAATCTTAGGCCTGGCTTTAACCACCTTGCCCAGATTATTTACAAAATAGTCAAAAGCACTCAGATTATCACGCTCCCCCATACCATGAACTCTTCGGTTTCTTTCCTCCCAAATAAAGAAGCACAACCCAGCTAGACTAAGACCAGCAAAATGTCTCCCCTTTGTGCTTTTCTCCATGATCCAAAGTATAACCTCCTCTAGGGAGGTGGGGGGATTACCACCCCAGCCCATCTTCAGGCTCCATCTGCAGTAGAGGTACTTGGTGTAAGGACACTCGAAGAAGAGGTGTTGATGGCTTTCTTCATGTAGATTGCAAAGGCTGCACTCTATCCTTGCATCAAGGACCCAAGATATGATTCTATCAAAGGTGGGCAGCTTCTTAAGGTTGCATCGGTACAAGAAGCAAATCCATTTTGGTATGTGGTACTTATTCCACATTAGTTCGAACCAAGGAACCTGTGGTGTATGGAAAGATAAATACTGCCACGGCTTTCTCCCTTTATCCCTCAGCGTCCACCTCCCCAACTCATGAACATACTCACTAGCTATGGTAATCCATCCTCTAGCCATGGCCCTCCACACTTTGGACTTGTTATTCATTGTGCTCATGTCCAGATTTTCCCCGTATCGTTGTTTCATCCAGATCACCCACAAGGAGGTATCGCTGGTCAGGAAATGATCAATTCTTCTGTACGTAGCAAGATCCACAATGGATAACAGATCAGAGATATTAAGGCCTCCTTCCTTGTAGCTTCTCGCCATGGTGCTCCAAGCAACGGCATGTTGTTTACCCCCCCCAAATAAAGGAGGAAGCAATAGATCTCATTTTATCTAGAATGAACCTCGGTATCTCGGCTTGATTGCACCAAAATCTGACTTTGGGAATAATCACCAATCTAATAAGGACCAGCCGCCCCGTGAGCAAAAGTCGAATACCCATCCACTTTGCCACAGTGTCTCGCAGATTATCAACACACATCGCAAAGTCTCTGCCCTTGGCAACGCCACTTCTGATTGGGATCCCCAAATATTTAGTCGAAAGCGTGCCAATCGGAAGTGTGACCACATCCTTTAGTCTGCCTCTTCTCGCATCACAAGATCTAGATAGGAAGACTTTAGATTTCAGCTCGCTTATGAAGAGACCAGTAAGCTTTCCATACGAATAGAGCACCTTTCTCAAATGCTTCAAAGACTTCACTGTACCAGAAAGAAAGAAAAGCACATCATCTGCAAAAATGAGGTGTGGTAAAACTCTAATTCCACCTTGCGTAAACGTCATCATTTTCTTGTTATCGATTGCTTAATCCACTAACACCGAGAGTGCCTCCATAACAAGGGTAAACAGAAGCGGGGACAGGGGGTCACCTTGTCTTAGACCATTCATCATTTTAAACATCCCAAAAGGAACACCATTAACCGGCACAGAAAAGGAAGTAGATGAGACACATTCCATAATCAGTCTGACCCATCTGATCGAAAACCCCATCTCGAGCAAAATGCAATTTAGACCATCCCATCTAACATGGTCGTACGCCTTAGCAATGTCAAGTTTTACACAGGCTTTCCGCGAACCATTTTTGTTACCAAAGCCCAATAAGAATTCGGAAGCAAGGAGTGTACTATCATACAGATTTCTCCCTTTGACAAACGCTGACTGAGAAGGGGATATGATATCAGGCAAAATCTTCTTCAGTCTCTGGCTAAGAAGTTTGGCAATTACTTTGTAAGTCACATTGTAGCAAGCAATCGGCCTTAGATCCGCGACCGATTCAATCACACTCTTTTTCGGGATGAGACTAATAAAGGCATGATTGATGCTTCTCACCATCTGTCCTCCCACCATAAACCATCTCACTGCCCTGCAAAGATCTTCTTTAATCGTCTCCCACATCTTTTTAAAGAAATAGGTGTTGAAGCCATCCAGACCTCGTGCCTTGGACAAACCAATAGAGAAAAGCGGCTCTTTAACTTTAGCTTTAGAAACCGGGCCACAAAGGTCTCTGTTCATTTGCTCTATGACTCAACGAGGGGGCAACTTGCATTGATATTCCACACGACTCCCTACAGCATTATACAGCTCAGAGAAGAACCCAACCGCTTCTTCAGCTACATCACCAGGGGAGCGGGCAATAGAGCCATCTGCTCTATGAAGAGTGTGTATGCAATCTTTCATATCATTATTTTTTATCGCCGAGTAATAAGTGCGGGTATTGCTGTCCCTGTCCCTTATCCATTTAAGTCTACTTCTTTTCCAATAGCAGATTTCCTGTGCTTTCTCAAGTTGTTTTAGTCTTTTTGTAGTGGTCTCTTCATTCTCCATAAGCAAGCTATTCCGAGGATCATATCTAAGCTTCGTCGTCGCTTCTTCATTTTCCTTTTTAGCATTGGCAGCAAGATTCTTGATATTGGACAACCCTTTTTCCCACTTTTTCAGTGCAAGTTTGGTCCTCTTAGTTTTCTTCGCCATCACATACAAAGGGTTTCCACTCACCCCCTCCTTCCACACATCATCTATGATGTTTTTGTAGCTCGGCCAGTCCATCCAGGCAATGAAGAATCTAAACGGCTTCTTTTTGCGGCTATCATCCTACGAAAGGTTCAGTAACAGCCACGCATGATCACTATTAATATGTCCCCCAAGCTACACACACGCATGAGGAAAGATGTCCAACCAAGCTTCATTGACAAGAGCCCAGTCCAAGTGGCTATTCTTCTATGCACCGCTTGTTTGTTGTGCCAAGTGACTATTCCCCCATTCATATTGAGTTCTATCAGACCCGCTGCATCCACCACATCATTAAAATGAGCCAAACTAGAATCAGGAATCGGTAGGCCACCTTTCTTCTCTCCTGCTTTCCTGATATGGTTGAAATCACCCACAAACAGTTGCGGAAGCTCTTTTTGATTTGCTATTGCCATCGATTCCCACAACCTGCGTCTACACGTCTCAGAATTGTGGCCATACACTCCCGAGACAACAATGTGGAGACGCCCATTGTTAATACAGCTAGTTGTCATTAATTGATCCATCTGGAAAATGATTTGAACATCCCACACACTGGGATTCCAAACAAACACAATTTTTCCATTCTCAACTTGGTCGATATTAGAAGAAGACTTCCATCCTTGAGGGAATAAACCCATCACTCTGTCAGCAGCATATCTTCTTATTCTCATCTCCAGCCCAATCACCAGTGTAGCTTTCATCTCCCCAATGATCTCCCTGAATTTCCTCTATTGCCGGGTCGGGAGGCGCCCCACAAATTCCAAGAGAGGATGCACATTTAAACCTTTCTACTCTGACCACCCCTACCCGGAGTGGTCCCTCCTCTTCTAGTCTTCCTGGGCAAAATGTTCCTGCTCTCAGTCACTAGCTCAGCTCCTTCCATCAACCCCTCCTTATCAAGTTCGTTCAGCAGATCAAACTAATTAGAGGTTGTCCCTGTATCAACTTGTTTTCCTTTGTTCCGGATTGTGGTGTCTCTCCTCAACCCATTTCTAACATCTTGGAATTGTCCCACAGTTGTATTCTCACTGTCGGGTATCATATCTCTGTCACGCAAATCCCCCACCACCTGTGGTGTGTAAGTAGCCTTCCCCTGATGCTCTCCTCCTTGACTCGGAGCCTCAAGAACAGACTCAGCAGCCCGGGAAGAAGGGTTCACACGGGGTTGTTCCGCTTCTCTTTGGCCTACCTCAGATGTATCTGCAGCAACCCTATTCTCCCTATCTCGTCAGATTGGTCTTCTGGAGGCGTTCCTCTTCGGCCTCTGATAGTTGTTCATGTCAGGTCTCCCTCTAATTTCCAGCGGTTCAGTGTGGAAGATCCTAGTCCCCGAACAGTGTCCATCTGTGTGCCCAAACACTTTGCACTTCTCGCACCTATCCGGCAAAGCATCATAGAGCACCTTGATCTCCAGCGCTTTCCCATCAGGCATATCCACCATAACCACCAGAGGAGGTTTCCTTGCCGCTTCCACTTCAATGCACAGGTGTGCAGCTCCAGCTAGCTCGCCCCTAGTGAGGAAATCAATGACCTTTGCTGTACCAATCCCGTAACCGATAATGGATATTGCGCGCCTTGTCCTGTGTCTCCCCACATCTGGTAAAGTGACCCAAATGGGGGCGGAGGTGAGAGTAGCTCTACGGACATCAGCATCAGGTGTCCATTTCCTCATCAACACAAGCTACTGATCGAAGAACCATGGTCCTCTATTGAGCGTCATGTCCAAGTCATCGTCGGCAGAGAACCTCACAAGGAAAAGACCTCCAACTAAAGAAGAAAGTTGGATTTCGCCTTTCACCTTCCAGGTTCTGAGCATCCACCCATACAATTGATGCGCCGCCTTCACTTTGCCCAGCACTTGGACGATGATTGATCTGCGGTGGAAATCCTCTATAGCCTCCACTGCAGGCTCCGAGAAGCTCATCCAGGGCCTCTCATCACCTTGTTTGAACTTCGGCTCCTTAGGGTCCTCTAGACGGACCACCGGCAAGAAGCTCCTATGCACCTCCATCGGCTTGGCAAGGGTCGCCGCCCAGCTCCTGTCCAAGGTGACATCCACACCAGGTTCAGACCATGCCGGCAGAGGGGAAGGGGCGGCTTGGGCAGAGGAGGGTTGGGGAGGGGGGTGGTGGTGGTGGGAAAGGGGGCGGAAGAGGGAGTGGTGGTGGACGAAACGAGGGGGTTGACTGAGGAGGTGGAGGTTAGGGCAGTGGGGTCTGCCCCATCCCGATCAGCCCCCGCCATGGAAGCGATCCGATCCATTGGTATGATTTTCCACATAAATTCATAAAATAATTGTGCATATAGTATTATAAAGAAAATAACTTCTTTATAAAACTAAAAATGGCCATAATCAATGCGAAAAATCCCTCTTACCAACATTCACCATCCTAATTACTTGACTTAAATAGGAAGAGAAGGTTTATATGAAACCCAAAGGGTCACTAGGGTAATTTCACTTATGATAAGGAAGTGGGATATTGTTTTCTACAAGAGGGGATTCACAAATTCAAGCCTAGGGTTTCTAGTCCAACTATTCACTTTTCAAATATTGTTTTTGTATAATAGTAGTAATCACATGTTTTTTCTTTTCTTTTTTTGACATCCTAATTTGGGTTGATGATTATGTCTGAGATTTATGATTTTCCCCAAGTAGTGAAAATCACCTTGGCTAGGTCAGTACGCAAAGTGAGGAAACCCCACCACCACCAAAGTGGATCGGGAGTAATTGTGCCAAAACCTTCACTAAACAACCTTACTTAGACATCTCAACTCTATCCACTTCAATGGTGATGGTATTAAAGGGTGTATTAAACAACTAATTTCACATATGTTTCCAATTCTATCTTAGGTGAAATAGGCCTAGCAAGATTAGGGATGTTTGTAAACTACTTTCCTAAGTTCTACGTGTACTAGTTATTTAAACCTAACTTCTAGGAGACATGCATGAGTGTCAACTGTTCATAGATGTGGTTATTATATTATCTAAAGACCCCATCTTCATGACCAAATATTTACAAATTATATCAAAAGTATAAACATGATCTTTATTACAATCATGCTTTTATATTAGAGTCACGGAAGTTTTAAACATAAGATTGCGAGATTCAGAATATGCATTGACTCCTAACTACTCTTCAACAGAGGATAGATCCTGCACGTCTCTTCTAGTCCTTCCTTGTAAAACTTGTCCATGAGTTCCTGAGGAACAAAACCACACATGGACCCCATGAAGAGAAAGTATAGGTCATCTAGGCTGGTACTAAATCCAATTATTGAGCTATTTAAAAAAAAATAAAGAGTTGTGAGACCAAATCAAGGAAAGATTTCTTGGTGGAGTATTGGGATAGCAAAACATAGTATAGTTATCATGCTAGTTTCAAAAAGGTACAATAATTCAAAATGGTAACTAGAAAATAATAAAGAGATTCTCAGAACTAATATCAAGATTACAACATAGAATGATTTTCTCAAAATTTATATCAAGGTATCAAATGGTTCAAAATGAAAAGATTTATCCATTGGCACAGTCAATCTAATATTTTGTCTTTGTCAGTGGCTAGGTGCCTAGTGTTCTCCTCTCTATGAGAATGACATTTTATCCTATTGGGGGTAACCGGTACTAGGGGACATCTAATTGTCCATTATCCACTATGCAAGGTTGGGGGATGTGACCCGTCGAATCTAGTAAGCAAAGCTCTTAGCCAATATTTTGATTTTTTGTGCCAGTTTCCAAATCAACTGATATTTCAATTAGTCAGCAATATTCAAAATTCAAATTAGTCACGGTGAATTTCAACAAGAGGGAAGGGCTAACAATAGCAAAAATTTCACCATTTTGCACAATTATAAACTGAAGAGGGGGCAAATAGTTTAATAGAAGAATCGAGAATTTAGTACATGTTTCAAACCAAGGATTTCCTATCGAGATGTACAAAAGATGCCAATTTCTCACGAATCTAGCAAGTAAGAATGTATTAGGTTTATTTGAGGTTTACTGTCTTGGTATCAACTTTGTTCTACTAGACTTATCTAAGATTAGGTTTCTCATGTCGGTTGACTATTCCATATTTTACTATCAATAGCATTTCTAGATTTTTCAATTAGGTTATATATACTCACTACTACATAGTCAATTGGTTTATCACATTTTCTATTGATTAGATCTTAAAAATTTAATACAATGTATTTCTATTTGGTGATTATGGTCATGGATTTTCACTTACTGATATAAACTTGTTAGGAATTTATAGGGTTTCTAATTGAAATTCCTTTATGCATACTTGATAATGTGCTAATACTTAGATTTCTAGTATGTATATAAGTATATTTTAATATATATGTTAAGGTGAGTGAAGTAATTTAGCATTATTTATAGTTCAAGCACCCTTCTTATATTCTTGTCTCTCAATCATACATATCTAGGTTTTGTCTTCATAAAAGCCTAGAGTCATGTTAACAACATTATTACTACATTCATCAATTATCTCTATTATTGACATACTGACATATACATATGTTAGTGTTAGTACATACACTTATATGTATGCTATGATATCATGATTAGCATCATTCCTCCATTTCATTTTATAAATTCCTTTAGTAATAACATACTATAGATAAGGTGTCTACTAAGTTATGTTTATTGGTAATATGTGTAGTCTTATGTAGATTATTATGTTTAGTATTTTAGTATACAATTATCTAACCCATTAGTTCTAGGATTGTACTTCATGTTCATCAAGGTATGAGACCTTTAAATGAATTAATAATGTGCATGCACATTTACCATCTTTCATATTGTTAAGGATTCTAGCTAATGGCCATGACTACATAAACTCAATTTTATTAGTTTCTCAGTCATTTTCTTGATTAATCGACAAAATCTGTGAATCAATTGGACTATCAGAGAGTGGATGCTTACCTGTCATAGTTGGGTTCCATGGATCTGTACTAGTGGTAGCCGATTGTAGAGATTTATTGGCCTAAATCTCATCATTTATCTCTTGGATCTCTGTCAAAGATGGTTCACAGATGCTAAGATATGGCTCAAGGTGGTAGTAGGTATTTACATAGATCAACAAGGTGGTTGTTGACTCCCCTGTGATTGTGGATCAAAAAACTTAGGTAGGAGGTTATTTGTCATTCACGATGCAGTTCTGATGAGGAGGTGCACCTCTGATTGATTTAGAAGGTAGACTTTCGACATCCATATTGTTGGACTTTGATGAAATAGTATGTCTTATTGAAGGCCAGGTGGGGAGATCTGACTTGTGGTGATCTAGGATAGCTGGCAATGGGTCTGGAATGTTATACTATAGTTTGCAAGTTTGGTCGGCAGGCGGGGTGGCGTTATGTTTGCAAGCTACTGGTGGGGGTGCATGACCTACAGACATTGCTGGCAAGATCCAGTGTTGACCTAGCGGCATAGTAGAACCAAAAGTGAGAAGCACATTGTTCTGGTTGAGGATAGATTTGGATAGTGATGGCAGGGTGAAGAAGGTGATGGAGAGAGTTGGTTCTCATCGGAAGACCTCGACAAAGTTACCTCATGTTTCATATTTGTGGTGTCATTGAGTCCAGGGTTAGATGTATTTAAGGAAACGGTGGGGAATGCGATTGGAAGAGGTACTTAGAGGAGTTTTGATATCAGTAAGGTCACCTCTATCATTTTTTTAGTTTGGGGGCAGTAGGAACCTTGGCGACACCCTTCTATGGCTTATATAACTTCTTGTTTGTCCAGGGAGAACAAGGTTTGGCGACGTCCAATGGATTCAGAGGGAAACATGGAATGAAGGGAAGAGGGAGGGAGTTTCTCACCATTTCTTCATGGCTGAGTAACCGTTGCACTGGGACAGAACCAAAGTCATGCCAGGTTAGGGTAGGCCCTGGCATGCATGACTCTTGGTCAGATACTCCTTTGACCGGTTAAATAACTTAGATTTTAATTCTCCCTTTATTATTAATTAGCATTTCTTTAGTAGTTTGTGTCTCCTATCCCACAATCCTATTCCTTTGAAATTTTTGATACTAGTTCAATTGTCATAACTCTAAATATCAAATATGTTGATTCCCTTAATTCATGAGTCTAGAATGGACAATATTCAAAAATTAAAATCTAAAATGTAATAATATATTATATTGTGATTCCAAAGCCAAGAATTTCTAATTGTGTTCAACTTTTTGGTTGTGGGTCTCAAACTTGATGAATAGATCAATGGAAATAAAATTTTCATATTAGTGCTCACATTTCAAGATAAGTCAATGAAGTGTAAATATGAATTCAGATTTGGTGAAAGGAATTTTTTTCAAATTGAGAGGAATATATATCATAGATCAAAAGTGAAATTATCACTAAAATTCAGTATGTTACACTATCCCTATGACTATCAATTTCTAAGATATGTATGGGGGTTTTGTGATCTAATCGATGGTTGAAACATACATGTCATCTACTACTTATCAAAGGCTTTCAATATCATCAAGGCATGGTACACCAATGTGGAAAAGTTTTGTATAGATTTTGTGTGTTCTACAAGAAAGTTGTATCACAGCCTAGTGACATATTCACTACAAGCCATTTCTAGGCATGTTCCACTCATATACATATGCAAATAAACTATTCTCATTGGTAATGCACAATAAGATGAGTGTTGATATCTGAGTTTGATATCTCCTATGTACCCGTGAATGCCTTCAAAGAACAAGCACCAACATATCACCTAGTAATAGTACTTCTTTGTGAGGAAGAAAACATGAATATGAACTCCTCAATAAAGATAAAGATATTATTGGTAAGCTATACATCATCATTCCTTAGTATTTGAGCTTATGGAAGATCTTAACATTATGGATGGATGAAAGTAGACCTCCAAGACCAAACATCTAACATCTACCCATGGCCAAGTGGTTGGAGCTTAATGCTAAAATGATCTAGACTGGGAGTGAATAGATCTTGATAATAATTTTAATCTAATAAAATTACTTTACTTAAAGAGCAGCAGAAATATAAAGCAAAGGAGGTAACCACAAAATTTCTAAACCATGTATTTTATTCCTTTTATATACCACACAATACACAATTTATCAGCGCCTTTTGTGGGTCAGGAGTTGTGTACAAAGTAATTGAGATAAGGACTTAGGCTAGAATGATAGCATCTTGAAGTATAGAACCTAATGTCTTTGGGAAAGATGGCGTCCAAAAGTATGCTCAAGTATGTATCAAAATGTTGTTACAATGTAATGTGCAAAGTTGTGTACAAAGTTGATGTCTAGGTGTCGTAATTCAAATCCTAATTATAGGAAATGTTTACACATGATTAGGGTACATGTGAGGAGTGTTTAGAGTGTTCTTAGTGGTCAATTACCCATTAGGATGAAGTTAATTAAGTTGCAACACTAATTTGATCATTAATAAACTAACATTCCAAAACCATTCTTGGTCCACAATGTTGTCAACTGGAAGTGTCTCAGTCGACAAAATTTTCAATCGGGAAGAGTCTCAGTTCACAATATTGTTGACTAGGAAGTATCCAGGCTCCAACGACTATGTGTCGGTCTATATCCTCAGTCAAGTACGCACAACGACTCTTTGCCGATCAAAATTTTTGTCGATCGGCTTTCTTGGTTGACAATATTGTTGATTGAGAATGACTCGGGACGTAAGATATGCACAACTATTTTTTGGTTATTTGAGTCTTTGACTGTGTCTCGGTTGATAATTGTTTCGACCGATATTGACTTTGTGCAAAGATTTGTGGTCATGTCCTATTAATGACTCATATGAAACCTATCAACCCTAAAGTCTTCGTGTGAGTGTAAGATAGGGTTTTGAGTAGGTTTTGGAGGATCATTACTTGTCCGTACATCATGTTTATCAAGTTCTACAAAAACACACATGTACAAACAAATACATAAATATAGGGTACAACTTAATTTGTAAGTATCCAATAATATATATTTGTAGGGTCTTTGTAGTTGGATCTTGACTTAGTTCCTTGATCACCTGAAATACTTAAAGCAAAAGTTAGTAACGGAAATATTTGCATCATCAAAATATGAGTGTGTCATATCAAAAGCCAACAAATGCCACTAACAAATTGTCTAAATATATGTCATGCATTCTAGGACATGAACTAGCCAAACATCATTGGGCACAACATCTCTAATCTACAGAAATTTTCTCTTGGTCATCTTTAGAATACTAAAGAATAATTGGAGGACCCACCATTAGAACCTTATCCCCTATCAGGATGATTCATTTCTCTCACCCAAGATTTAAAACAAACTTCCTTCAACTTCATGAAATGAGAGAATAATGCCTTTATTGATACTCCATCCACACTCTCCTCATCAATCGACATTCAAGGTGACCAAATCTTCTCACTTATAGTCTAGACAATATCACAGATAGACTATTGCATGGGTCATCGAAAATCCTACCACCAAAGCCTATAGGGAGAACTAGTTCATCCCAGAAGGTCTCTGCAACAGGGACCAACAAGCTCCTAAAAGAAAATACATGTAATATGTCCTACAATCTAGACATATCTTCCACATATCATACAATCAAACCCTTCACTGATTCACCAACAACATGGAGGTCGATGTCAATAGACGTGTCTCCACATAGGATCATGGGGTACACACATGAGTAAATTCGTGCTTGTAAGCTACTATTAATGGAGACAAAGTGCCATCAATATGTTTACAAATGTTTAATTTTCAAGACCCATGGTGGCTACATCGATGCACAACCAACTAGAATTTCAAATTAGTAATTCCTTGAAATTTATATGCTTGGGAAATTTATATAATCAGAAAGATACACCATAAAAAATCAAATGAGAACATGTTAATTTTATTTATGATAGAATACTTCACCAAATACATGGAAGTTGTGACCTTCACCACTGCCTAACCTTAGCAAATCATCAACTTCCTCAGGAACAACATTGTAACTCGATACGGAATACCACATGAGATTGTATATGGAAATAATATGAACTTCATTGCAAAATCATAGGAGTATTTATGCTAATTAGGGATAAAATATGATGAACGTCACCATGCATATCCCAAATGAATGGAATTGTGGAATTTGTGAATGAAATCTTGATAAAAATTCTAAAGAAGATAATACTCTCAAACATCAACTACATGATCCCATATTATTGGATCTACGGTCATATTAAATGTCAATTAGAACTTTCATAGGGCTCTACCAGTTGAGGTTGAGATCCCATACCTCTAAAAACTGTAAGAACATAAAATCCTTGAGGCATAAAGGGTCAAAGACAACATCTACTACCTCAATACTCTTAAAGAAAGTAGAACAAAAGCTCTACATCACGTACAACATCATCATGCTATTGCAGGTCACATATTTAACAAAATAATTTGTCCCCAAAAAAATTTAGAAGACTTTGGATAATTCATAATGTTGTGTCTGGGGCCTATTTCAATCAAAAATTGTAAAGCACTACATTGTCCATTATGTCTACCCCTGGGGGTGCTCTATTCCTCAAAGGCATTGATGGGGATATTTATATCCTTCACACCAACTACAATCTTGTCAAACTCAAATTATTCTAAAAATAAAATACATCAATTAGAATCATATGGTCAAGAGAACCATCAGAGACTAAAACTACAACCATAAAAATCCACCTAATTTACTTAAACACCCTATTGCCAACCCCAAAATGTGTTAGGAGTATGTGAGGATTGAGTCTTTATAGTTTGAAATCCTAATTGTATGCAATGAAGCATGTGAAGCCTGAGGCTTAATAGTTTGAAAACCTAATTGGATGCCATTAAATCTACCAATACTATGTAAAACAAAATTCATGGTTGCAGATTGGCTAGAGGAAAACCTCACCTTACAATTATGACTAGCCCGATGAGAGGAAGATGTGGATATTTTTATATGGTCATCAAATTTTGTCTGAGAATGTTCTCTGTTAAAGATATAAGTCCACTAAGATGAGATATACATTATTTATAAATTTGAGCCATCTTGACATATTTCATGGTTGGAAGTCATGTAATCTTTCATGTTGAGATAGCAAATACTTAGGTCATAGGGTACATGAAATGCTTGGTCAAGATCCCTTTTGGATTTAAATGTCACATCATTAAAAAGGTGAAGGAGTCAAAGTTTACATGGATCAACATAGGAGATCGAAATAGGGAAAAGATTCTCTTGGAAAACTGTGCCATTTTCTCACCATGAACCCAAGCTCTTATACCATAGAGTTAAGCATCAATGTCCATAAGTAAACTCACTACAGCAAAAATACCCATTAGTGGCTTTTATTCCAGTGGCTTTTCTAAAAAAATGCCACTATCTATGTAATGCAGTGGCATTTGTAATTTAAATGCCTCTAAACCACGTATTATGGAGTTTATAGAAAAGACTTACCAATTAAGGCATTTTATAATTAATTAGTGGCATTTAAAAATTACCAAATCAAATGAGCGGGCCACAATTAGTAAAACAATCATGTTCTCGCGCGGCTTCCCCTGGCATGCAAAATAGTTCCTCTTCTCCATGCGGGTAGAGACATTTTCTCTCAACATTTTCTCTGCTCGTAGAACCCGCAAAGTCGACCTAGCTAGCCTTTTCACCCTAATCTGCCATACCGTGGTCGTTACCTGTTGGAACACTCTCTGCTCTTCTCCAAGGTGTCGGTGACGTTGCCAAGGGTTGGAGGGGACGTCGAGGAAGAGATCAGTTTCCCAACTTGTCGGTGACGTTGCCAAGGGTTGGAGAGGACGCCAATGAAGAGATCAGTCTCCCAACTTGTCGGCGAGGACTGTGGCGGTTTGCCACCCTGCTGCTTCAGCACGCGACATGTAAGTGCACCCCACAAAACAATAAACACACATGGTCTTTCCCATCCATTCTTGTAGTTTCCATTCTATCAAGGTGTATATGATAATCGGTTTATGAAGATAGTCTTAAAATATGATGATTCTGTTGTTTTATATCCAGCAATCACTTCCTTAATCATTTATATCAAGCCATCAGCCATCCTTCTTTGTTAGATTTAAACTTGGATTATTTTATAGTCTTGAAATATGATGATTCTATTGTTTTATTTTACAGTTTCACATTGGTTTTGGTTATGTATACAAGTTTGCTAAATGTTAGTGTATTCATATAAAAATGTGTGTATTGTTGTATTAAATTGTAAGGAAAATGAAGCATCCACTTTTTAAAAAGTGGTCTCTTAGGTGCTCATGTGATGTCTGCACATCTCTTGTATCTTTGTTTGTAAATCATTAACGAATAGGCAAGTAATGTATCCTTACCTAGGCCACCACCTTTGGTGGGTTGGAGCTCTCTGATGAGAACAGGGGTTCCCACCATTGGGCTAATGACGGGGAGAGATACTCATCTTTATGTATGTAGGAAGAGGCTAAGGAGAGAACAAGGTTTATGAGATGGTCATTTCTTGTGTAATATTCTAGGATTCAGAAATGTCTCAGGAAGAATAAGACCTTTGTATAATTACTTATAGTATACATGTTTTTTTGGGTGTGGTTTCTTCAATTTTCCTTTGATTATCGTAAACTTGAATGGTCTATATTCTTCTGCACTACCAGTTGACTAAAACCTTCACCATCCCTAAAAATTAGGGTCTTTAAGCAACAATGAAGCAAGAAACCAAGGGCATGCAGACAAGTTGCTATTAACACTAAACTATGATTGCACAAAATGCAGGGGTTCCATTGTGGAACAACAATATTTTTTTCTCTGCCATAGGAAGTCTGGTTTGCCCTCTTGATTTCTATTTTGAATGAAATTGCATGGCTTCTATGCAGTGATGTTTACATAATGGTTGATTCATGTTTTTTTTGGAGTGTACGTCTTATCTCAGTATTTCTTTAATGTAAACACATTGCATTATGGTTACTTTAGTTCCATATCCTAATCAATTTTTGTCTTTTGATGGCATGTTCTGTTACTCAAGAGTTTTATAGCCAATTGTACATCTTTACTATATATGTACTCCAATCTCTCACCTTGGGCCAGGAACCATCATTTGGCTGGCATACCAGTTCCTCCATGTTCTGGGTCTTCTACACTCAGATCTTATACAAGTTGTATACTTGTATGGTCCCTGACCAGGTTTCATCAAACTAGATAATGATGTTGCCCATTCTCTAATGGGTTCATTCCTATAGATGTTGATAGAAACCAAGGGGAATATGTTTATGGACTACTTGCTTCACTTAAAAAAATATATTTCTCTATATTTTGCAAATTTATAGTACTTTTTTGGAAAATTTATAATATCGTTATATATACTTACAATTGTTAGTACTAATATTTTGTAGTCTCTGTTCACCCACAACAGTCACTATGGACTGGGCGTCTACCCCCCCCCCCCCCGCTCTTTTTCCCTAAAGCAGAAAAGCTGGACATCACCCTAGACGAGCGTACACTTGCACAACTCACCATTCACAGACATTGGCGTCATCTGGACGGAAGATGCTACACGGCTGGTCAAATGACCTTAAAGTTTGGGAACTCGACAAATGTAATCGAGCTTTAGTATGATGGTGACGGAAATCTGGTATCCACAACCAGTTGGCATGGGTGGATTGGGAGAATGGGAATTGGTTGTATGGACCATGTTTTGCTTCGTCCGATTGGCGACAATACCATACAAGCTTATATACATAACTACAATAATAGTTTGTCTTCTCACCTGAGATGGTATATGCACGAGCTAGGCTGTACTGAATCTGAGGAGACATCATTCGATGAATTCAGCATGCCTGAGGTGCAATCCTTGCCTGTAGGTACTGCCTTGTACCCCATGACCATCAGTTCAGATTCGTCTTCCAGCGACTCCATCCTCGATACAACATCATCAACAAAACGGACATGTCACATTCATAACGGCCATCACAATTGTTGATGATTTTTTTTTACTTTTAAATTAGGAAATAATCAAAAAATGTAATTTGTGTTGTATTACTTAATGAACATTAGTAATCAATCAAGTACTGTGAATTTAAGGTACCCAATGTGATCTTGATGATGGCTTGCAAATGTTTTTCTCTGGTGTGGTTTTGAGTGATGTTTTTCTTTGAGGATTGCCTCAAAGTGATGTTCTACTTTTATCCTTATTATAACTATGTTGTTTGTATGACAGACTTACTCATAAATGTTATATTTTTTACTATTTTTAAGAATAGATAATTGTTGGATGGTAGAGGATGACCGAATGAGTAGTAAATACCTTTTAGTAGTAAAAACCCTAAACCCTAATACCTTTTATGTTGTTCAATTTTTTTTAAGTGTCTTCATTTTTGTGTGACTTGATATACTCAGGATGAGAGAACAGTTAAGTGACAGCTTCCATAATAAGACAGCTACAAGGAATGATCATAACAACATCATTGACTCTTATACGGGGACTCATTTACCTAGCATTACTCCACAAGGTTGTTGGAAAGCTTTGAACCTATCATCTAGTAATCACTCCAAAAAAAATTAGCTTCCCTTCCACCTAATGTTCAAAATGATAGACCAAGGAAATTGAATAACATTGTTGCTAGGTCTGTTGTTACAAGAACACCTTGTGATGGACAAGTTAATCATATCATTGCATTTATAGTGTTGCATTTAATGATATATAATTTCTATATATGTTGTATGCTTTATGAATGAATGATCAAGTCAAAGACATCGACAACGGGTGCCTAATGGCAATGCTTCAGTGTCCAATCATTCAAGAAGAGTAGACAGTAGAGCTTCCAATAGTCAAAATAGCCATGCATTTCATGATCACATGGAGCAAAATGGCATATCTGATCACCATGATGAGTTGTTAAATGCTACAACAACACCTTCTGATGGGCTAGGTAATCGGTTAATTCATTGCATATATAGTGTTGCCTTTAGTGATATATAATTTCCATTTATGTTGTATCCTTTATGAATGAATGCTCAGGTCAAAGACATCGACCATGGGTGCCTAATGGCAATGCTTTGGTGTCCAATCATTCTAGAAGAGTAGATTGTAGAGCTGCCAATAGCCAAAACAGCCATCCATTTCATGACTACATGGAGCAAAATGACCTCTCTGATTACCATCAAGAGTCGTTGAATGCTACAACAACACCTTCTGATGGGCTAGGTAATTGGTTAATTCATATCATTGCATTCATAGTGTTGCATCTAAAGATATATAAATTCCATTTATGTTGTATCCTTTGTGAATGAATGCTCAGGTCAAAGACATCGACCCCAGGTACCTACTGTCAATGTTCCCGTGTCCAATCAATCAAGAAGAGTAGAGAGTAGAGCTGGCAATAGCCAAAATAGCAATGCATTTCAAGAAACCATGGAGCAAAATGACGTCTCTGATCACCATGATGAGTCGTTGAATGCTACGCCAACACCTACTGATGTGCTAGGTATTTGGTTTATTCATATCATTGCATTTATAGTGTTGCATCTAATGATATATAAATGAATGCTTAGGTCAAAGACATCGCACACGTGGCCGAACACAATGTTTGCACGTCTGGAAAAGAAAGGTCGGTGATCAAATTCCCATTGAGATAAATCAATTTGGACAACCAGTGGGTAAAAACCAATGTCACTTATCAAGTTTTTTGACAACCATTGCAAGAGATCCCAATATTTGTCCATTAAACTACGAGGACTAGAGACAATTTCCAGCAAATAAAAAAGAATGCATATGGAATTTTGTTACGGTACAATATTAAAATTTATTTTTTAATGGTTAACTAAAGCTTCTAATTGATATCCTTATTGTCGGTAGAATAAATTCATGATGGACATAGAATTAAAGGAGTGGACAATGAAGAGACTGGGAAAGAAATTGAAGGACCACAAGTGGGAGTTATGGAAACTATACTTCGTAGAAGATAGTCCATATGAACAACAACTTGAACAAGTTGTTCCCCGCGTGGAAACGTCTCAATGGAAATTTCTTGTGGATTACTGGAGGAGCAATAAAGGAAAGGTAATTTTTTGTATCTATTAATTGATATTTAATTTACCTCACAGATAATTACTATGGACAATACTACAATTGTTTTTCACAGAGGAAGTGTATAACTAACAAGACAAGTAGAAAATTTCAAAAGGTTAGCCACACAACAGGAACCAAGTCATTTGCTTGTCTAAAACATGATGTAAGTTAGTCAATATTGTGATCCAATTAGACAATTCAGAGACATCCATTTAAATGATGTTAGCAATAACCTTGTTTGAATGATATAGTTGGAGAAGGAAACAGGCGGGGAAGTTGATCCCATTGAGTTTTTTGAGAAAACTCGTCGTAAAAAAGATGGGAGCATAGTTGATATTGAATCTGCCAAAATTTTGGTACAAGGATTCCTATCCTATAGTATTATGTTACATTTACTACATGGAAGCATTTATATGTTTGGTATAAAATTCATCTCCTATGTTCTGTTGTGTGTAGGAAAAAAATTTTGAGGTAGGTGACGAGCTGCGAAGAAACCAACCTGATGTTACTTCAGTTGAAATTTACAGGCAGGTTATGGGAGAAGAGAGACCAGGATATGTTCGTGGTTGTGGACTTGGACCATCACCTTCTGATATCTGGGGCAAGAATCGTAAATCCTGAGAAGCTGATGAAGCACAAAGGAAGCATTTCCAGGATCAGCTTGAACAACAACGGATGGAATTTGAAGCTAAAATTCAAGAACAAAATGCAAAAATAGAGCATATACTAGCCTTGTCTAGAGCAGGAAACAGTCAATCAACACAACATGTACGCACTGCCCAAGTATGAATACATTTTATACGAGATGTGTGGTATCAATTATTTTCTATGTTGAATTTTGATGGCCTTATGACAAAGATAAAATAATTGTGCAGCTCGGAATGAGACATTCAACAATTTATAAGGGACAAGTATGTTTGTATTTGTGTAAATTGCACATCATTCTATGTTTATATGAATATTTTATTTAAATTGTATTTTGTTTATAGGAAGTGTATGTGATGAGTATCGTAGATGCAGATGATGAAGTTTCAATCGGTCGAGTATCTGAGGTTGACCCCTTGCAAATGGTGGGAGGTGCAATTTCAGGCTCATCATGTGTTGTTGTTTATGTAGAGGTTGTGGTGATGGCCAACGAACCTCTAGTCAGACCTTCTAAGCAATATCAATATATGGATTAAGTTATTGTCAATGTCATAGAATGGCCGAAATCACATTTACTGCCAAAGTGAGCATGTAGTATTTCTTATAATATGACATAATTGAAAACAAAACTAGTATCTAAATTCATTTCCATTTGTTGCAGGTCATGAAGTGTAAAGATAGATAATTGCATTCTTGGATACTGTGTAGAGAGATGAAAGCTATAGTTGTGTTTCTTTAGTCCACTTTTTTATTAGTGCATAACGATCCAGATACTATTGTTTCATGTCCATTGTCGTAGATAATGTTGCCAAATGACAATCCTATTTTGCTTTTAGCTATGAGAAGTGTCTTACCTTCTTGTCTGTGACATTTACACAACAAATTTTATTTTGACCTACGGAATGTGAATGTCTTTTTTTGTTTCCTAAGTCAATAGTTCTCTGTAAATTTTTCTTGCATAACTTGATCACATGTTGCATGATAGCTTACTAAGTCAATAGTTCTCTGAAGAATTGTGCATTTTGTGCCTTCCACAACAAACAACATGTCACTGCGCAAAAGGCCAGTAGTATCTAAAAGTAGTATCTAAGGTAGTATTGCAGCCTAGCCAAAGTGGTTTTTAGCTATGAGCAGTGTTTTTGGAATCTTGTGTGTGAGATTTACACAACATATTTTGCTGTGGTGATTCACCTCAAGATGGTTGGTGGTTGAGATTCTATGATTGCTCAATATTTAGGCTATTAAGATGTATGAAATGTAACTGAGATATTTTATTCGCATGCTTCTATACGTCCTAATTTCTCTACAGAGGTACAACAAGTCATTTTCAACATTTCCATGGTACAACAAGTCATTTTCAACATTTTCATATTCTGATTTGGTTAAGAAGTCAAGGAAGAATCCTCAAGAAATAATGGGTGCTCTTAGTAATATCGGTTCCTCCATGTTCCCTTAATTGTTAAAACAACATCTACAATAATACCCTTTTTGTAACATGTGGTTATGATGTAGGCCCTAAAAGCCAATAACTATGGTAAGGATCCTCTGCTAAGATCATGTACAGAGAATGACCTTTAATATCCAAGTACAGAGCTGCTGTTAGGACTCAAAAAGGCATGTTTTTGGAGATTAAAGACCACTCTCAAGAGCTAAGGTTGTCATCTCATCTCTTGTGAAAGCCTTCAGCTCGGCTCTTGTGATTGGCCTTTAATCTCCAAGAACAGAGTTGTTGTTAGGACTCAAAGATGGGATTCCTCACCCTGGAACTGTTCTAACATGCAATCCAACAAAATGGTGCATGCTTACATGTTCTTGATGTATCGCAGCCTAGCCAACATTGGTTTCCATTTTTTCTTTGGGTTGTTTTAAGGATTCCTTGATAAGGTATATTTCACTACTTCACTTTGCTTTTTTTTTCAGTTGAAGGGGATAGTGAATCTATTCTAGAAACTCTTCTTGCTTATCATGGGATAGTGAATCTATTCCTGGTGGCCATGTTAGTATACATTTGAAGACTTGAAGCCTCCTGCTGATCTACATAGTCAACTTGCATCTTTTGCTGTTAGTTGTTTATTACATGTGGTGGTTGCCATGACTAGTGATGGTGTCAATAATGCATCTGCTCTGAAAATGGTAGACATTGGTATTTCCATGAGAATTGCTAGAACTAAGGTAAGTATATTCGCTATATGTCAATTTGTATATCTATCTTCTTGTCTTTTAGTAATTATTATCGATAATGATTGTTTCTTCTCTTTTTATGTGTCAGTCCAGGTTACCAAGGAGGCTTCATACATGGCTCTTGCTGATGATAACTTCAGTACAATAGTTATTGCAGTTGGGGAAGGGAGATCTATCTATAACAACATGAAGGCCTTCACTAGGTTCTGCTCTTATTAATCATTATATACTTTCTTACCTTACTAAAAATCTTTCAACTTATTATGTATAGACTATAGTTTTATGAGAACCCTGGACGACATTGAGTTTGATAACCATCTTTTGCATTTTACATAATTGTCAAGATTGTCAGCTTTGCACCCTTTCTATCATGTGCTTAGTTGTGTGCTTAGCCGAATGTCTACATCTTTGTTGCATGGCAAACTCTATTCAGCTGACATAATGTGAATGGTACAATTGAAAGTATCACCATTGTAGAACTTATTAGGAAAGGTGAGAAGGTGGGTTCTTCTGAGGCTTCCCTTCTTGCCAAGCTCGGCATTAGGCCCTTCTCATATGGACTGGTTGTGATGTCAGTTTATGACAGTGGATCTGTATTCAGCCCTGAGGTCCTTCGATGTATTGCATCCTAGCCAAAGTGGTATCTAAAAGTAGTATCTAAAGTAGTATGTTCTTCTTAAATTCTGATGTCCAACTTACTAACAATGATGATCACCTTTTGCCTTGCCTTAATGTAGGTGTATGCAATCAAAGTTTCATTTTTATGCAATCCTCTTCACTAACATTGTTGCTAGTTCTGTTGTTACTGATATGTTGACAATGACTTTGTGTACCTCTACAGTTTTGTGTCCTAATTTCTCTACAGAGGTACATGAAATCATTGTCAACATGTCAGAACTATGCTTTGGTGGAGAAGTCTACGAAGAAGCCTCAAGGAAGAATGGTTTCTCCAAGAGATTAAAGGCCATTCTCGAGAGATAAGGTTGTAAATGTCTTTTTGCTTCCTACTCTGGAAAGTCTTCTTGCATGTTTTGCAGTTACTTGTTTTTTACATGTGGTGGTTGCCATGACTGGTGATGGTGTCAATGATGCACCTGCTCTGAAAATGGCAGACATTGGTATTGTCGTGGGAATTTCTGGTACTGAGGTGATTATATTCTCTATGGGAATTTGTATATCTATCTTCTTGTCTTTTATTAATTATTATTGATAATGATGTTTCTTCTCTTTTTATGTGTCAGTCCAGGTTGCTAAGGAGGCTTCAGACATGGTTCTTTCTGATGATAACTTCAGTACAATATTTATTACAGTTGACGAACGGAGATCTATCTATAACAACATGAAGGCCTTCACCAGGTTCTGCTCTTATTAATCATTTTATGATTTATTACCTTACTAAAATTCTTTCAACTTATTATGTATAGACTATAGTTTTATGAGAACACTGGATGAGATTGAGTTTGATTATAATCTTTTGCTTTTACATAATTGTCAAGATTGTCAGTTTTTCCCCCTTTCTATAATCTGCTTAGTTGTGTGCTTAGCTAAATGTCTAAAGCTTTGTTGCGTGGCAAACTCTATTCAGCTGACATAATGTCAATGGTACATTTGAAATTATCACCCCTGTCGAACTTATTAGGTGAGAAGGTGGGTTCTTGTGAGGCTGCCCTTCTTGCAAAGCTCGACATTAGGCCCTTCTCATATGGACTAGTTGTGATGTCAGTTTATGACAGTGGATTTGTATTCAGCCCTGAGGTCCTTGACCTTACTGAAGATGACCTTATTTATAAATTTGGCAATGGTGCTATCTTCCCTGATACTATCTTATTGCATGCTAGTGCTGTAAGTTTTTTTGTCTTACATTTGCATGCAAGTGCTCAAATTTTTGCTCACTTCATGGAAGGATCCTAGCAAGTTTGCAGTTGTTGTTGCCCCTGCTGCTGCTTCAGGCTATGTAGTTGCACCTACGGCTTCTGCTGCCAAGGTGGAAGAGAAGAAGGAAGAACCTACTGAGCTAATGACTTTATGGCTGAATTATCATATGCTATCACTGCAGCTGAGAAGAAGGATGAACCTTCATTACAGTGTAGCTGGTCTAATCCTATAGAAGCTCACAACTACTTGGAATGCTAGAATGGAGTTGTATGTTTTTGTAAGACAATGAGTTTGTATTCCTTTGGGGGGTTTCCAAGTGCAAATTGAGTTGATATCGAGTTAGTGATCATGTCTATAATATGTACCATATATAGTCATATGTGATGGTGTTGTATTGAATATAAGGGGCAAGGTAAAATGTCCTCCCCATGTAATTCTCAATTGATTATAAATAAAAAAAGTTCAATACTTCTGGAAAAATGTGTTCGGCTTCAATTGGCATTCAATTAGAAAACTTGATCATGGACTACAAATTGACTGACTAAAATCCATAAAAAAATAGTAATGCAGAACTAGTATGTCATTATTGACTTTTTTCATAAGCCACTACATTCAATCAAAACTGTTTTATACAACAACATTATACAAAATAGTGGCATTTGTATAAAAGTCAAATGATAGATAGTGGCTTTTCTATAAATGCCAAATGATGGTATAGTGGCCTTTATGTGGCATTTATTCGAAGCCACTAAAGACAAACCTTTAGTGGCTTTTACAACTTAAGCCACTATCTTCCTAGTGGCATTGGCGCTAGAGGCATTTTTTTTAATGTCAAAAAATGTCGCTAAACCTGTTTACTGCCTTTTTTTAGTGACATTTCTAAAAGGTCACTAATGAGTATGTTTGTTGTAGTGACTCTCATATAGAAACTAAATCCCCAATCATCATTCTCAAAATCCTGAAGTGGCAATAAAAAAATTAGATACATTCTTGTGATCAATTGCTACACTGATACATGTCAAAAGTAGACCCCACTGGGATGTCTATGACACTTGACACATTAGCCCAACTAGTAGATAGTTCCCACTTGCAAACCATCTACATAAAATTGATTTAGATTTTGTGAATACATCAAGGGTTAGTTTATCACCCAATTCATCTTCTCCACTAGAGAAATGATCCCCTTGTTGTAGAACACACCACAAACATTCAAAGGGACCCACCTAGGAGCAATAGGGTGAAACACATTTAAGCTTTAACATTGTTGGAATTCCAAACCTATCAAATTCCAATAATGAAAATGGATATAAAGTGTGATGTAGTAATATATCATTATTTAAATCTCTAAATTAAATAATGGCACAAACGTCCCTCACATCACAAACATACAAGTCAAAAAATTTGACTAGCATGGATCACCTGACACTCTATAGGGGCTTTCACCACATATACCTCAATACTTGTCGGACTCTAAGAGTCAAACTTAAGGAATGCACATGATAAACATCATGGAGGGAGTACCAAAGTACATTATTGCACACCATTCCTTAAAATGACACCATGGTGCTGAATAAAAGGCAAAAACAAAATCTTGAAACAAGGAAGTAACATGTGATAGAAGACCAATATATGTCATGCATGACTACTTGAGTCACCATCAAGCTTGCATGTTATCATTTTGAAGGTGATAAATATAGATGTTACAAGAACCCAAGAATGCAATCCTTCCCAATAGATGAAGCACATGAGTTGTTCTTACAAAAATCAAGTTTCATTCTTACCAACCTCTCATGGACCATGCAAAAACCTTCATGAAGCTTTTGATGCAAAATTGGAATCTCATCTACATGATATCTACATTGTTTAGAACTGAACTATTTAACCAAACACCAAGAATATACAACAACTTCTCCAACTCTGGAAGAATATTCATCTAGAAAAAGTTAGAGATTTCTACCTCACTAAATGGTATGTCAAGAGGAAACCTAATCCTCACATGTTCACATGAAATGTCTCAAGATAAAATCCATTGTTATATCTTACCACATTGTTGGAACCGCCGACCTAGATATGTTACAACTAATATTCATAAACAAAAATGTGATGTGGATTCATCATCCTCAAGAACTCAAGAGATAAATATACATCCCCAAATAAATCTACAAAATTTTAAAGGGTCCCAGCATCCTCTCAACCATCTTGGCCTCATCAAAGTACTAATAGAAAACTCCTAAGATCAATGACACAATGGTCACATTCTTCCAAATGATATCTAAGATGTTGGAAATCGACATAACTTCATGAACCAAAATCTTTTTAAAGAAAAGGTTAGCAAAAAGGGTCAAGATATATGATGATATATGAGTCATATATGGATAGCACATGCCACAATGAGCCTCACACTTATAAAACTCCCAAAGAGGAGCTACTTAATGAAGAAATAATCAATGTGTAGCCAATGAGCAGGTCTAGCATTCTTCACACCAAGTAGAAAAACAAGCTCATGTCTTCTTTGATATGACTGACCGATGATCATGAAGATTCAAATAAGTTATCTTAGACACATAATCTACTGTAGGAGACAATCCACATACATGAAGTGAAAGATATGACTTTGAGGGCCCTAGAAGAGGATAATGACTGCATCAACTCCCTAGCAACAAGGACACACAAAAGGTGTGAAAGGTTTCAAGTCATGCCAAAGATGTGCAAAACCACATCTTCTATATATGATATATATGTAACCCAATCTTACAAAAAGATTAATTAATTGAACTATTCCTCAAAAGAGGAACATGAATGATTACAAAAGGATCCATGAGGTCCATATATCAAAACTTTTTAAGAGTACAGTGATGCTAACAACATAAAAACAAGCAATGTTCATAGCCATCCCAGATCAAGAGAATACAACTGAAGACACATGCAGAGACAACTATGTCAAGTTCCTCATGCATTGCTTCTTTCAGGCACCAAGCAAGTTCCATGAAGTCAAGCATTTGTAGGCCCCACTACTACATGTTGAACCCTAGTTCTTTTCATATCCAAAATCCTTCTTGTACACCAATTCAATCACAAAAGGAATCATGAGTCCCTAAGATGTGTTATGAGAATCACACTTAGACTTATCCTCTCAAAGTCAATTTCATATTTTCAAAGAAAAGCTTTATTTTGTCTCTAATCATGCTGAAAATTACACTAATATATGGTTTTCTTATTGATAAATAAAGTACACCTTTCTCTTTATCCAACCATTGAGGAGATATATGAAGGTTTACTTTTTAAAGATATGCAAGAAGATTGACACTCCCTGCTCACAAGTGGGTTACTACATTGGTGGCTAATACTGACCTAAAGTTAATCTTTCCATGTACTCCTAAATTCCAAAAGAAATATCCCTCACACTAAATGTGAATCAACATTGGAAATAGGTGGCTCCATGGTTACCACACTACCATGTGCACACCCTCACAAAGATGGGTTCCTCAATGGGGAAGTTACCCATACTCACACTATTGATGATGTGACCTTGAGATCGCTAAAGTGTTGAATCTTGTCATATCCAGTTTGGATGCTTGATCCAAAAAAGTCACCAACCAAGCATTCTCCAAACTAGCCTCCCCATTGAATGAGGTCCCTAAAAAGTCACCCTCATTGAACAATGAGTGATATTGTTCCTTAGAAGCAAGGAGATGACTCAAAAATCCAACACCAAAATTTTGATTGTGACACAATCTAGAAAATTTATAAAATCCTTGAGAACATATCTAGGAGGCTCTGTAATTTAGGTCGTGGAGGAGCCGTATGACCATGCCCACATTGACTAGGAGGAGGATGATGCCAAAACTCACAATCAATTTGGTACTCCTCTAATAGAAGCATATTGAATGATACCTACAAGCACAGTATAATGTCAAATCAAGATACTTTACAAAGTAAAGCAATGTAAAGACAAATATGTAGCTTAAACTTTACCAGAAGAGGAAAATCCAGACACTAGGGATCTCCCAAAAATAACAATAACGATCGACCATACTTATGGAACTATAACACACACAATGCATAGCTCACCTAACCATCCATTATATTATTTTCCAACTGATGGTTTCTAGTGCAATGATGCATCAAGCCTTCAAGATGATAATAAAGTATGTTCCTTTTGGAGTACCATGCTTTCCCGTGTATAGCACATCCCCAACTGGAGAGTCAAACTAGATCGTCCATACATCCATGTCTATATACCAAAGAAACTCACCTAGTCAAAAATGAATGTACCACAATAATATGTAGAAAAGATCCTTAATTTGAACTAGAATACCAATAATTAGAGGGTCATCTAAAGTACAAAATAAATGAATCTAACAATGTGAAAAAGTGTAACATAGACTTGTTAAATGAACGTTCACTCTAGTTATTATCTCCATTGCATGTAAGAGTGAAAAATGTTGTACCACAACTATTAGTGGAATGTTGACAGAGGATCTTTTCAATGATCAAATAGGACCACTCAAGATCTAATGTTTACAGAGCCAAACATGTGCATACCACAAAAGTTTCATAAATTAGTATCAATAAATCATTCAAAAAACATCGAAGCACTATCCAGAAGCTAGAATTGAAAAATAGATATGAACTATTCCTCTAGAAGATCAATTAATCACCCATAGCTCTTAAAGGACACATGTGGTCATTCCTGGTAAAGAAGCATGTGAAAGATCTCCTTATACATGCCAATAGGTGGTAGTCAACTATCTCCACTAAGTAAAGGTTGCTTTTTATACTCACATTCAAGTATGATATAGATAGGGCCAGCCATTTCTATAGCATGGTACTCCACTATCTCTAGTGAGTTTAATCGAACCCCATTTTTGGGAGAAGTCACAAGGATTTGTCACAAAAGATTATTTATTATTTTTTTGGTGTATGATGAACAACAAGAAGATAAATGTGAGGAATAATTTGTATGACAAATTCATGAAGGTGGTTCACATAAGAAATTCAATGGGGACATCATCATTGAGGGTATAATATGTAAGTTGGTTGAAAAGCTTAGGGTGGTCTTCAAATCACCCATCCAACAAGGTAGTGATTTGTTTGATACTCCTTCATTTGTTGTTGTTGATATTTTGAGGTAAAATGTAGGGATCATAAGGTACTATGTAGACATATACAAACATTCGCATGCCTCCTTGTACCTACCAAATCTAGAGAAAGTCACCTCACCTGACCTGCTAACCTGAATTGGCAGCAACAACAATAGGGGATAGTGCAAGATGTCCCTCCTCAACCTACTAGCACTTCCCACTCCACCCACTATCGAGACCCATATGGAGCATACCTGGTCCACCCCTAATTGTAAGCAAATGCATGATTATATTCCTTCATTTTTCAAGAAGCATTTAGCTAGGATGGATGGCAAGGACACAAAGATCCATACTCTCATCCTTAGTACCACAAGACATCTTCTATCTTGAGGCTCATGGATTCTTGGAACATTAATCTAGAGCCACTACCTACATCTATATGCTCTAGAGGCTTCCCACAATGACAAAGATGCTTACACATTGACCGTTTAGATATGCCAATAACAGGAGTCCTTTTACCCAGACAACCCAAAATGAGCTTCCAATTATGAGTTCACAATCTTATTCTTGCAGTTTGGACATCCTATTGAATGAGTTTGGGGTGGGGTGATAATTGGACCTTTTTTAGTTTAGTTTTTTCTTATTTTTTTTGCATTCCATCTCATTGGTCATGTTCATGCATCACATTTGTTTCTCTATTACATATATGAATCTCACATTTAGACTTCATTGTTAGTATAGAATTTGACTTTGCATTTAGTGTAAGCATGTTGCTTTTAGTTGTTTGTTGCTGAAATGTCAAGTTTATATGTAGAAAAATGCCATATATTGAATATTTTTTCAAAGATACATCTTATAAAAGGGCATATGGTTTTGTTATTGAAGTAGTTCATTGGTATTTTTATTGAACTAGTTCTCTCTTCCTATCATTGCTTAAACCATAATATTGTTTTGTACTTTTTTATGAATGATGAGATTGAATAATGTTCTTAAAATGAATTAAATGTGGATCTTTTCTTTGAGATAAGGAACCAATACTCCCTTTTGTTTTCTTTAATTAACATATCTAGTACCCAATACATAACCATGATGGTTAAAACACTTAGATAAACTTATCTTTAGCATCAACGTCATTCTATTATTATTAATTGGTATAGATCATAAGTTTTCCACTTAGTATGCCAACCAATTGTGGCATAGCATGGGAATGGTGGTTGGGTGCTTTGTTGAATAATGATCTAAATTATGAATATTTAAAACCAAAAAGAGAGGTAATAACAACCCACTTGGTATTCCAACCCAGTTTAACATATTGATCTGGTCTTTATGGTTTGGTACTTTGATCTTAAATTGGAAAAAAAATGGGAGCCAATGAGCCCCAAATGTGAAAGTCTTGAATTATTGTATATGGAAACAAGGAGGTCCAATTGTGCTTCGATCAGGAGTACCTATGTGGGGGTGAATAATTGAGTTTATTGTTTGGGGTTAAATCTTGTAGAGCGATAGAATTATTGAGGATAGGGGGATAACATGGCTCGTTGTCTTATTTGAAAAGAACCACATCATGAAGAAAAGAATATTGGTTTGGTTCAGATTTGTCATTGTTGATGAATGCACTTAACTTTGAATCTTAATTTGGATATTATCGAACAAGGTAAGAAATTGTGTAATTTTCTTTCATTTGATGAGTGTAGTTTATGCCATATTTTATGCTCTCATTACTACACTTATAGATCCAATTTCTATTTTTGGTTACATTCTAGACTTGCAATGGAATAACTAGCATATTTAGATTGTCTGTTGTTATATTGATTAAACATCACCCATTTTGATGTAATTTCATGAGATTTGGTTCATTTAGAATTATTAGTACCTTTAGCGTCAACCTTGGGACTCACAAAGTCAAAACTTGCCTTTGTGTTGAGAGAAACGAGGTGCACGCCCATTAGCACATCATGTTCATGTCAAGTAATTCAATATATAGTGAACACAATGTTCCCACTCATAGTGGAAATATTCCATTTCATCATTGGCAAACATGATCTTCTATTGTAGAGCATGTTGTGACTCACGTCAGAGTAAATTGTCCAAGTCAACCATGCTAAAGAATGATGTTTCCGGACAACAACACACCATGCCATATCATCAATAATCATTCAAAAAGATTATTGACACGGAACATCAATCCTTTGATATTTGCACAGAATAGTTATCTACCAATTCTTGGAAACTGTCCAGAGACATAGAGTGTCTCTAATTAGAGATGTTTCATCTCCTTAGAAGTCTATAAAAAAATAAAGATTGGGAGAGAAGTAATGAATATATATATCTCTTGCTTTATCACATTCCACTTTGACAAAATCATCGGGCATGACCAAGAGGGTGATTCCATTTTAGAAGAGGTGGATACCCCCGCTGGGGTTAGGAAGCTTCTTGTGCAACTCCTTTATAGAGTGTGTATCCTCTACTAGTGTTGTATCTCATTTCTTCTTATCTACTCCATGGAACACATAGAAAACATGATTTACAACCTTTTTTTATAAATCACCCATACATATGGAATATATATTTATATATTTGATGTCCTTTTTCCATAATTCACCATGTGAAGAACAACTTTTAGTAATATCATGAATTTTTTATTTGTTTCTCTAATTGCTTGCAATTGTTTATGGGAAAATTGTGGCACAAGTACCCAACATCCATCATTTCAACACACCATAAGGGATAAAAATATAATGGATAGAAACTAGAACTCTAATTGCTTATTATATGAAAATTATTATGAGTTACGACATGTCATGATCTCCTTGTGCAAGTTATGAAGGTTGTTGAATGTTTTCTTTAAAAAAAATCATGAGAACATTTGATGATACACTTTGTTGTTAGTTAGAAGACATTGACTTAGATACCTAAGTTTTTAATATATGAAAGTCATTAATCATGTTTTTGTGAGATAGGACAAAGAGGGTATTCAATCAGTTTTGTCAATGTTTGTCATGTGGTTAATGGGTGTCCTGGCACCAACTTCATTTCTTTAACTTGATAACATGAGTGAATTTTTGTTATTAGATTTTGTTAATTTAGAATTTCATAAGATCAACTCTTTTTCATAGTGAATTTCTAGTAAATTGAATTGGTTAGTGTTTTTATACATTAGCTTATTTTGGAGATGACCTTGAGCTATAATGCACAATGACCCGTCTTACTGTGGGCTTAGAGAGTGTATTTCTTAGGTTTTGTTACTGATTGCATGCACACTCTTGTCCCTAAAGGGATGACATTGACAAGTAGTTTGTGGAGGTAATGATGATGAAGACATAAATAAAGGTGAAGAAGAAAGTACCAAGGAAGGAAACAAATTCATAGAAGGAGGTGGCAAAGGAACATATGACAATAACATGATCTATGTGCAATTGCAGCAATGGAGGAAATTACTACTCCTAATAGTAGAGAAGGGAGTGACATGCAAAAATCTCAATCCAGATCACCAAAACTCAAAATCATACCTCTCACCGGATCAAATCAAAACAAAAATGGGGAAACATATCTCTTGAGGGCTAATATATATCTACTATGATGATTGTACTTTAAAACTGACTTCTCTAGCACTTAAATATGAGAGATCTTTACTCCAAAAATGTTAGAACATCTATGAACTTAAATGAATCATAGGTCAAAATTAATCTTGTGTTTTTAGTAATCAAATCATTGTTTTAACCTATGTCAATGATTTTTAGACCTTGGTTGTCGGCATAAAGGTATTGTAAGACATGATTTCTGGTGTAGTGGTGCCTACTGTCTAGTATAAAATTCATGTGGTAATAACCAAAAAGTATGATGTGTTATATCTAAATTCATATTACATGTCTATATATCCATTTGAATTTAAGAAAACATCCAACAATCATTTTCTTTATTACATAGATATTTTTTTAATGGACATGAGTAACCAAACAAAGAGAACAAAAAATACAATAATGGTAACCACAAACAGAAGACGTCTGTGACATCCCCAGATTTTGATTTCTCCAAACCCTATTGGGAATGAGATGTCAGAATCTGAAAACATCCTCCAATCCTATCAGAGTGCGTTGCGAAAGCAATGCATGTTGAATGTTGAGTATGTTATGGTTGTATTTTCATGTATGCGTATTATGCTTCCACATCGCTCTCTGATATGATTGGATGATGTTTCCGGATTCTGACATCTCATTCCCAATAGGGTTTGGAGAAATCAAAATCTGGGGACGTCACAACGTCAATGTGATTTTCTTATAAAAGAAGGACTATACAACAAATGCAAACACATTGTCACACTTCCCTTGTATATAATCATATTTTGTGTACATGAATGGCTAATATACAAAATAGTAGATGTTTGATCCAGTTTTTGTTGCATAGTCACACCTAGCTCTCCATAATTGTTGACAGATTTCAACAATGTGTCTGGTGGTGGTCATATCCACTATGCCATCCAATAGAATGGTAATGATCTTGGTTGGTTGGAGGAGCTACACACATGGTATAGGAGCTCCATACTATAGGCATTCTTGGTAAGCAAGATAGAGACATGATTATATCACTTGTAAACACGGTCCACTTTGACTCATCAACCCACATCTAACAAGGACTAAATGCTCTCAACTAAAGGTTGGCTACCACAATCTTGCCTGACGACCCCTTGTATTTCCTAAATCACTAACTTCCAATCAAACTTGGTGACCATTTTTTGTAAACCACATGCCAACCTCATACCCATAAGAATGTATGATAATTCTTCTTGGATCATTGAACAACTCCTAGTGATCCATGATAATTTGGATATCCATTTTCCTTTGTCATCATGTAAGATTCCACCATCAACTACATATTCAAAGTGAGCATGATAAGAGTCAACAATCTTTCACATAACTGAACCAAAACCCAGGGTTGTCCAACTAACTAGTATGTTAGTGTAATTATGAATATCTATGAGGCACCATCTATTTGTGTTACACAACAACTGTTTATCATTGTGCTTATGATATTTCTTCAAAGTAAATTACATCTCAACCCCAATTTAAGTGAATATTGGAAGTTGATCCATACCTAGAATAAGTTATTTTAGATGTTCGTATGAATTTATTAATGTTTTCCTCATCACAAGGCTTTGTAGCTATAAATATGTTGAGTAAGGGATGGTTCTTTGAAGATTTTTATTAACCACTACTCAATAAATTTTTAATGTCTATGTTAGGAAAGTAATAAATGAAAAATGGATAGTAACCTACTAATAAATTAGATATCCTTGTGTATAATGTATTTGCAAATAAATAAAATTTCTCTACCCATAGAGGCATACAAATAAATATGCGGACACGATAGTAATGTGATGATATTTTCCAAGTATTTCAGCATTTTTTACATAGTTCAATATTTTTTCCCTCAATAAGTTAGGAGATTTTGAGTATATTAACTCACCGATATGTATCCATAATCTGAAGAACCCTATTTTTTTACTAAAAATTTGTTGTAAAATATCATATTATTTATTTAGTATTTGCTAAATCAAGTTTTAAAGGATACATAAATGATTTCAAATGAATCTTAACTAATACTATGGTTAACACACATTCAATATGTGTATGAAAAAAATATATGACATTGTAATCATGTATTAAAGCCATAAAGGATCATGACTCATACATAAAGAAAACTCCAAGCATGAAGGAAGTAGTAAGGTTGACATTGTCATGTTTCTAGACCTCATGCTAAATAAGAAAATGGAAAATTGTAGAATTTAGGGAATTTAATTAGTGAAAATAAATATTTCACAACATGTCACCAAAATTATACCTTACATGGGACTTTATGCAATATTAGAGCAACAAATTCAATACTTCATAGGACTAAAATATGGAAGTTCATGGTAACAATAAAATTCATTTGCAATTTCCTTGAATATTCAACCACAATCATGAGAACATGTATCAAAATTAAGCGGAGATTTCCCAAGAATGTGCTAAAATGCAAAAGAGACTCCATGGAACAAAGAGGTGGTATATGAACGAATATTCATGTTAAATAACATATTGTGTTGTAGAGTGTATTAAGAATTCACATTCTATGAAAAATGAAATTATTTCTACTTAAAAGGACACGTAGACCTACAATTCTAATAGGAAACATGTAGTTTTATATTAGGGTAAAATACGTATATAGTTGAGGTTGTCCAAAAAGCATACTCATAACATTGTATCCTCACATGAAAGTAAGCTCAGAAAGGTAAACGTAAGGAATAATATAGAATAATGAGAAAATTGGAGGTAATGGTACTCTTACTACTAGTATATGTTATCATTGAGGCTATATTGTTCCTTTCTACATTGTTTTAAGCTGATTCAGGACTATTAGTTCATAGGTCACTAGCTTTGAGTGAGTGGTCATGGAGGTCCATGGTGTAAAGTAATATAAAGGAAATATAGTACCTTCGAAGAATGCAAGCTGGGTATATTATGTGTGTTTCATTTTTTAGGACATATATAGAACTTAAAGGTGTCCTTGTGGCATATTAGAGTAAACAACTAGACTAGAACTCATAAGGAAATTAAAGATATTTTGGCCCATGTGCATCCCTTTTCTATTGATCTGTATATTAAATTACAAGTTCTTCTCATCCTTTTTATGAAAGTGGATGAGTTAAGATTTCTCACTTTGTCTAATAAGTGTTAATCTAATTGAATGGGAATTAGTGTTTTATGTTTTAAACATATGACCCAGATTCGTAGGACCTTTTGAGACTTTAAAAGGGGATTTATATGTTTTTGGGGATAAATGGTAAATGGTGATTAGTAGTTTCTGTGGAAATTGGTGACCACAGTCTATATATTGTGAAGCCAATAGAATATGGTTTCCACATGAAGAATCAAGTTGAAATGACATGTCGTAGTCTATTCCATAAAATATAGTGTAAACCATTTATCATGAGTTTTCCTTGAATGAAATATCCTTTACTTAGCCAAATGCCTTTTATAATTACAAAAATAGCAACATATTTTGAGGCTTTACCATTTTAAATATGATACTTTTTACAACCTTTATTTTAGGTGTGGTCCAATTCTTGTCACTAATAACTTTAAAATAGATAATAGACAAGTGAATTTTTCTTTGTTTTATTTCATTATACAACCAAAAAAGATATGAACTTCTTAAAGTATAGATTGGGAAATCACATGATAACAAGTTGAAAGATGAAATTTATTATGGTTTGAGGAACATGCCTATACACTACATGTTGATAAGGGATTACTTTCTTCATTTTTTGTATGGAGAAATCAACACCCCCACTAAAACTTGAATGATGATGTCAGATTGGTTATTTTCTTTGAAGCCTGAGCAACTTATTGGAGTATTTTAGATGCTAAGAGGTGTATTATGACTAGAAGTATATGTTTGCATGAGTCACTAAAGGTAGACGTGTAGTATAGAGTCACATAACAGTTATAAGGTAATGATGTAATCGACTTCAAGATATTATACAGGCACAAACTTTTCATTCACTTCTAGCACTTCATGTAATTGTGGATGTCAGTTAATTGTTTTCACAATGAGTAACTAATTTTAGAATCATGTCATTATTGTCTGATACAAGAAGACATTGAGTGTAGAACAAGGGCTCAGAAATATGGCCAACTTTTGTAATAAATTCAATTTGTGGCATAATTGCTTAATTGATTGGCACATATTCATGGTGTCGAGTAAAGAAGTCAGGTCGATGAAACTTGAAGTTATGAGTTCTTATATATGATTCCATAATATAGGTCCTAGTATTTTTTTCATTTAATAAAACATTGTATGACAATATTCAATATATAAATAACTTAATTTTAGTTGACATGACTAACCAAACAATCCTATTCAAAAAACACAAAAACAGTTACCACAAGTAAAAGACAACAATGTCTTTTTCTTCAGAAGAGAATACACCAAATTATGAACATATTTCTTTTCTTAAAGCATATTTTTTAGCAATATCCATGTAGGAGGGAGGCATAATTTTGGAAGGTCGTTATCAACTACTCCTTAAGATAATTGAATTTCTAAGTTCTAGAAGTGACTCATGAAAAATGTATGAATTTTTTTATGAATGAACTACATAGCCTTGAAGAGAATGTATTTGAAAATAAATAATGTATACAACCCCTTAGAGGCATCTAAGGAAAATGGTGAGAAAAAATTTCAATAGTTTGAACATCTTTACATTCATTGATAAATGTCCACTCAATAAGTCAGGAGGTTTAGTATGACACTTCATTTTCCAAAGAATCCCTACCACCTTCCAAAAAATACAATTTTATAAGTCTATTATATGATTTTCTTCATTATAGGTTATTTGGAGTAAGGTTGCTAATTGGAGTACCAAAAGGATGTATTTGGCATTTCAAATTGATCGTGACTAACTCTATTAATACTACAACTCCAGTATGATTCTAAAATATATCTGGTAGGACCAACTTGTATAGAAACCACAAAGGAACCTAGCTCAAACATAAACTAAACTCCAAGCATGAAGAAAGTGATAGATTGAGTTGTCAAGTTCTTTGACCTCTTGTTGGATAAATGAAAAAGTAAGAATATAGGGTATATGATAAGTTTAATTGGATATAGCATAGTTGCTTCACCAAAATTGCCTCGTGTGCCAATTTGTGCTTGCTTGAAGAAACAAGTAAAATATTGGAAAGGAATTCAATAGGGAAGATAATGGTAACAATACCATTAGGTTGTGATTTTATTTGATACTCAACCAATCTGAAGCACCACAACATGCATCAATATTAAAAGGGGTTTCCCAACACAAATTGAAAAAGGGAAATTTTTTAAGTGCAAAAAAGTCCCCACGGAACAAAAGAGGTGACATATACATGAATATCCACGTTTAATATCACATTTTGGTGAAGTACTATATTAAGCATCCTACCCTATACATCAAAATATATTATTATCTACTTAAAGACGTATTAAAGAGGGGAATGATGACAAAGAAAATGTATTTTCCATAAAACAAAAAGATCTCCTAAAAGCATATGCATAGCTTTGTATCATAAAAAAAACTAAGAATAGTAAAAATAAGGGATAATGCTAAATAATGAGAAGATTGGATGTAAAAGTCTTTTACTAACCTAGGTACACTACGATTAAGCTTAGTTATTTCTTTCCACATTGGGTTCAGTTATTGGTCCACGTATCACTAAGTTTGAGTGACTAGTAGTGAAGATCGATGGCGTGGATTGTGAGGGACATATTGTGTTTTTGAAGAATAAAGTTTATCTAGAGACCCTTTATATATATATATATATATATATATATATATATATATATATATATATATATATATATATATATGTTACAAATTAGAGCATACTTTATGATTTTTTCCATATTATTATGAATTGAATGGAATTTGTGGGTTTGATGAACATATTAACAATCATTCGATGATATACAAACTAATTTGGCCCTTGTTTATCCTTTTTATATTGATTAATATCAAGGTTGTAGTAAAGTTTTGAAGCCTCGTCCAATACTAACTGGATGATTTTTAAGCTCCCATGAGCCTTCTTCTACTTTCCTTCTTTCAAAGGTAGAACCTCGTGACCACTAGCCCTCCTTGTTAGTTGGTCTCATTGGGAGAGATAGAGTTGGGCCATTAGATCTCATCCACACTCAACACTGTTGTGATATCTACAACTGATATTTCCCCTAATAGAGATAAGTATCCTCCTTTGTGACAAATATTCTACTGCATACCATGAGAATAAAAAATTCTAATATTCAGGTCCTTTTCCAAATAGTTCAACCAAATAGGCTATTTGATTAAAAAATGAAGGCGTTATTTTAAAATGGTTCCAGAGGCTAATTCCATTTCTTATTTCTCTAATATGTTGAGTATTCTTTTAAATATTGGAAAATGATGAAATGATCAAGACCAATGTTTATGGTCCCAATATCCTCGATATATCTCAAATTAGTAATTTTGATGTATATATTGATTCTAAATCCGACCATGTTGATTGAGTTAATGATTATGATCATCTTAATAGGGAATAAAATAATGATTTTGATCCATAAAGATGATTAATTAAAACGATCCAAGTAGTAGATCATTCATTTTAAATTGAATATGAAATGAGAGACATGTTGATCTGGAGAAATATATGGTTGATAATGTTAGTTGGTGAATGATTATCACTTAGGGTCACTTAAGGATTTAATCCCCTAGCCTATGATCCTTAAGACTCATTCTGAAATTAGATTCCTATTTTAATCCTTATGCAACTGTCATAATGCCCCAAGACCTTTTCTCTAAGGTTGACCCTCATTCTACAAGATCTACTCTCTAATATTAAAATAAAGGTAAGATATATTCTCCTATTGGGTATTTTTTAATTTTATTGTCACCTAAAATCGAAGAATAGTAACAACAAGTAAGAATGCAAAATAATGAGAAGATTGGAGATGAAATTCTCTTACTAACCTAGGTACACTATGATTGAGGATTAGTTGTTCGTCCACATATCACTACTTTTGAGTGACTGGTTTGAAAGGTTCATGGTGTGAAGGACTATGTGGGATATATTGTGTTTCTGAAGAAGTGAGATTATATAGAGTTCCTTTATATATATCCTATAGGTTACAAACTGTGACATATTTTATGGTTTTTTCATATGATTACAACATCAACATAATTTGAGGGTTTCCTTGTGGAATATTTGAGATGAAAAAATGGATTGATAATCATAGGGTGAAATACAAGATAATTTGGCCTTGGTTCATCCTTTTTCTGATGATTAGTATATTCGATATTGTATTCTTCTCGCCCCTTTCATTAAGATGGGGAAATTATGAGTTATCACTGTCTCAAAGTGTATATCAAACTAAAAGTAATTTCATGTTTGTATGCTTCAAACCTATGACAAAAACTACTAAATATTTTAGGATTTTCAAATGGGGATTTACATCTTTTTAAGCCTTAAACAACCAATGATGGTTAGTTGTTTAGATGGAAATTGGCGACCACAAGCATATATTCTTTGAAGCTCTCTATAATGTTGGGTCACATGTGGAATCAAATTTAAATGACATGTGGTAGATGTTGGATCGAGGGCTCTAGGGGGGGTGAATAGAGCATCATAATTATCACAAAACAAATTAGACCACCAAATTATATTAAGTGCAAAATCTTTAAAAAAATAACAATTTGATGTCTTAACTAGCAAGCATAGAAAGGATGAGAGATAAGGAGGAGCATGCACTTGGACAGGTGGTTTAGAGTGGTTCTATGTCCTAACTAGGAGCAATGTCAGTCCACTACCTAGAGGTGGTTAATCTCTAGGATTTGCAATCTTGGTACTCTTATATTCCATCATAAGATTACAAGACAAAACCACAATATCCAAGGGCTTAGTACCTCAAGCGAGGATCTTCAACCTATAGAAGGAGCTTACCCACTTGAACCATGGAGTCTTCAGCCATCAATATGGACTTACCCACTCCTTCTTCAAGTCTTCGGCCTTCAAGGAATTACCTATCCTTCTTGAGCATTTGCCTTGCCTATCTCCTTCACTTGGAGATCTGGAACACCTTGCCTTCTTCAACCTTGAAGAACAACAACTCCTTCTCCTTCACTTAGAGAAGATCTTCAGCCTTTTCTTCAATAAGGAAAGGGGGTAGGAAGATGGTGGACGAGAGCTTTACATCATTACAAGGAGAAGATCTCTTACAAAGGAACCTATCTCACTTATACTCACAAATTTGACTTGAAGGTAGAGAGAGAAAGGGGCTCAAAGGGTTAGAACACTCTCAACTAAGCTAGGACCAAGCATGTAGTGAATGAGCAACCTTGGAATGAACTCTAAGAGGTCCTATTTATAGTTGAGGGTTCCCCTTTAAGTTGTGGGACATTTAGATACGAAATATAGCTATTTTGCTCAAAGAAACGACTCTATTTTCGCTCAAAATACACACCAACGGTCAGAATCACTTTTTCTGCAAATTTTGTACAGTGCAATTGATCGAGTTTCAATAAAGGTAACTCAACCGATAGAGTAAAAGACAAAGCCAATATTCAAATCATCAGTCGAGTTTATCCTGGGAAAACTCAACTAACCAATGAAGATCGAATTGGTCAGGTAATCGATCGGTCGAGTATGAAACCACAACTCAACCGATGTTATCTTCAGAAAACTGATCCAGGAGGATCGGTCGAGTTTGCAACTCGACCGATTGACTGCATGTGGTCAATTTTCTAAAGTGCATCTAAAGTGATTAAAACTTGGTGTTTATTATCCCAATCAATTTTCTCATCTTAGTTACAAGTCAATTCATCAATACAAGTGATTACAAAAATATTCTAAGGTCATTTACATAGATTTCCAAAAAATACACACTTGTATAGCTTTTGACTTGAACTTGAGCAAATTAGGGCTTTTGCTTTTTGATCCTTTTCATGTATCTAACACCTGAAATCAATCTTCAATACACATATTAGATACATATGAATGGAATGGTTAAGTCATTATAAAAATATGGACAATGTATAACCTCTAGATCAACATTCTCCCCCTTTTTGACAATGACAAACCATTCCTCAAACATATTAAAAAGGATAGAAGTTATACCTTTACCTTGTGAATTAAGGGGATTCAAGATGTGAACAATGTGAATTGCTCCCCCTCAATCTATGCTTCTTCTAACCTGCATGGTTAGTCTATCTACACAGAGCAATAATAGCATACATGTACTATGTAGTCCTTTGCAAGTCACATGATAAAATAATAAATGACCAAGAAAAGGATCTCATAAGAAATAAGCACTAGTATAACAACAAATAATAATATGATTGAGTTTTCAAGACTTTGAAATTTCTCTCCCCCTTTTGACATTATCAAAAAGAAGGGGGTAGAGGAGCATATATCCAGGTCTTCTCCAAAATACAATCAACCAGATAATCATACAAGCAATCTCATATGATATGGCAAACAAAGATGACCATCATACAATCTCAGTCATAATCAAAATATGGGAAAAAATGGCACCAATGCATCAGATATATCAGAGTAAAATGCAAGACTGCGCATCACATATATTACAACTCAAATGCATGTCCACATAAAAGCAACTACAAGCAAGAAGTGATGAAAATAGAAGATAAAATAGTATAGCTCAGATAATGTGCCCAGATATTTCTTATACAAAAAAGCCTAGAAAGATGTATATGATCATCATGCTAGACCAAAAATAAGAAACAAACTAAACATCTAAACTATCTATAACGACATCATCATCATCATCGACTATAGGCTTGTAGTCCTCGTCTCCATCAGAAGGTGCAACAGTGGTTCCTTCATCACCAGATCCAGCACCATCACCATCACCATCATCAGAAGTGTCCTTGCCATCAACGTCGTCATCATCATCACCCTCAGCATTGTCAGCCTGGTCAGGCATCTCCTTATCAATAAGAGGACCGAAAGCACGATCGGGCCAACGAGCATTCTGCTCAGCCCAAGACATACCAAGAATGTGAAGCTCATTGGCCTGAGGAAAGGATGAAGCAGAGTCTCCAAGGCTAGAAATAAAGGTGGCCAGGGGGACAACAGGAAACGGGAGGTAGGCGGGAGCAGAACTACCAGCAGCAAAGGGTGGAGGAGAAATAACAGCGGAAGGCTCGGGTGCGGGATAGTAATGATTGTATGCATATGAAGTATAATCACTACCGGGGTAGGGCCGGTAGATGGGGTAGGGTGAAGTACATGATAGGTTCATGGTAGACATGATAGAACACATATCCCGATGCAGGTGGTCCTGAGCCTGTTGGTTGTATGCTTGTTGGTGCATCATGTAGCCCATAAGGGTTTAATTAGATATACGTGTTTGCAAGCCATCCATCATTCATTCACTTTACCATGGTAAGATATCTTCTCTATCCCCATTTCTCGTGGAAACGCTCCAACCTACATCATCTCTTATCATTGGTGTATGACATGCATAATGTCCTATCTCTCACCCCCATAACAAGAGGAAATAAGCATTTGGCTGCAGTCCAAATACAGAGTTCTTCCTGTTCCAAGAGTAGAGATGGTACATCCCACCTTGCCAGTACACCTTTAAATCTAAGTTGCAACGTGCCACATATGTCTCTTCATCACAAACATCATGATATCAAACTAGTCTTGAACCTACTGAGGTTTATATCCTTGGTCATCTCCTCTAGGTCTATAGGGTACCGACTCTTTTGGGGTCATCCCTCTTCCCTCATGCATCCAGAGATTGCCCTACTCATCTGCCCGTTGGGTCCCATGAGTTCATGAAGGTGATCAATCTCCTAACCTATGACCCTTAGACAATGATAGTTGTTACCTCCCGACCCTATGATCATGTGCAACTAGGGAATTAGGCAACTCCTATCGGTCTTATCCCTACCTTACCCTAGGATAGACTTAGGATTCTCCATTATAGTACATGTTCACTTAGAATCTTACCCAAGTCTTCATCATCTCTCTTTCTACATTCATGGATTGACTCTCATCCGTTCATAGGCATTATGGCAACCTGCCTACCTTGGTCAACCCCCATACTGGTTACCTCCATGGTAACACATTCACATGCAATAGAGATGGATATCTATGGGTCTGTAGATTCAATCTCATACCATGTACCTTTCACTTAGCTTCTCAAGATCCTATGAGACCTCTTTAGGTTACCTTGAACCACCAAAACTGATATACACCCTTCCAAAGGGGTTCCTCTCCCAGGATGGGAGGAAAACTATCTCTAAGGTCACAAAAGCTCTTAGGTCCAGGGTTTACATCCACGCGAGCCTACTTAACCCTATCAAACCATTAAGGCACGAGTAGATCGCTTACTGTACCATGGTAGGTCATACTTGTCCTCTTTCCTCAATGTTTGATCAAGATCATACCTTTCTTTATCGCCAACCTAGCTGTGAGGGGTTCATCAAACATACCTTTAACTCCAGGGGCTCCCCTTTTCCTCTATTCATGAGGATTACTATGCTTGCTTCTATAGGAACTCAACTTCTCATCATGAGCCTTAGGTACACCACTTCCCCTCTTAGGCCTAGGAACCCTAGGTTCACTGCATGCTCTGTCTCTTGACTACGAACCAAGCATGAAAAAGGCATGACATGAACTCCTTGTCATCCTTTAACTCAAGCAACACTTAGATTTGGGTCCTCCTTAAGGACAACCAACAAGGTACAAGGCCTCATAACCTGCTACAAAACCTTTCTAAGTCTAAGGAACTCTTCTTCCTACCTCAGAAGGTAAACACCTATACCGTAGGCACATAGGCACCAGATGCTTCATCTTCATTCTCTAGGGTTGGTCCCTCTAAAGGCAACCAAGATATCAATAACTTTCAGGGATCGATCATGAGGCAACCACTATCATCCATTGTTCAGAGTTTTAGGCTTCCAACCTTCTTGTTGGGTTTCCTACTCTCTCTCTAGAGCTAACCCTACAACCAACCTCTCTATAAGAGGTCCTTTCTTCAAGAAGGATCATCATCAAAAGCATGCTCTACATGGGTGAAGCCTAGGTTCGAACTTATAGTTGCTCAAGGTCATCCATAACCCTTAATGCTCCATCATAATTCCTTATTCAGGGTTTCATCCTACTGCCAGCATTATGACGTGCCCTAGGTGCCAGCTATGCCCTACTTGTACAAGCCCATAGGGTTTCTATGGTCCTTCACTAACATCATCATATAAGGAGCTATCCTTTACCCTGACATGCACGACCCTTCCCAGGGTTGGGTTGCCAAAGGTGCTAGGTCACCCATGGATCGTATGGCATCCCAAAGGCATGTCCTTTCAAACACCTGGTCCAACTCATCTCTCTCTAACCTTTACTTAGGGTTAGGGTTAGCATCATCCTCAGAGGATGTGCCAGGTCTCTACTTGCAATGGAGATCTCTATCTCCAAGACTAACTTATCCTCCTGAGAAGAAGGTCTAGCCTCAGGTCTCTTCTGAGGACATGACAACTTATGTCATATGACCTAAGCATGTATCTATTATTTATTTTGCGCTTAATCTATTAATCTTATGTCCATGACATCTTATTTACATGCCTTTCATTAATTTAGTGGAGGATTCCTTAAACCTTATTAACCCTACCCATACCTCAGGAGGGTGAGGAGAAGAAATAAAACCCTAATCCTCCAGGTCCTTATCAGAATTTTGTGATGAGAAGGGATGAATAAGATGAGAAGTCCTAAAGGTATCTTATTTCGATTCATACCCTAAGACTTTGGCCAGGTGGTCACATGGGTCTGGGAGTCCTCGTATTCCGAATAGCGGTGCGGAGGAAAATCTTGCCAGCCCCCGATCGTGATCCTATTCTAGACACCTCCGTCTTTCGGATACTCCTCTAATAACTCCCTTGGGTTCTATGGAATTTGTAAAATTTAATAATTATTAATGGTTAACTGAGGAACCTACGCTATGATACCAAATGTTACGACCCCACCTCCCGATAACCCCCAATTAAGGGTGACCAAGAGGTTGAGCCGCATCCATTAATCCCGGATCAAAGGTTCGACATATAACCATAAACAATTATCAAATTCTAACAGACTATACTGAAAATGGTAATAAAATTTTTCTTTACATACCTTTTGAAAACTTGGATCTCTAAACTTATATCCACACATATACTAATCTATCTAATCCTCCTTTGTACTTTAATTCTCTTTTAGTATCACATGTGCCACTTTACTGTTTGTTCTTTTCATTGTACCTAAAACGCCGACAAACAAAATGTCGGTCAGCCGAAGCTGGTATGGGCGGGGGGGGAAGTAGATAATCATGCAACTATGATAACCATGTAATCATTCAATTAATCATTTAACAACCAAGATTACGTTTTAAGCCAAACTACTCAATCCATACCTATCCACAACTCTGTGTTGTCCCTGTAAGGACTTATATGGTACCTCTATAAAGGTGACTTGATGGACCTACCCTCTAGGCAGCCAAAGTCTTTCATGACCTGATGGACCTACCCTCTAGGTAGCCATGTACTATGTCAGCCATTACGACACAGAGGGGAATAATGATTGAGCTAGTAGGCATATACATTATGTGATAGTCATAGTCACTTTATACTTGCCAGAAATAAATAAACATTCAACAGTTTAGTTGCATTCAATGTGTTTAAACATCCGAGGATCCATCGAGAAACTAAAGCGGTTATTCATAATCGTAACCACATACCTGATCCATAGTAACTTGATGTCCATGCATTAACATTCAACACAATTAATCAAGCAATCAACAATATCCTAAAAATAATGCATAACATTCAAGTGTCATTGTTTTATTCAAACATCCACAAGATCAACTTGGATTCCACCTTATAATTTCTAGGACAACTTTAGGGTGTTATTAGGGTTTTAGCCTTCATTATGCATTTATCACTTTTAATGCTCTTTTAGTTCACAAACCTTAATTTCTGCATCATAGGCACAATTGAATGTCAAATAAGTCTAATATGTTTCTTTTACACTAAAACTATTATCTTTATCCTTTTTGGTCATATCCAAAACATTAAGGCTAATTATCATCTTCGGTTTCTTTCAAATTGACAAATCATATTTCATTATAGTTCAACTCACATATATGAACCTTATTTATTACTATTTCCACTTTTATACACTAGGAAACACTAATTATCCAAATAATTCACATTGAAGATCTTTGGTACTCAATTAATCTTCGAATCATCATATTTTCATTTTATTCATCGATTTGTACAATTAAACCATTAGAATTCATATCAACATAAATTAGGGTTTCTAATCCCATTAAGGCATATTCACTTACATAGAACCCTAAATTAAACCAACTATATAAAAAGATCATCTTTTAAATCCTATTTTCACTTTTATTAACAACAGGTTAATATCAGCTTGAATTATCCATCTATCATCAAATCTAAGGGTTTTTCCTTAGTTAAATCATTAAAGATGATAACTTTATGTACTTTTCCAATTTCAAACATATAAACTCTAAATTAGACAAATCACGTGCAAAGTTCTTCCTTTTTGAACTCAATGTTCCTTTTTACATTTAACAGATTAATATCAACTCTAAAGATCCATTAAACCCTATTAAACACATTAATCATATCAAAATAGGGTTTCTTAATCTTTAATTCATTAAGATAATGATTTACATTACATTTCGAACTATGATCAGATTCAGGCTATAAAACTATTTTTATTGGATTCCTTGTATTCTCCTGATCAAAATTCATATATAACTTGTTTTCATCCGAGTTACGAATCATGAGATACAATTTTTGTAATAAAACACTTACCCGGACCAATCTGGAGTTGCCACGTCGCCTTATGCATGCAACCCGGCCCGCGCTTAAATTTATAACCAAATTACATTTCTGCCATTCACTTAAGTCGTTGCCGCTTTATACCCCAGAGGGGTAGAACCGTCCAACGCGCCTGGTTCTCCTTCAACCTTGCGCAGCAAGAGCCGCGCCGCCCTAGCCACGACTCTGCAGCGTTGCGCCGGCATCTCCTCCCTTTCCTGGACCTCGTCAGCCTCCGGGATGGCCCTCCCATCTCCGGCGACCTCCTCCGCACCCGTCCAGGATGCGGACGGAGTCTCAGATGGTCGGGAGGTGCGGTACTTGGGCCCGCAAGACGCAGCCTTGCTGCAGCCCTCTGGCAGTCGAGCACAGGTGCAGGAGCGTTGAGATTCTGCCCGATCATCCTCAGGTCGTCAAAGGCACCGCATGCCTTCGTTAGGACGACACCATGGCCCTCATGGCTGTAGGATTACAGCTATACCCTAGAGGTTAGGGTTTCGGTGAAGAAGGTGAAGAAGAGATATATATAGCAGCATGGACTCCCTCTGGACTCGATCCTAAGAGTCTACCCTTTATACAGGGTGAGGAAAGGAGACTTAGGTCGGCTATACACTAATAAGGAGTCCCTTTCCAAGTAGGAAACTAATTCCTTCAAAAAGAAACTAGCTCTCTCTCTCTCATATTCCTTTGGTATTCCTTCTTCTTTTAATATTAGGATTATGAAAATCCACTTTCTTATTCTCTTTAGACTTGCCTTTTAATTATTTGTCATGAAATCATGTTTCCTTTTAATGGAAAATACCATCTTATGAAAATAACACAAAATCCATTAATAATGAAACACATTATCCTCTTATTTTGCCTTTTTAGTATTTTCTCTTTCTTTCCTCTTTATTGGGACTCCTTGGATCCCAAGATACTCCATTATTTCGAAATTACTTTTTAAGGATACTTATTATCCTTCTAGATGCATCTATATGCATTATTTCACATTATCTTGTTTATTTCTCATTTAAATATTCCTTTTTTAGGATTTCTTTTTATTTCTCTTTTATTTTCCTCATTGGCATCCCTTTTAATATTAACAACCTCATGGATACAAAATTTCCCCAAGAAATCTCATTTATGCCTCTTTTCATTCATTTTCCACATTATATCATTATTTTCCAATTTCTTTCTTCATAAAGAAATACTTAAACAATCTTTTCTTTTTCTTATTGCTTTTCTTTGCAACTTTAGACTCCTCGGAACCCAAGGAATCCAAGAGGCACGAAATCCCTCTTTGGATTTGCCCTCTAGAGGTTTCTACATATTCCTTTCCTCAAATATTCAATTATTCATTCACTTATTGAATTTTCTTTGTTATTTCCTTGTTATTGGGCCCAATAGCCAATAAAGCCCACAAATCAAACCACAAGGCTATTTTAAACGAAATCCAATTATTCTCAACCAAATATATGATTATTTGTTCAAACATCTTTAATATGAGAAATTATATTTCTCACCACTTGAACCCAAAAATTGGGGTTATAACATCCTTCCCCTCTTATAGGAATTTTGTCCTCAAAATTCAAACAAGAAAACAAACAATTCAGGATAAGACTTTTCTATGTCCATCATTGGCCCCTATGTGTCTTTGCCGTACCCATGGCATTTCCAAAGAACCTTTATTATCACATATTCTTTTCTCTGAGTCCTTTCATCCTGGCGTCTATAAACTACACAGGTGACTCAGGCCATTTTAGCCTCCCTTGGGGCTCACTAGGTTCATTGCTTAGCACATGGTCGGGTACCTCACATAGTGCTCTAAATTGTACACATGGAACTCATCTCACATTACTCTATCCTAAGAGGTAGGGTCGAACCTAAACTTCTCCACCCATCCATCTCTAATGGACCCATGTATCGGGGACTCAGCTCTCTTAGTTATAACTTAGAGGGGTCGGATTTTCATGTCACATTTTCTCCCACAGTAACTTGTATGTCAGTCTACTTTGCATCTGCTCACGACTCTCATCGTCTCTAGGCTCCTTTCAGCCTTTGCACAATCAAAGTGACTTCATTTACACGCACTGTGGCCCTTTTCTAACCATCATATGGCCCTTTTCTAACCATCATGTGGTCCTTTCACCAACATCACCTTATTGAAGTGGTGACCGACACAACCTATCTTACAGAGCTTCATATAAAACCCGATACTGGATATGGTGGTCATTGTCACATCTTTCATAGGACAAGAACTCTCTAGATATCACCCTGAATGAGCACATATGCCCTCATCAGACCCTTTAGTCTGGATCATACTAACCATATTTAGGGGTGATAAACTATACTAGCATAGAGTTCTCAAAGTACCTACTTCCACCTTTTGGAAGGGAACCTTTAGTTCAAACTCAAGAACCTTTGAACTTGCTTCATGGTATAATTGAACCATCTTTCTCATGGGTAGTTCAACTAGTCTATCCCTTAACAGAACTCTTTCTTTCTCATGTCAATTAGGTAAGGCGACTTACCATAATCCATATTGCATCTCGACCTTCCTCGATCCAGGGAAGACTTATCACAACATCCATAGTGTTGAGCTCTCATTCCCTCTCAGTGATTCTTTTGTCCTCCATAACGATACACTGGGTTACTGGGGTTCGTCCTTTACCTCCTGGCTTGCATGGCCATAAACCACATGCAACCTCATCTTAAGCATCTAACGTGCTATTGCCATTTTCCATGGTGTATCTTGATTTCATGTATGTCATGATTCTTTCAAGATCGATTCCTTAGAAACCCTAAACCACTCTTGCCAGGGTTTCATCACCTTCTTTTCCAAAGAAGTGCACTTGAGGTTCTACCACCATCCTTTCATTGTATCAAGAACTAGGCTAGCTAACCAAACAACCCTTAACTTTTCAATGCATCTTGTTACATCTGAGTGTTATCCAAACACCCCTCCCTTTCAAACTTAGGGTTAGCCAAACAACCTTTTCTAACTTATAGTCAAACAAGTCTTAACCAGAGCATACATTATCACCTCTCATCCTTAGGTATTAGGTAACATTGAAGACATACACTTCCATGTATTTCACTTATTATATTACCTCAAACTCCATGTCTATCTCTATAAGGAACACTCTCTGATTCCATCATCATGGTGACCAAACTCAACCTGGTATAACTTGTAAGTTCTACATAGCTCATCATAGAAACTTCCTCATAAGGGGACTACCTCATTCCTCTTAGTGTTTGTAAGCCATCCATCATTCATTCACTTTACCATGGTAAGATATCTTCTCTATCCCCATTTCTCGTGGCAACGCTCCAACCTACATCATCTCTTATCCTTGGTGTATGACATGCATAATGTCCTATCTCTCACCCCCATAACAAGAGGAAATAAGCATTTGGCTGCAGTCCAAATACAGAGTTCTTCCTATTCCAAGAGTAGAGATGGTACATCCCACCTTGCCAGTACACCTTTAAATCTAAGTTGCAACGTGCCACATATGTCTCTTCATCACAAACATCATGATATCAAACTAGTCTTGAACCTACTAAGGTTTATATCCTTGGTCATCTCCTCTAGGTCTATAGGGTACCGACTCTTTTGGGGTCATCCCTCTTCCCTCATGCATCCAGAGAGTGCCCTACTCATCTGCCCGTTGGGTCCCATGAGTTCATGAAGGTGATCAATCTCCTAACCCATGACCCTCAGACAATGATAGTTGTTACCTCCCGACCCTATGATCATGTGCAACTGGGGAATTAGGCAACTCCTACCGGTCTTATCCCTACCTGACCCTAGGATAGACTTAGGATTCTCCATTATAGTACATGTTCACTTAGAATCTTACCCAAGTCTTCATCATCTCTCTTTCTGCATTCATGGGTTGACTCTCATCCGTTTGTAGGCATTATGGCTACCTGCCTACCTTGGTCAACCCCCATACTGGTTACCTCCATGGTAACACATTCACATGCAATAGAGATGGATATCTATGGGTCTGTAGATTCAATCTCATACCATGTACCTTTCACTTAGCTTCTCAAGATCCTATGAGACCTCTTTAGGTTACCTTGAACCAACAAAACTGATATACACCCTTCCAAAGGGGTTCCTCTCCCAGGATGGGAGGAAAACTATCTCTAAGGTCACAAAAGCTCTTAGGTCCAGGGTTTACATCCACCCGAGCCTACTTAACCCTATCAAACCATTAAGGCACGAGTAGATCACTTATTGTACCATGGTAGGTCATACTTGTCCTCTTTCCTCAATGTTTGATCAAGATCACACCTTTCTTTATCGCCAACCTAGTTGTGAGGGGTTCATTAAACATACCTTTAACTCCAGGGGCTCCCCTTTTCCTCTATTCATGAGGATTACTATGCTTGCTTCTATAGGAACTCAACTTCTCATCATGAGCCTTAGGTACACCACTTCCCCTCTTAGGCCTAGGAACCCTAGGTTCACTGCATGCTCTGTCTCTTGACTACGAACCAAGCATGAAAAAGGCATGATATGCACTCCTTGTCATCCTTTAACTCAAGCAACACTTAGATTTGGGTCCTCCTTAAGGACAACCAACAAGGTACAAGGCCTCATAACCTGCTACAAAACCTTTCTAAGTCTAAGGAACTCTTCTTCCTACCTCAAAAGGTAAACACCTATACCGTAGGCACATAGGCACCAGATGCTTCATCTTCATTCTCTAGGGTTGGTCCCTCTAAAGGCAACCAAGATATCAATAACTTTCAGGGATCGATCATGAGGCAACCACTATCATCCATTGTTCAGAGTTTTAGGCTTCCAACCTTCTTGCTGGGCTTCCTACTCCCTCTAGAGCTAACCCTACAACCAACCTCTCTATAAGAGGTCCTTTCTTCAAGAAGGATCATCCTCAAAAGCATTCTCTACATGGGTGAAGCCTAGGTTCGAACTTATAGTTGCTCAAGGTCATCCATAACCCTTAATGCTCCATCATAATTCCTTATTCAGGGTTTCATCCTACTGCCAACATTATGACGTGCCCTAGGTGCCAGCTATGCCCTACTTGTACAAGCCCATAGGGTTTCTATGGTCCTTCACTAACATCATCATCTAAGGAGCTATCCTTTACCCTGACATGCATGACCCTTCTCAGGGTTGGGTTGCCAAAGGTGCTAGGTCACCCATGGATCGTATGGCATCCCAGAGGCATGTCCTTTCAAACACCTGGTCCAACTCATCTCTCTCTAACCTTTACTTAGGGTTAGGGTTAGAATCATTCTCAGAGGATGTGCCAGGTCTTTACTTGCAATGGAGATCTCTATCTCCAAGACTAACTTATCCTCCTGAGAAGAAGGTCTAGCCTCAGGTCTCTTCTGAGGACATGACAACTTCTGTCATACGACCTAAGCATGTATCTATTATTTATTTTGCGCTTAATCAATTAAGCTTATGTCCATGACATCTTATTTACATGCCTTTCATTAATTTAGTGGAGGATTCCTGAAACCTTATTAACCCTACCCATACCTCAGGAGGGTGAGGAGAAGAAAGAAAACCCTAATCCTCCAGGTCCTTATCAGAATTTTGTGATGAGAAGGGATGAATAAGATGAGAAGTCCTAAAGGTATCTTATTTCGATTCATACCCTAATACTTTGGCCAGGCGGTCACACGGGTCCGGGAGTCCTCGTATTCTGACTAGCGGTGTGGAGGAAAATCTTGCCAGCCCCCGGTCGTGATCCCTTTCTAGACACCTCCGTCTTTCAGATACTCATCTAATAACTCCCTTGGGTTCTATGGAATTTGTAAAATTTAATAATTATTAATGGTTAACTGAGGAAACTACGCTCTGATACCAAATGTTACGACCCCACCTCCCGATAACCCCCAATTAAGGGTGACCAAGAGGTTGAGCCGCATCCATTAATCCCGGATTAAAGGTTCGACATATAACCATAGACAATTATCAAATTCTAACAGACTATACTGAAAATGGTAATAAAAATTTTCTTTACATACCTTTTGAAAACTTGGATCTCTAAACTTCTATCCACACAGATACTAATCTATCTAATCCTCCTTTGTACTTTAATTCTCTTTTAGTATCACATGTGCCACTTTACTGTTTGTTCTTTTCATTGTACCTAAAACGCCGACAAACAAAACGTCGGTCAGCCGAAGCTGGTATGTGGGGGAAAAGCAGATAATCATGCAACTATGATAACCATGTAATCATTCAATTAATCATTTAACAACCAAGATTACGTTTTAAGCCAAACTACTCAATCCATACCTATCCACAACTCTGTGTTGTCCCTGTAAGGACTTATATGGTACCTCTATAAAGGTGACTTGATGGACCTACCCTCTAGGCAGCCAAAGTCTTTCATGACCTGATGGACCTACCCTCTAGGTAGCCATGTACTAGGTCAGCCATTACGACACAGAGGGGAATAATGATTGAGCTAGTAGGCATATACATTATGTGATAGTCATAGTCACTTTATACTTGCCATAAATAAATAAACATTCAACAGTTTAGTTGCATTCAATGTGTTTAAACATCCGAGGATCCATCGAGAAACTAAAGCGGTTATTCATAATCGTAACCACATACCTGATCCATAGTAACTTGATGTCCATGCATTAACATTCAACACAATTAATCAAGCAATCAACAATATCCTGAAAATAATGCATAACATTCAAGTGTCATTGTTTTATTCAAACATCCACAAGATCAACTTGGATTCCACCTTATGATTTCTAGGCCAACTTTAGGGCGTTATTAGGGTTTTATCCTTCATTATGCATTTATCACTTTTAATGCTCTTTTAGTTCACAAACCTTAATTTCTGCATCATAGGCACAATTGAATGTCAAATAAGTCTAATATGTTTCTTTTACACTAAAACTATTATCTTTATCCTTTTTGGTCATATCCAAAACATTAAGGCTAATTATCATCTTCGGTTTCTTTCAAATTGACAAATCATATTTCATTATAGTTCAACTCACATATATGAACCTTATTTATTACTATTTCCACTTTTATACACCAGGAAACACTAATTATCCAAATAATTCACATTGAAGATCTTTGGTACTCAATTAATCTTTGAATCATCATATTTTCATTTTATTCATCGATTTGACAATTAAACCATTAGAATTCATATCAACATAAATTAGGGTTTCTAATCCCATTAAGGCATATTCACGTATATAGAACCCTAAATTAAACCAACTATATAAAAAGATCATCTTTTAAATCCTATTTTTACTTTTATTAACAACAGGTTAATATCAGCTTGAATTATCCATCTATCATCAAATCTAAGGGTTTTTCCTTAGTTAAATCATTAAAGATGATAACTTTATGTACTTTTCCAATTTCAAGCATATAAACTCTAAATTAGACTAATCACGTGCAAAGTTCTTCCTTTTTGAACTCAATGTTCCTTTTTACATTTAACAGATTAATATCAACTCTAAAGATCCATTAAACCCTATTAAACACATTAATCATATCAAAATAGGGTTTCTTAATCTTTAATTCATTAAAGATAATGATTTACACTACATTTCGAACTATGATAAGATTCAGGCTATAAAACGATTTTTATTAGATTCCTTGTATTCTCCTGATCAAAATTCATATATAACTTGTTTTCATCCGAGTTACGAATCATGAGATATGATTTTTTTAATAAAACACTTACCCGGACCAATCTGGAGCTGCCACGTCGCCTTATGCATGCAACCCGGCCCTCGCTTAAATTTATAACCAAATTACATTTCTGCCCTTCACTTAAGTCGTTTCCGCTTTATACCCCGGAGGGGTAGAACCGTCCAACGCGCCTGGTTCTCCTTCAACCTTGCGCAGCAAGAGCCGCGCCGCCCTAGCCGCGACTCTGTAGTGTTGCGCCGGCATCTCCTCCCTTTCCTGGACCTCGTCGGCCTCCGGGATGGCCCTCCCATCTCCGGTGACCTCCTCCGCACCCGTCCAGGCTGCGGCCGGAGTCTCAGATGTCCGGGAGGTGCGGTACTTGGGCCCGCAAGACGCAGCCTTGCTGCAGCCCTCTGGCAGTCGAGCACAGGTGCAGGAGCGTCGAGATTCTGCCCGATCATCCTCAGGTCGTCAAAGGCACCGCATGCCTTCGTTAGGACGACACCATGGCCCTCATGGCTGCTGGGTTACAGCTATACCCTAGAGGTTAGGGTTTCGGTGAAGAAGGTGAAGAAGAGATATATATAGCAATATGGACTCCCTCTGGACTCGATCCTAAGAGTCTACCCTTTATACAGGGTGAGGAAAGGAGACTTAGGTCGGCTATACACTAATAAGGAGTCCCTTTCCAAGTAGGAAACTAATTCCTTCAAAAAGAAACTAGCTCTCTCTCTCTCTCATATTCCTTTAGTATTCCTTCTTCTTTTAATATTAGGATTATGAAAATCCACTTTCTTATTCTCTTTAGACTTGCCTTTTAATTATTTGTCACGAAATCATATTTCCTTTTAATGGAAAATACCATCTTATGAAAATAACACAAAATCCATTAATAATGAAACACATTATCCTCTTATTTTGCCTTTTTAGTATTTTCTCTTTCTTTCCTCTTTATTGGGACTCTTTGGATCCCAAGATACTCCATTATTTCGAAATTACTTTTTAAGGATACTTATTATCCTTCTAGATGCATCTATATGCATTATTTCACATTATCTTGTTTATTTCTCATTTAAATATTCCTTTTTGAGGATTTCTTTTTATTTCTCTTTTATTTTCCTCATTGGCATCCCTTTTAATATTAACAACCTCATGGATACGAAATTTCCCCAAGAAATCTCATTTATGCCTCTTTTCATTCATTTTCCACATTATATCATTATTTTCCAATTTCTTTCTTCATAAAGAAATACTTAAACAATTTTTTCTTTTTCTTATTGCTTTTCTTTGCAACTTTAGACTCCTTGGAACCCAAGGAATCCAAGAGGTACGAAATCCCTCTTTGTATTTGCCCTCTAGAGGTTTCTACATATTCCTTTCCTCAAATATTCAATTATTCATTCACTTATTGAATTTTCTTTGTTATTTCCTTGTTATTGGGCCCAATAGCCAATAAAGCCCACAAATCAAACCACAAGGCTATTTTAAACGAAATCCAATTATTCTCAACCAAATATATGATTATTTGTTCAAACATCTTTAATATGAGAAATTATATTTCTCACCACTTGAACCCAAAAATTGGGATTATAACATAAACTCCTTGCAAAGATCAAGATCACTTCCGTCAAAAATGATATCATCAACATAAATTTGAATGATAAGAAAATTGCTAGAAGTGTGTTTTAGAAATAAAGTAGAATCAACCTTTCCCATGACATAGTCATTGTCTAACAAAAAGTTCTTTAATTTCTCATACCAAGCTCGAGGTGCTTGCTTGAGTTCATAGAGAGCTTTTTGCAACAAATAAACATGATTAGGTAGCTTGTCATTTTCAAAGCCCGGAGGTTGAGCAACAAAAATTTCCTCCTTGATTGTACCATTCAAAAATGCACTTTTAACATCCATTTGATATAGTAAGAAATTTTTATAACTAGCAAAAGTAAGTAGCATTCTAATAGATTCAAATCTAGCAACAGGAGCATAAGTTCCATCAAAGTCAATACCTTCCTGTTGATTGTAACCTTGTGCCACTAACCTTGCTTTGTTCCTTACCACTTTACCTTGTTCATCAAGCTTGTTGCAGTAGACCCACTTGGTGCCAATGATTTTTCTATCACTTGGTCTTGGTACTAGAGTCCACACACGATTCTTCTTGAATTTCTCTAGTTCCTCTTGCATGGCTAGGACCTACTCATCATCACCAAGAGCTTCTTTGATGTTCTTTGGCTCCAACTGTGAGATGAATGCACTATCTTCTTGTTCTTTGTTATAGGCAGCTCGAGTCTTCACTCTCTCAAAAGGGTTTTCAATGATTAGCTCTTTGGGATGATCCTTTGCAAAGTGAGGAGTGGGACCCTTCTTTTATTCATCCTCTACTTCAGTCACCTACTTACCTTTGTTGTCAATGTTGAGGTCTTTCAAGATAGGAATCAAGTCATCTGCAACATCATTATCAACAACATTCTTGCCAACAACATGGTTAGTTTCAATAAACTTGACATTGATAGATTCTTCAATTTTAGACAGTTCAATATTGAAAACTCTATAAGCCCTGCTTGTAGTGTTATAGCCTAGGAAGAAAGCCATGTAAGATTTCAGATCAAACTTGTCGAGAGAATCCTTCATGTTTAAAACAAAACAAGGACATCTGAAAATGTGAAAGAAATCAATGGATGACTTTCTACCACGCCATAACTCATAAGGGGGTTTTCTTCAAAGAAGGATGTGTAAAAACTCAGTTCTGCACAAAATAAGTGGTGCTTACAGCTTCGGCCCAAAACTTCTTAGGAATGTCATATTCAAGTAGCATAGTCCAATCCACCTCCTGAAGTGACCGATTATTTCTCTCTACTACCCCATTTTGTTGAGGCATACGAGGAGAAGAGAAATTGTGCGAGTAACCAAATTTTTTACAAAAATGCTCAAAAAGATCATTTCCAAACTCTCCCCCATGGTCACTATGGATAGAGACAATCCAGCAAGAAGCTTCATTTTCAACTCATTTACAAAAACTTGAGAAAACATCAAGCGTATCACTTTTCAAAATGAGAAAGAAAGTCCAAGTATAACAAGAGAAATCATCGACAATCACAAGACAATACTTGGAACCGCAAAGCATTTTCATTCTCATTGATCCAAATAGATCAATATGAAGAAGCTCAAGAGCTCTTTTAGTACTAAAGACTCCTTTGGATTTGAAGGAGGACTTGGTTTGCTTTCTTTGTGTACAAGGTTGACATTCCTCATCCTTTTCAAAATCTAATTTGGGAAGTCCCCGAACCAATTCCTTTTTGCTCAATTTCTTCATTTGATGCATATTCACATGACCCAAACGGCAATGCCAAAGAGAAATATCATTTTTATCCACAACAAAGAATCTATCAAGTATGGGCTTTATAGCATCAAGCATAATAACATAAATATTACCATTTCTAGTTCCCTTATATATGACATTGTAAGTGAGGGAATCTAGAAGCAGACATTCTAAAGATGTAAACAAAACAAGATATCTATTATCACAAAGTTGGCTTACACTTATCAGGTTGTGATGTAGGCCATCAAAAGGCAAAACATTCTTGATACATAGCTTATTTCCTACATCACCCTCACCTATAAACTTACCTTTCTTGTTGTCCCCGAAGGTTACCGATTCTCCTTTCTTTTTTATAAATTTGTTCAAATGGCTAATTCCACCTGCCATATGTTTTGAGAAGCCACTATCAACAATCCACCTCTTTTTAACCTACATGAAAGAAGGATGTCGGTACCCAACTCAAACTTTGGCATCCGGGGTTAGCTTGGGGACCCATTTCATCTTCGGGTTGGTCCCCTTTGTCTTGTAAGGACAATAAGTAGAGTAATGATCATCACATTTACAATGAACACATACCATAGGGTTTTTAGAGCCAGAGGTCTCTCCATGGAAGATAGGAAGTTCCACACTCTTCTTCTTACCCTTACCTTTGTTCTTGTTCTTACCCTTGGGAGCAGTCCCATCATATCCTAAACCACTAGTACCAATTTGTTTGATAGAGTATTCTAGGACAGCATTGAGAGATTTCTTTCCCGCAAGAAACTTTTGCAAAGAAGCTCTTAACTGAACATTATCATCACTAAGGTTAATGACAGTAGAAGATAAACTAGCAAGATCATCTCCAGCATGCAATAGGTCAGCCTCTAAATAGAGGGCTTTAGTATGAAAAGAATCACTTTCTAAAGCAGTGATAGCTACCTCATTACTTTGCAAAATAGGTCTAGATGATAGATCATTAACTTGAGCAATCAACTTAGCATTTTCAGATTTAAGTAACAAAATTTCCTTTTGATAGAAATAAATTTCTTGCTTTCTAGCTTCATCAATGAGATTTAGTTCAACATTTTCAATTTTAAGAACATCTATCTCATCTTGGCATCATTGGTTATCTTCCTTAAGATATGCAATAGTCTTAAGATAGACATCGTTCTCAACCTCTACTCCATTGTGTTGAAGCTCAAGGTCAAGAAATTGCCCTTGTAAATAATCTATGCTATCAAGGAGCAATTTTTCATTTTTATCAAGAATCTCAATTTTAGCATAAAGATCATCTAATATCTTGCCTAGTCTTTTCATTTTAGATTTTCATTTAGTAAAAGATGACCGGAAATCATTAAGCATATCAATAAGAGTTTCCTTAGATAACTCATGCAAATTGACTTCACTTACCTCACCTACATCTTCACTTGTAGAGGTCATGAGAGCAAGGTGGCATTCTCCATCTTCAGAGCTTGAAGAGCTTGAGGAAGACTCCCAAGGTGGCATTATCCATATTCAGAGCTTGAAGAGCTTGAGGAAGACTCCCCCAAGCTACATGAGTTGTATCTTTTCTTCTTCTTTCTTTATTCTCCTTTCTCTTGTATTTACCTTCTCTCTTATACTCATTGTCTTTCTTGTGGCTGCTCTTGTGATGTCTCTTCTTAGCCTTGAGGCAGTCACTCTTGAAATGGCCCTTTTGGCCACACTCATAGCATCTAGGATTTGATGAAGAAGGTTTCCCTTTGAAGTGTTTGTCCATTGAGTAGTTTGCTTCATGCTCATTTGGGCCTTCATCTTCACTTGAGGAGGGAGTAGGGGATTTGAGAGCAATTTGTTGTTGCCGAACCATCTCTTCAATTTGAGATTTGAAGGTTGTGTCCTTGATCTTCTTGGACTCCTTCTCTTCTCTCTTTTCTTCTTCTTCTTATTTGTCAAGCCTTAGTTCATGGGCTTGAAGGTTGCCAACTAGCTCCTCAATTGACAATTCACTAAGCTTGTACACTTCTTCCATGGATGTAACCTTGGGCTCCCATCTCTTTGGAAGAGATCTTAGGATCTTAGAGTTGATAGTGCCTTTGTCCATCACACTACCAAGGGTCGTCAATCTATTAATGATGACATTGAGCCTAGTGTACATATGAGCCACTATTTTATTCTTACCCATCTTGAAGTTTTCAAGAAGACCACCAAGCATGTAAATCTTGAGTTCCTTTACTTGCTTCGTTCCTTCATAGGTGACACAAAGCTTGTTCTAAATCTCATGTGCAATGTCCCAAGAGGAGATCCGGTTGAACTCAGATGGGGTGAGGGCTGCATAGATGATGCTCACAGCTTTGGCATTGAGTTGAGCTTGCTTCATTTGGGCTTCCGTCCATGTGGAGATTTCCCCCTTTGGATCTTCATACTTGAGGTGCACCACCTTCCACATCTCATAGCTCACACCTTGGAGGTAGAACTGCATTCTTCTCTTCCAAAAGAGGAAGTTGGTGTCGTCGAAGACCAGAGATCGCATGGAGAAGCTTCCTTCCAAGTTGAGGGATCCAAGTGCTAAATTGCCCATCTTCTCCTACTTGTAGAAGTAACTTGGAGAAGACCTGTTCTGATACCACTTGTTGGATCGAGGGCTCTAGAGAGGGGGGGTGAATAGAGCTTCACAATTCTCACAAAACATATTAGACCACCAAATTATATTAAGTGCAGAAGCTTAAACAAACATCAATTTGATGTCTTAACTAGCAAGCACAGCAAGGATGATAGACAAGGAGGAGCATGCACTTGGACATGTGGTTTATAGTGGTTCCACATCCTAACTAGGAGCAATGTCAGTCTACTACCTAGAGGTGGTTAATCTCTAGGATTTGCAATCTTGGTACTCTTATATTCCATCATAAGATTACAAGACAAAACCACAATATCCAAGGGCTTAGTATCTCAAGCAAGGATCTTCAACCTATACAAGGAGCTTACCCACTCGAACTATGGAGTCTTCAGCCATCAGCATGGACTTGCCCACTCCTTCAAGTCTTCGACCTTCAAGGGATTACCTATCCTTCTTGAGCACTTGTCTTTCCTATCTCCTTCACTTAGAGATCTGAAACACCTTGCCTTCTTCAACCTTAAAGAACAACAACTCCTTCTCCTTCACTCAGAGAAGATCTTTAGTCTTTTCTTCAATAAGGAAAGGGGGTAGGAAGATGGTGGAGGAGAGCTTTACATCATTACAAGGTGCAGCTCTCTAACAAAGGAACCTATCTCACTCATACTCACGAATTTGACTTGAAGGTAGAGAGAGAAAGGGGCTCAAAGGGTTAGAACACTCTCAACTAAGCTAGGACCAAGCATGTAGTGAATGAGAAACCTTGGAATGAACTTCAAGACGTCATATTTATAGTTGAGGGTACCCCTTTAAGTTGTGGGACACTTAGATACGAAATATAGCCATTTTTACTCAAAGCAACGACTCTATTTTTTCTCAAAACACACACCAACTGTCACAATCACTTTTTTTATAAATTCTGTATAGTGCAATCGGTCGAGTTTCAATAAAGGTAACTTGACCGATAGAGTAAAAGACAAAGTCAATATTCAAATCATCGATCGAGTTTGTCCTGGGAAAACTCGACCGACCAATAAAGATCAAATTTGTCAGGTACTCGATCGGTCGAGTTCTGTGAAACCACAACTCGACCGATGCTATCTTCAGAAAATTAATCCAAGAGGATCGGTCGAGTTTGCAACTCGACCGATTGACTACATGTGGCCAATTTTCTAAAGTGCATCTAAAGTGATTAAAACTTGGTGTTTAGTGTCCCAATCAATTTTCTCATCTTAGTTACAAGTCAATTCATCAATACAAGTGATTATAAAAATATTCTAAGATCTTTTACATAGATTTCCAAAAATACACACTTGTATAGCTTTTGACTTGAACTTGAGCAAATTAGGGCTTTTGATTTTTGATCCTTTTCATGTATCTAACACCTAAAATCAATCTTCAATACACATATTAGATACATATGAATGAAATGGTTAAGTCATTATTAAAATATGGATAATGTATAACCTCTAGGTCAACCGTAGCAATTCCATGATACGTCCTAAACCATTAAAGATGACCTCACCTTTAAAAAAAAAACTTTTAGTAAGATGTTTCGGAAGTATGTGATGGTTTTGAGTTTTTAACATTTTATATACGATAGGTTTACAACCTATTTTTGGATGTGGATCGATTCGTGACATTGATAATATACGAATACATAAAAGACAAATGAAGTTTTACATGATTTGCGGCACTACACACAAGACAAAAGATATGTCCTTTAAAATGAAATATTGGGAAATCACATGATAACAAGTTAAACATATGGAATTCTTTGTGGTTCGAGGAACATGCGTATAAACTAGGTCATTATAAAGGATTGGTTTCTACTTTGTCTATATGATGGCATCAACACGCCATTTGAATCATTCAAGCTGATGCTAGATTAATGTTTTTCTTCTAGGATGCTTGAGTATTCGGTGGAGTCATTTTGCGGATGCTAATAAACGCCATATAGAAAGAAATGTATGTCCATATGAGCCCCTATAATTAAGGATATGGATTGAAAGTATAGAGTAGCGTGTTAGTTAGGAGCAAATTGTTGATTCAGCGTAAAGATATTGCACATGTACAAATTGTGCCATCCCCCTCCATCACTTTTTGTAAATAGGCACTTCTACTTTCAATAGGAGTACTTTAGCAGTCTATTTGTTATTGTCCCTTACAAGCACATGTTGAGTGTAGCTGATAATGGTTAGGGAACATGGCAATTCCCTAAAGTGGACTCAATTTTGTTGTTATAGCTTCTTAGTTGGCTAGTACATATTCAGAATTCGTGGAGGATTATTATTGTTTGTATATATGATTTCATATTGTGAGTGATCTTTTATCAATTTTAATTTAAGAAAGTCTAATAGTCATATTTTTTAATATGTAACTGCTTATGTTTGAGTTGACATGTGACCAACTGATCGACCGTATTGAAAAGCACAAGATATAGTAACCACAAGTGAAACATCATATGTTGATTTCCTTCAAAATGAGGGGTATACAACAGATTATAAACATATTTCTTTAGAAAGAGGACTATACAACAAATTATGAACACATTTTTCACTCCTCTGTTTTGTACAATCATCTTTTTCCTACACTAGTGTCGACCGTTCAAAAACCTAATAGGAAGAAGCCTTGTCCAATCGGTGCTGCAAAGTCTGATGTAGCTCTCTGTAGGTGCTGAGGGCAATCATAAACGCGCCTGGCGGTGGCCATCCCCATCATATCCTCAAACAGAATGGAAAGAAGCTCGAGCGGCGGAACTGCGAAGATGTGGCACCCGAGCTCCAGGTTGTAAGCGTTCTTCGCAAGCCAGTCTGCGGCATGGTTGGCCTCACGGTAAACATGGGCAAGTACGACCACCCAGTCCAGATCCAACAAGGTCTGAATGCTCTCTACTAAAGGCTGGCAGTCACGATCGAGCCTGATTTCTCCATGTATAGCCTGGATCGCCGTCTTGGAGTCCGATTCGACAAGCATCATGCGCACACCAATCTGCCGCGCCAGCTGCATACCCGAAAGTATTCCCAGCAACTCTGCTTGAATGATGGAGCAGTCTCCAATGAAGCGGGAGAAACCGGAAATCCATCGTCCCCTTTCATCACGAAGAATGCCGCCGGCGGATGCAAATCCAGAGTGGGGGCGATACGAGCCGTCGGTGTTCAGCTTAACCCAACCACGATCCGGGGTTGTCCAACCTACTAGTATATCAGTGTACTGACGACGGTTGGTAGCGTCGCCATGTCTTATGGTGGAGGAAGAGGCATGCCCTCCGGTGCAAATGCTGCACATTCGGGGAGGTAGGCTGCGCGTCCCTCCGTGAGTCTGACAGCGTGAGGAAGGCGGAGGAGAAGCTGGTGCAGTCGGCATCGTGGTGTTGCCGGCGTGCTGGAACGCTGTAACGGTAGAGTGGGCGGAGCGTGGAACGGTGGCGAGTAGTCTGCCGTCGGTCATTGGTGCGGCCTCCACTATTATCTCCTCCGGCTCCCGTTGATCTCCGCCTGGATGTGTCGAGGCAGAGGCGGATGCAGTCGGCCCCGGCGTGTTGCTGCTAACTGGATCAGCCTGCTTCAACATGGCAGATGAACAGGCGCCGGCGCCGGTGGGTAGTCCGTTGATTCCTCTTCTGTATTCTGCACCGCAATTCCCCTCCTCAATGCTCGTTGTTTGATCGATCGCCGTTTCACGAACCAAGAAAGTTGATAACCAGAGTTCTTGGTTGATGCAATGTCACGACCCCGGTATATATACCCTCTTATTGTAACGTTGGAAGATCTACTATGCCGGGGTGGAGAACAGAAATTAACGAGTCGTAGTGGACGTTGAAACTTCCTCTCCGCTTCCCACAATCCGCCGCACCAGGAGTCGCAACCAACCAGTGGCGCTGAGCGCGTCCGTCCGTCAGCAGCCTGCCTCGGAGGATGACGGCTCCGTGCCATTGAAAAGCGAAAAGGATCAGCTGCTTCGATCCTGTGTCCACCTGCTCTGCCGTCTGTTTCAAGCTGCTTCCCTGTAGGATCCACCACTGCAAGGGAGTTGCGCGCCTCCCTGAATGAAGTATGGCGGCAGGTCGAGTGCCTTCAAGACGCTGGAGGAGCATGGCAAGTTCCTGTTTGGAAAGCCTTGTGGGAGGAAAAAGAGTTGTGGGAGACACAGCTGCAGTTACAAGTGCTGCCCGCCGTCCTCCAACAATGTCGGGCAGTTCTCTGGTGATTGCGATCCTCATCTCTGTGTCAGATGCCTTGTGGCAAGAAGCTTCGGTGCGGACAACCTTCATGCCAGAATCTGTGTCTCAGTGGCCACTGCCCGCCTTGCTTAGAGACTGTGTCTTCACCGACCTTAATTGCTTGCAGTAATTACTTGCTTGCAGTGGCCAGTTTGATCCAGCTCATGTCCCAAACCAAGCCCAATTTGTATGTATTTTTCATACGCGTGTTAGAATTGTCCCACACCGCTGAGCTCTGGGAAAGGTCATGGGCTTATAAGGTGTGTGGTCCCTTCACCCATTGCCAATTGGTTTTGGGTTGAATACCACACATTCTAATATGGTATCAGAACGGACCCCATGAGATAAGTGTGAGGACCACACTCTATCTAAAAAAAAAAGAACAAGTGCAAGCACACAGCGAACTCGGCCAAAAATTGTGACCCGAATTGTTGTACAGGTCGGGTTAGCGACAAGGTAAACTCATTCCCAAGAACCGGATAACCAAATTATTTTACGAGTAACGCTACTCATTATGTAAAAGGCTGGTCCAGCCATTTTTATCATTCAAATTACATATGAAAAGGGTGGTCTCAGCTATTTTTCTCATGTAAATTAATTCCACAGAGTCTATAAAAGGGTGGTTCTAACTATTTTCTGTCCACACCAATTAAGTCCATGCTGAAACTAAAGAATCTCAAAGTTCTCTCTACAGTCCCAATTTCAAAAAAATCATTTTTTTCTCTTGCAACTCCTCTCTCCACCTCCATTCTGTCCAAGTACAATACGTTCGCTTCCCAGCTTTCATCAATCCTACCGGAGCGCATCGTCGTGTTATTATTTTTAATGTCATATAAAAGTACGGTACTACGGACCACATTGTACATGAAGTACAGTGCTAACAATCAAATTTTCATACATTTAAAAAGTAGTGTTTCACAAAATTATATATAAGAAGTACAGTATTAACAGACACATTGTACTAGAAGACTGGTACTAACAACCACATTTTGTAGTACAAAAAATACAACACAACATTACAGTACGAGACGTACAAAGCAAGATGTATAGTACTAACAACAATTTTATACATATTGCACACATTTTATTCTTTACAAAATATTATAATACAAGACGAAAGTACATGGCGTCCAGTATTAATAACACATTTTACAAGTACAGTACGTACGCATTTTGAGATAGAATCTGGACTAAAGAGGAATCGGGAGGCAATAGAATGATTTGCAAAAAAAATGAGAAGAAATTAGAATGGAAAAAAAATCTAACTACTTCTTGTAATGTGTAGTGCAACTAATTAATTGGGGAGTGGATACAAACAGCAGTTTGCATGACTTATGTATGGTAATAATATAAAAAAAGCTACAGGTGTGGAATACATTAAAACTCACTTTTGATATGCCAGCGGGTGTGATAATGACTATGGCTAGTCCCGCATGTCTTCTTCCTCCTAGATCGATGTTCTTGATAAGTTATTCCCGCTCACATCTTTGTCGATGGCACATAGCTAGTCCTCACTAGGTAAGATAGGTAAGACATGTACGGTTTCTCCTACTCCCTTTACCACCTTAAATGTTATGGTGTTATCCATAGTACTTCCTCATAGTCCCCTTTTGGCCTACATCTTCACATGGGTGGCTCATGAATAGCTTAGTCTTTAAGTACATGATGGTTTTGCTAATATCATTGTGCCCCGCATCCACTTACAATACTTCTAATGACATCACCTTCACTGATCTCAGCATAAAAGATTGCATCAATTCATTTGATGATAAAGGAGACATCTAAGAGCCCTACCAATGTGGCGAAGATGACTTCATCATAAAGGACCTTTCCCATTTTTCTAGATCTACCCAAGCTCAAGATGTAATGACTTTCCTACAAATATTGATTTCGCTAGTGAAGCCTCCTAGAGCATAGTTGAGGCAAAGTCGTCATCCTAAAGAAGACACTGGCCTTTACGACCCATATTATATCAAATATTTCACATCAAAGTATAACATATTCAATGATCCTCTTCAAAAAAATCCTTTGGTAGCTAACGATAAAAAAAAAATCTATTTTTCATGCTTTGTAAGGAATCATTCCTTTATGGTATGCCCATTCCAACAAGTAAAACGTAATAAGAAAATCTAACTACAATATCAAATAAAACACTGATAAACAAAAAAAGACAAACATTTCCAAAGTACCCATCCATCATATATAATCACTTGGAAAATAAAACTTTTTTTCTCTTTCTCTCTAGATAGGGTTATGCAAACCACAAGAAGGCCTCAAACTTTAAAAAAAATCAAATATTAACCCATAAAAAATATGTAACAATCACTCTGTGAAAATGATATCATATGACTTGACATGCTCAGAAGATTCTCGGGTCATAGACCCCTAAATGCACAAAACCTACCCAACTACTTCATGTAGACCACCCATGCCAACTCATAAACATCTTTCCTATATCCCAGCACCAAGTGTCATCCCACTCTCATCTCATTTATGTCTCACTTATTTAAAACTCAAAATTACACATATTCCCTATTATGATGGCTAACAGTCAAATACAATCTTAATGAATTCTAAATATTATACACATCTATCTAATGCCCTCTATCAACTTAAAAATAACCCCAATAGATTCTCTAAATACAACTACAAAAACCATCATACATCTTGACTCTATTACCTCCATCTCTTTTCATATGTACAACCACACTCGCATTCTACACCCACACACTTGCTTCATCCGGCCCTAAGACTTCTCGTAACCTTCCTCAATATTCTCAAATGGATCCCAATTGTCACTCTTTGTTTCCTATGATAAACTCAAACTCCCATACCACTAACCAAGATAATTGTGGATAATGACATAAGGATCAATTTCCCTTTATGTGAAATTTAAAAAGCACACATTCTCAATAGAAGAGGATTTATAGTTAGGGTTGATATTGGCACTTTCACATGAATCTTCTAGTTATTATTATCACCATATACATTAACACGCTTCTTTCAAATACTAGTATTTCTAAATATAAACTTATCTCAAATGTCGAGAGACAAACTAGAAGATCACTACTTTGGTGCCAACTCTCATAGGATGGAATCTCTTTTCTTAAAATGGGATGTTGCCTTTGTTAGATCTAAGGACTCTAGAGGGGGGTGAATAAAGCTACAAACACTTACACAAAACTTGTTTGAACTTCAAATTATTCGAATAAGTTTAATTACAAATAGTGAATTTGATGGCAATTGAAACATACATAGCAAGGATGAGAGAGATCAAAGCAACCAAGTGAACAAGATATTTTAGAGTGGTTCCACTCTCCAAACTAAGAGAGAGTTAGTCCATTACGTATAAAGGTCAAGCTCTAGGATTTCTAAGATGTCTACTCCTTATATTCACTTATAAGAGTTGCAACAACTGGCCTTCCTTTTGTTTCGAAAACACGCATTAGTTTAAAGGCAAGTCAAGTTCACTCATTAATTAGGTTTTTTATCATAAAATGGAACAATGTGATGCTATAATGCAATAAAGGTTGCATATTGAACGAATATCAACAAGATAAAAGAAATTATTTTAATTTTTACTTGCAACATTGCATAAGATAAATTCATTGAATTGTACCTAATGATGTCAAAAGGGAATAAACAAGAGATAGGCATAGCAATGTGCCACAATCTTGTCAAAGAATGAGATAATATAAATCATTTTCCAATATGACTCGAAAGGATATTCAACATACCTGAAAATGTGTTATCAAAAGGCTAGGGTCAATCCTACATCCAAATAGTGTATCCTTCATCTATTATTTATTAAAATGCAAATCATTAGTTACATGAATATTTCAAACCCTAAATATCATCATTTTTTATTGTTAAACTATATTATTAAATAGTGAAGGATGGATATGGTTATTTTTTCATTCCAAGGAGTATTTATCTGTAATATTGGATTTCAGGGTCAACAATTATGAATTGTCTAAGATAAACTAAACTATTGGTTTCCTAGAAAAAATTTCATAGTCTAGTTACTAATTTACCATCACATGTGATTTTTTTTTGGAGAAGGTAAAGTATTACTATATCATCAAAAAAGCGTATAGATGGTGGAAGCCATCGTATACTGTACAAGTGGGTTAAACTACAAAATCCCACCGGGCCAGGATCACCCGGTGGAAGCCATCACATGTGATTTACTATCATATAGAAACAATGATTAAAGTTTGTGCAATATCAAACGAAGTATAAGGGAACAATGACAAATTATTCCATTGTTTTGTGACAAAAATTTAAACAAAAGGACACCATCATAATGAAAACACTAGCCACTATTTTCTTCAATTTATTCTTTAACACAAGAAAACACATAGCCTTCAAACATCACTCTAGCCAGGGATTGAGATCTTAGGACAAAGAAAATTGGAACCAACTATTGGTTTCTCTGTCTCTATTGTGTGTATTTTACATAATTACTCATGAAGTCTAGTGACGCCAATATTCTCTTAAATTATGACACATTAATCATACCTACTTATATGCAACATCCAATTATTATTGTTATTATTAATATTATTATCATTGTTACTATTATTATTATATATTATTATTATATCTACTAAGCATGTTTTAAACCATCCAACTCAGTTTATGTGTTTTATATGCTCATTAAGGTACAAACATGTGATGAGGGTATAACTATAACCTTCTTTTGTCATTTCTAGCTTCAAAATACTATCTATGTGATCAGGGTTTCTAGATTTAATATAGTATATTACGGTAGGTTGTGAAATGTGTGTGCTAACAAGTGGTCAACTAGTGATTTAGTAAATCCAATAATTATTATAAGAAAATATGGTATACATATGAACTAGAAAACCTAGATACACAAATACATATATGTGACGGTGCATATAAATGCAATTTGGACAAAAGAAGTATATTTATCTAGTTTGACCCATTTTTATAATATAGTATGTGAGAGAGAACTATTAGATTTTTGGATATGCCACACTCTAATTTTGATGATGCATTTTATGTGTTAATAAAATATGCAGTTAGTATTTCAAGAGATCAAGAAACTTAGACAAGATCCAACAATAAAGAATATGTAATATTATCTGTGTTTGGATGCTTGTAGGTCAAGTTGTACCATGTATACACTTTGTACAAGTGAATTTTTTACAACTTTCTAGGAATGATGTAACAACAAGTAATGATCAGCTCAATCTTATCGTGGACCTTATTCTACACTTATATCAAGTATTTTAGATAGTTAAGTACCCTTAGGAAAATTGTTTGATATGTTTTTCAAAAATATAATAGTGTTTTCACATGGAAAATTTCAGTCAAACTCTTCTTTAACCGAGATCAGTCAGCAATCAAAATCTTCTTGTTTTTCTAGTGGTCCTAAAGTTGTCTTTCGACTTCTAATGGATAGTTTAACATTTATCATGGTCCAAATTCTCCTAACAGCTATATTGACCATTGTTAAGTGTGTTCTATATATAGGAGTGCTTATGAACACTTAGTAGACACACTATAGAAAAACATTGTATGCTATCTTTCTAAAAGCTTAGAATTCTACATTGCCATCCTTAGGTTGAAGTCATAGCTCAACAATAGTGTCATACTCCACCAAGCATAGCATTTCCTATCCTTATGAAGAATTAATCATCACTTGTTCATAGATACCTCCACTTTATAAATCTTCTTAAGAATTGATTTTTTAGCATTGGTTTTCTCTCTATCCAATCTTGTTCAACAACATAGTTTGAGTCTTCTCGGACTACTCCTTGCAAGAAGGTTGTCTAGTAACTTGCTAGAGAAGGAGTCTTCTCGTTGGTGCTCTTACTTAGCCATTAAAGAAGAGGTGTAGGTTTGGTGCTCTTCAAATCCATTAAAGAGGAGGTGAAGATAGTGATCTTCTTTGTCCATTAAAGAAGAGGAATAGTGCTCTTCAAAGCCATTAAAGAAGAGGTGAATGTTGAGAGCTCTTAATTGGCCGTGAAGGAAGAGGGTAACAATTATAGTTTTTATTATTGCTTGAGAGATTAATAAAAGATGATTGTTACAAATCTTGGTTGGGAACAACCAGATAGTGTACTCACGTATTTTGACAAGAATCAATACTTACTTTTAAGCAATCTACATTGGGTTTCTCTTGTAGTTTTCTTTTATTGTCCAATTGCTTACTTTACATTTCCACTACATTAACTTTTAAGCAACTTGCAATCTAACTTCCTTATTGCTTGAAATTGAATAAGATTTATATTATCTCCATTCACCCCCCACCCAAGAGCACATCAAGAATATGTTTAAGAAAGTTGTTCTTACTGACATAAGTATGGATGACTTTACATATTTCTATAAATTTGAATTTAAACATGTTGGTTTGGATCCCATATGAATTTACCATGTTCTCCATTTATTTACATAGAACTATATGTATATGTATATTATTATACCTAGATGGTAATGTATGTACAAGTAATCATGTTTATATGATATCATGAGACCTAAGTGGATACTATATACATTATATTTCTTGGACATATGGATGTCTTTGTCATGCCATGAATTTTATAAAGACAATATGGACAAATTTTAATAAATATTGTCATTAGAGGGAAATTGTCGCGCCCCAATTTTACATTAAGAATAACTACAAAATTAGGGCATGACAGGTGGAAATTACACATAATCAACCTCTCCTCACTTTTGAAACAATCCAAGGCATTTAATTGATAACCAAGTTTAAGATGTAAACAAGAACTAAACAAACTGCAGAAACTTCTCTATTTAACTGATTAAAGATACAAGCAGTGTCTACATCATAGTACATTGATTAACATAAAGAAGCATAACATTAATTTACATCTGTGTACACATTCTCTCTCTCACTCACACCTTGTCCCGAGGATCGAGGGGAATGGACTAAGAGACCTCTAACTAAACTAGCAACAAACCTTCTATCGACTAAGCATTAGGGTGAAACGATCCTTCTGATTCCTGATGCTGAAGCTGACCTGAAAATGTTTTGAGTAGAGGTATGAGCCTACTCGCTTAGTGAATAACATTTCACTCAGCTATCACTAAACAACTCGTCAGGTTTATAAACTGAAAATAAACATATATGCAGTTCAAACAGGGCAGTTCCTTTGACATAACAAATATACAGATAATAACCACATTTCTAAGCATCAACAGGTATTTCAAGTAAATAAACAGTTATATAAATTTACTGTGATCCTACATATTTACTTATTTATTTTTTTATTATGCCCTAATCATATGCAGTGTACTCTGCATATAAAGATCTGTAACAAGTCCATGCTACGACCCCACCGTACAAGACTTAGCGACACACCCGGGAAATGCTAAGTCTGACTCCAGTCCTGCTCTGCCACAGGACCCCTGGCTCTTCGGCCAGAAACATAGGCTCTACGGCCTCAAAGCACTACTCTGAGTGCACCTGACTCCTCCTTGAACCTGAGTACACCGGCGGAGGGTCTCACAGGGTTACCTTCGTGACACAAGCACGAATGGTGTTAGATAACCAAGTTTTCTTTTTCCCAGTGCCATCGTGACACAAGCACGATTGTTGTTGGACACTGCCTCTCTTTCTATCCTCGTGCCACCAGAATTACTCAACCGGTTGATGTTGGACACGAGTTTCACCCCTAAGTTGCAGATTCCCTCTTAGGGGTTCTACGGTGTTAGGGCACCTAAGTCTAATAAAATAATTAACAGATAAACAATTAAACAAAAATAACATATAGCAACTGTAAGACATAGCATTTCCTCCTTTTCACCATTTACATCACGCAATTCAAGTTCCAATGAACTTATCACACTAAAAAGTACATGTTACACTGTTTAGAAGTCATATCAACTGATACTGAAGCAAATAAGCATTTAAAATGAGTTAAATAATGATTTCTAAATGAACTGCCACTCACCCACTTCGGTGTGTTCGTATACACCGAAAAACGTCCACAAACACGCCTAATTCTGCCCTTTACAGCAACGTGCACGCCGTGCACCTAGGCTGCACGCCGTGCACCTTCAGTGCACTTCTGTTCTACTTTTCTGCACCTTTGCACGCCGTGCAAACTGACTTTGCACGCCGTGCACCTGGGCAGAAACTCGTTCCGCTTCCTGTAACTTTGCACGCCGTGCAAACTGACTTTGCACGCCGTGCACCTGCGCAGAAACGGAATTCCCCTATATCAGCTATCTGTAACGTTGCACGCCGTGTAAACAGATTTTGCACGCCGTGCAACCTGCGCAGAGGCGGAAATTGCAGAAATAAAAGAGAAGATTGGGGTCGATTCGGTGGACGATTCTTACCTGAATCACTCCTATAGCTTTGGATTGACCTAGCAAGCAGTTGGCAAGAAGAAAGAACGGAGGGGAAAGCACCGTTCGCTCCCTAGACCATCTCCATGGTCGTCTTCTTCATGGCTGCAGGAGGAAGAAGAAGGTGAAGAAGAAGAAGATGATGCAGCCGGTTGGTTTGGCTGGAGAAGATGAAGAAATCAAAGAAGAATGGAGAAGGAAGGAGCTTGGTTGCCTAGCTTCTCCTCTAGCTTGCTCTCTCTCCCTTTCTCCTTCTCTGTTTTTCCCAAGCGGCAACCGAAGGAAATGAACTATCGTTCATTCCAAAGTCGGTTAATAGAGTTAAAAAGGAAAACTGAAGGAAAGGATAAGGAAGGGCGCCCAGGGGACCGGATGTAAATTACCCAAAAACTTTCCGAAATTACACATAGGTCCCTGTACACTAAAAAGCTTATATCTTTTTACTCATAGGTCGGTTTCACATGATTTCTTCGGCAACGGATTAAGCACAAACTTGTCCTCAACCTCAGGACAAGAAAACAAGCTAATGATACATTAACACTAGCTCAAAGCTCAAAACACTATTAACAAAAGCAAGTACTCATCTCAACATAACTAGTTCAATTATGCACTAACCAAGGTACTTACTTGTAAAATGAAATGTGGGTCATAACAATCTCTCTCCCTTATAAGAATTTCGTCCCGAAATTCCTAAAAGAGAAAAGGAAACTTGTTACGCATTTCTGATTCAAGCTCCCACGTAGCTTCCTCTATATTATGGTTTTTCCATAAAACCTTCACTAAAGGTATCTCCCGGTTCTTAAGCTCTTTGATCCGGTGATCAACTATCTGCACTGGTCCTTCTACATAGGACACATCTGTTCTAAGCTGCGCCGGTTCTGGATCTAGAATCTTTTCTGTACCGGGATGACACTTTTTCAGCATAGACACATGGAAGACATCATGAAGATTTGCCAACTCAGACGGCAAATTCAACCTGTAAGCTACAGGTCCAATCCTCTCAACAATAGGATATGGACCCATATACCTAGGAGTCAACTTACCCCTCTTGCCAAACCTCAGCACTCCCTTCCACGGTGAAACCTTCAAGTAAACCTCGTCACCAACCTGGAACTCAAGAGGTCGACGTCGTCTTTCTGCATAACTTTTCTGTCTATCCTGAGCAGCTTTCAACTGCTCCCTAATCACGGATATCTTCTCTGTAGTTATATCAACTAATTCAGGTCCAAGAATTTCTTTGTCACCAACTTCATACCAACAAACTGGCGATCTACACTTCCTGCCATATAGAGCTTCATATGGGGCCATTCCAAGACTAGAATGGTAGCTGTTGTTATATGCAAACTCCATCAGGCTTAAGTGTTCTTCCCAGTTGCCTCTAAACTGCAGCACGCATGCCATGCTCTCAGCATGTCTTCTAGGGTCTGAATGGTCCTCTCAGATTGACCATCTGTCTGTGGGTGAAACGCTGTACTGAACTTCAGCCTTGTGCCCAACGCATGATGTAACTGATTCCAGAATCTAGATGTAAACTTTGGATCTCTGTCAGAAATAATGGAAACTGGAATCCCATGCAACCTGACTACTTCATCCACATAAACTTTAGTCAACTTTGAAACGTCAAAGGTTGACTTGACAGGAAGAAAGTGAGCAGACTTAGTTAGTCTATCCACAATCACCCATATCGAGTCTGAACCCTTAGGCGTCCTGGGTAATCCTACCACAAAGTCCATCGTGATGTGTTCCCATTTCCATTCTGGTATAGGAAGCGACTGCAAAGTACCAGCAGGTTTCTGATGCTCAGCCTTAACCTACTGACACACCCCGCACCTAGCCACGTATTCAGCCACATCCTTTTTCATATCAGACCACCAATACAGCTCTTTGAGATTCCTGTACATCTTTGTGTTACCTGGATGCATAGCATACATAGAAGTATGCGCTTCCTCAAGAATTTGCTCTTTCAACTCACTGTTTCCAGGTACACACAACCTATCATGAAGATACAACATGCCTTCATCAGAAAACCTGAACTCTGTTCTCTTACCTTCTGACATATCCTGCATAATCTGCCACAACTCATCATCATTCTGTTGTAATTCCTTAATCTGATTATAAAAAGTAGGTCTGACTTGCATCTGAGCAATCAACCCACTTTGTCCAGTCACATCCAAGTCCAAGTTCAATTTTCGCATATCTACAAGCAAGTCTCTCTTGAAACATGCCATAGAAAATGCATTAACTGTTGAACTTGACTTTCTACTCAAGGCATCAGCTACAACATTTGCCTTACCCAGATGGTAATCGATTGTCACATCATAGTCTTTAATCAGCTCAAGCCATCTGCGATGTCTCAAATTCAAGTCTCTCTGAGTGAAGATATATTTCAGGCTCTTATGGTCTGTAAACACCTGACATGTCTCACCATACAAGTAGTGACGCCATGTCTTAAGAGCATGAACTATAGCAGCTAATTCCAAATCATGAACAGGGTAATTCTCTTCATTCTTCTTAAGCTGTCTAGATGCGTAAGCCACAACTTTGCCTTCTTGCATTAGTACACAGCCCAAACCTCTCCTGGAAGCATCACAGAACACTGTATAGCCTTTCTCTGCTTCAGGCAAAACCAACACTGGTGCTGAAGTCAACCTCTTCTTCAAAATCTGAAAACTTCTCTCACAGTTATCAGACCAAACAAACAGTACATCCTTCCTCGTCAAGCGTGTCAAAGGTGATGCTAACGCACTGAAGTTCTGTATGAACCTTCTGTAATAACCTGCTAATCCCAAGAAACTTCTGATCTCAGTAGGAGTCTTAGGCTGTTCCCACTGAAGTACAGAATCAACTTTCTTAGGGTCAACACTAACTCCACCTCTCGAGATAACATGTCCAAGAAATGCTACCTCAGCCAACCAGAACTCGCATTTGCTGAATTTAGCAAACAACTGGTGTTGTCTCAACAACTGCAACACTACTCTCAGGTGTTGCTCGTGCTGTTCATCGTCTCTAGAATAGATCAGAATATCATCTATAAAGACTACAATAAACTGATCTAGGAACGGTTTGAAAATCCGGTTCATCATATCCATAAAGGCTGCTGGGGCATTGGTCAGTCCAAACGACATGACCAAAAACTCATAATGCCCATACCTGGTTCTGAAAGCTGTTTTGGGAATATCAGAAGCCTTTATCCTAAGCTGATGATATCCAGATCTCAAATCTATTTTAGAAAAGATCGTCGCTCCACGCAACTGATCAAACAGATCATCTATTCTCGGCAATGGATACTTGTTCTTTATAGTGATCTTGTTCAGTTGCCTGTAATCTATACAGAGACGCATGGTACCATCCTTTTTCTTAACAAACAGGACTGGAGCACCCCACGGTGAAGAACTGGGTCTAATGAAACCCTTATCTAGCAACTCCTGTAACTGCACCTTGAGTTCTTTCAACTCAGCAGGTGCCATTCTATAGGCTGGCAGTGCTACTGGATGACTACCTGAATATATCTGAATCTCAAAATCAATGTCTCTGACAGGAGGTAAGCCTGGTAACTCCTCTGGAAAAACATCAGAGAACTCACGAACCACAGGCACATCATAAACATTGGCGGTGCTCTTCTCTGCTCTGGTGTCAACCACATGAGCAAGGAACGCTTCACATCCTTTCTGTAGCATCTTATCAGCTACAACAGCTGATATTATGCACGTAGGCAGAACTTTCCTGTCTCCAGTAAAGACACAAGAAAATTCCCCTAGTTGAAAGGTAGCTTCTTTTTTTCAACAATCGAGTTGCACTCGATATGTTTCAAGACAATCCATACCCAAGATGACTTGAAAGGTATTTACATCCAAAGGTATGAGATTAGCAGCGAAGGTAAAACTTCCAAAAGATAACAAGCATCCGGGACAAGACTCGGATAAAATTGTTGGTCCACCTAGTGGAACCCTCAACACTAACTCATCTGCCAACTCTTGAGTTAACAGATTAAGTTTACTGACTAAAGAGTGTTGTATAAAAGAATGAGTAGCACCCGGATCTATCAAAACTGAGACTGGTATACTATTAAACAAAAGCATCTCTCCTGTAACAACTTGTGAAGAGATTATACCTTCCTGAGGTGTCAAAGAAAAGAAACGTGCTGAAGCTCTCCCTCTGCCACGTTGTCCTCTATGACCACTCCTGCCACTAGACACTCCACCACCTCTAGATCCAGAAGCCACATAGGAACTCGGAACATCATGGTATTGAGGTTGGAAAGCTTGCGATGCTGTTTGTTGAAGCTGAGGACATTCCCTTTTAAAGTGTCCAACTTGTCCACAAACAAAAAAACTTAGAACCCGACACTGTCCAGAATGTGATTTTCCACATTTGTCACATGGCAGTAACTCTTGTCTCTGGGGACCTGTCACTGACATTGACGACCCAGAAGACTGCCCACTATCGGCACTGCCCCATCTTCCTGAGTTGTATCCTCCTCTGCCTCTAGAAGTAGTGACATCCTCAGATCTCTGCCTACCGAAACAACCAAAACCACGCCCAAGTTTAGAAAAGAAACCTCTACCTCCACCTCGGTATCCACTACTGGATTGCCCTCTACTGAAATCTGCAGATCTCTTCTTAGACTCGGGCACCTTATCAGCATTCATAGATTCTTCAACCTGTCTGGCAGCCTCAACAAACTCGCCAAAGTTCTCTCTGTTCCTCCTGCTAGTAGCAGAAACTGTATGCCGAATCTCTGGCCTTAGCCCTTCTTGAAACCTTCTGCATCTTTCTATGTTGTCGGGAACAAGCTGCGGACAGAAGTTCGCTAACTGTGTGAAAAGTGCTTCATACTCAGTAACTGTCATGTTCCCCTGCTTAATATTCTGTAACTGCCTGATTTTCTCATTAAGGAAAGTGGGTGGATAGAATTTGAGATGAAACTCCTCAGAGAAATCCTGCCAGGAAAGCTCTGTACCTCCCCTCTTTTCTTCCACACCACGCCACCACAACTCTGCATCGCCTGTCAAAAGGTAGACTGCACGATTGATCTTCTTCTCTTCTGGAATCTCAATCAGGCGAAAGACCTTCTCTATCTGTCTAAACCATTCATCAGCCTCTGCTGGATCTGTAGTGCCACTAAACTCGGTGCCACCAAGCTTCTTTACAAGCTCATAAGATCGCATCAGATCTTTACTGCTGGTAGAAGAAGAATCTCGCCTATCAGCCTTGTACTTTTCTTTGGTTTCCAGAAACATCCTGTACATCCTGGATGCTTCATCCACGTGATCACCACCACCTGGACCCAAGTACAAAGGATCAGGGCCAACATGGCTCTCGGCCTGATCATCACGATCAAAGCCTCTTCCTGCCATCTGCAATGATATAACAGAATATTTCCTGTTAGAAAACTACAGATAGAAGAAAGACACCTAAACCTTAATCCTATTGGTCTCTTATCGTCCACTGACCTGGACTCTGAGTAACTATGTACTCAACCTAAGCTCTGATACCAAGAATTGTCGCGCCCCAATTTCACATTAAGAATAACTACGAAATTAGGGCATGACAGGTGGAAATTACACATAATCAACCTCTCCTCGCTTTTAAAACAATCCAAGGCATTTAATTGATAACCAAGTTTAAGCTGTAAACAAGAACTAAACAAACTGCAGAAACTTCTCTATTTAACTGATTAAAGATACAAGCAGGGTCTACATCATAGTACATTGATTAACATAAAGAAGCATAACATTAATTTACATCTGTGTACACATTCTCTCTCTCACTCACACCTTGTCCCGAGGATCGAGGGGAATGGACTAAGAGACCTCTAACTAGACTAGCAACAAACCTTCTATCGACTAAGCGTTAGGGTGAAACGATCCTTCTGATTCCTGATGCTGAAGCTGACCTGAAAATGTTTTGAGTAGAGGTATGAGCCTACTCGCTCAGTGAATAACATTTCACTCAGCTATCACTAAACAACTCGTCAGGTTTATAAACTGAAAATAAACATATATGCAGTTCAAACAGGGCAGTTCCTTTGACATAACAAATATATAGATAATAACCACATTTCTAAGCATCAACAGGTATTTCAAGTAAATAAACAGTTATATAAATTTACTGTGATCCTACATATTTACTTATTTATTTTTTTATTATGCCCTAATCATATGCAGTGTACTCTGCATATAAAGATCTGTAACAAGTCCATGCTACGACCCCACCGTACAAGACTTAGCGACACACCTGGGAAATGCTAAGTCTGACTCCAGTCCTGCTCTGCCACAGGACCCCTGGCTCTTCGGCCAGAAACATAGGCTCTACGGCCTCAAAGCACTACTCTGAGTGCACCTGACTCCTCCTTGAACCTGAGTACACCGGCGGAGGGTCTCACAGGGTTACCTTCGTGACACAAGCACGAATGGTGTTAGATAACCAAGTTTTCTTTTTCCCAGTGCCATCGTGACACAAGCACGATTGTTGTTGGACACTGCCTCTCTTTCTATCCTCGTGCCACCAGAATTACTCAACCGGTTGATGTTGGACACGAGTTTCACCCCTAAGTTGCAGATTCCCTCTTAGGGGTTCTACGGTGTTAGGGCACCTAAGTCTAATAAAATAATTAACAGATAAACAATTAAACAGAAATAACATATAGCAACTGTAAGACATAGCATTTCCTCCTTTTCACCATTTACATCACGTAATTCAAGTTCCAATGAACTTATCACACTAAAAAGTACATGTTACACTGTTTAGGAGTCATATCAACTGATACTGAAGCAAATAAGCATTTAAAACGAGTTAAATAATGATTTCTAAATGAACTGCCACTCACCCACTTCGGTGTATTCGTATACACCGAAAAACGTCCACAAACACGCCTAATTCTGCCCTTTACAGCAACGTGCACGCCGTGCACCTAGGCTGCACGCCGTGCACCTTCAGTGCACTTCTGTTCTACTTTTCTGCACCTTTGCACGCCGTGCAAACTGACTTTGCACGCCGTGCACCTGGGCAGAAACTCGTTCCGCTTCCTGTAACTTTGCACGCCGTGCAAACTGACTTTGCACGCCGTGCACCTGCGCAGAAACGGAATTCCCCTATATCAGCTATCTGTAACGTTGCACGCCGTGCAACCTGCGCAGAGGCGGAAATTGTAGAAATAAAAGAGAAGATTGGGGTCGATTCGGTGGACGATTCTTACCCGAATCACTCCTATAGCTTCGGATTGACCTAGCAAGCAGTTGGCAAGAAGAAAGAACGGAGGGGAAAGCACCGTTCGCTCCCTAGACCATCTCCATGGTCGTCTTCTTCATGGCTGCAGGAGGAAGAAGAAGGTGAAGAAGAAGAAGATGATGTAGCCGGTTGGTTTGGCTGGAGAAGATGAAGAAATCGAAGAAGAATGGAGAAGGAAGGAGCTTGGTTGCCTAGCTTCTCCTCTAGCTTGCTCTCTCTCCCTTTCTCCTTCTCTGTTTTTCCCAAGCGGCAACCGAAGGAAATGAACTATCCTTCATTCCAAAGTCGGTTAATAGAGTTAAAAAGGAAAACTGAAGGAAAGGATAAGGAAGGGCGCCCAGGGGGCCGGATGTAAATTGCCCAAAAACTTTCCGAAATTACACATAGGTCCCTGTACACTAAAAAGCTTATATCTTTTTACTCGTAGGTCGGTTTCACATGATTTCTTCGGCAACGGATTAAGCACAAACTTGTCCTCAACCTCAGGACAAGAAAACAAGCTAATGATACATTAACACTAGCTCAAAGCTCAAAACACTATTAACAAAAGCAAGTACTCATCTCAACATAACTAGTTCAATTATGCACTAACCAAGGTACTTACTTGTAAAATGAAATGTGGGTCATAACAGAAATATAGCTCGAATTATACATTTTGACAAAGAAACAACTTGTGATATGACATTCAATTAGAATGGCATGTTTTTAATCAAACTGCATGGCATATAACTAATGTTTAATACTAACAATTTTTTGCAATATAATTGATATGATCATCCTTCAACGATTTCCATATGAATGTATTCTTGTCCTATGCGTGGGGCTATTAGGATAAAACCCATTGTTCACATTTATGGGACCAGCATTAGTTCCTGGAAGCAAATTTAGGTAAAAGTGGAGTTAATAGACTTTTTTATATGCTTTGACTAATTTGTAAAAAAATGATATGGGGTGAAATAATTATTTGGATACTAAGAATAGTATAAAGATTAGCCGTGAACATCAGGTATGTGCAATCCCCTATCCAATTTGGATATTTCAATGATTAAGAATCCATTTTTTCCTAAATGGGGCATACTCTTGCTTAAGTCCCCCTTTTTGAAACCTTACATGTTTCTCTAAATTACATTTTTGGACTTTTGATCCATTTGTGAATATTGAGAAATCCTTGTTGACTGGATTTTATAACCTGCTGACTTGATTTTATAACCCTCCTACCATGAATTTGTTAAATGTTGAGTAGCTTTAAATGTGATATTGACTATGCATTGATGCTAGCCACTTGATTGTCTGAACGGTATTTGTACTAATTTATGGATCTTAGATTCATATGCATAACCACATTTGTTTTGACATGTTCTTCCATGTAAGATGTGCATTTCCAACCATATTATAATTATAATTGTTGTCATTTTTATTACTATTAATATTACGATTATTATTATTATTATTATTAATTTATTATTATTATTAAGTTGGTGTGGCCCAAGTTTCTTATTAATGTCATATAGTTCTTGTTTCTATTTAGTAGGCGTTAGGCTGGCTAATTCCTCTCTTCCTAGTGTTAGAAGTAATGGAGCTACATTATGTACTGCTCATTACTAGTAGTCTTTACTTCTCTAGGGGTGCTACGTCTCTTGTACATGTACCTAAAGTTTTTTTGGTTTTTAGTAACACGCATTGTTGACCGACCAAAAAAAAGTTATTATTATTATTGTTATTGTTGTTGTTTTGTTGTTGTTGTTATTGTTATTATTGGTATTGTTATTATATTATTATTATTGTTGTTGTTATCTTTGTTGTGGATGTTGTTATTGTTATTATTATTATTATTATTATGATTACTATTATTATTATTATCATTAGATTTTATTCTAAAATTTCTTCCACCAAGTTTATCCAATTTGTTACTCACTTAATTTTTAATTTTTTTGAGCACATGTTATCTAATCTAAATATAATGATATATTAATGTCACTACCAGCCGTAATGTATTAGTAATTAGAGGTGATAAATCAATGTATCCATCCAAATGTTTTAAGAAAGAGATACCATGACATGGAAATGTGTTATTGAAATTTTATTATGAATGACTTCAATAACCTACAGGATGGGATTCATCATTTCTTATGAATCAGGAGATCATAAAGTATCATCATTGATTGTATTATTATGAATATAAGTACCCAAAGAAGACAGATGTATTTTTTAATATTTAGAATGTATCTCGTATCTTCCTATTAATATTTTGATTTTGGCTTAATTTTTTGTCATAATTCACTTTTTCTTATGTACTTAAAGTAGAGGAAAACATTATATATATATATATATATATAAATTATCTAAAACAAATACATATTAGTTTATTTATATCCCCCCACCCCAAACACACCATTCACCAAGATATGCCAATGTAGGGAAGAGTCTAATAGAGTTTCCCAAAGATAGGTATCATACATGCCAACCCTACAACATAAGGATTTACATATTTGTTTGGTATTGCATTTTAGCATATATAGTAAATAAATGATTAGAATATCAAATAAAAAATAATACAAAAAGCAAGTATAATTAAAAAACAATCAATGTGAGCAATCTTTTTCTGTCTTATATATAAAAAAAGTTCATTTAGATAGACAAATCTGATAAGCATAATAGTCACTTACAAAGAAAAAAGAATGCTACTATTTTTCCTCTTTATCATGTTCATCATTATCATCATCATCATTGTTGTTGTTGTTGTCACCGTCATCATAGACATCATCTCCACTTTCATCTTTAAAATTATTATATAATATAAAAAACACATTAAATTATATAAAGAATGAGTAATTCAAGCAAAAAATGATAAAATTAATTTATAATACTTCATGTATCATCATCAATGGCTAGCCTAATGAAACCATCCGTATCTGTGTATGTATAAATGTATATATTTTCACATACGACATATGATCTTGATGTGCGGATTTTTCTCCGAGCATTGAAATTAACAAATGTATATACCTCTAATATATTATTTCTCTTGACTAATGTTGTTCTTCTCGTCCTTTTCTAAAAGATATGTAGGTAGATCACTAATCTATATGTCAACCCTAATCTCATCTGACAGTGTTTTGTATACCATTATGTCAATGTGTGTCAACATTCTAATGCACAATTAGAATGAGCCTTTAACCAACAGTTACTCCCATACATGTTTGATTCTATGTTGTGGGTATTCAGCCCCATCCACATATATTTCCACATCTAAAAATTATTAACAAATAACATAAATATTAATGTGGATGTGTGGGCATATGTTGAGATATGTATATAAAACTGACTATGACTATGAAGATTAAAGTATGATACCAAAAAAAATAGCCAATAGTACAATTATACCTTTAGCGTCGATTTCAAGTGGAAGCAAAAGTTTAACTTGTTGCCCGTCCAACTTATTGTTCATCTTCATCTTTTTATTTGTAATATCTTTGTTTTTTTTATAAATATTCCCAAAGTTTAACTACATTCAAAATTATACATAGCGACTAGAGGCGGATTTTAATACGGTCTGATGGGGGCCTCGACCCCTCCACCCCTCACACAAGATTTTTAGAAAAACATTAAATATTATGATACATGTTATATATATATATGTATATATATGTATATATATATATATAGAGAGAGAGAGAGTCAGGCTAGAATGCACTCGAGTGTATTCGGAGCATAATACACTCAAGTAGTTTTTCATGATGCAATATTTATTTCAAAAATCTAATCTGTTACTTTTTTTAAACATGTTGTGAATAGCTCATACGCAAAATTTGAGCACATTTGGACATTTATAGGTCATGTTATAAAGACCGCAAAAATTATGTATTTCAAATTAGTTTCGTGTGTCGATTTTGTTGCCCTTGGATGAGTGACTTACACTCATCCAAATGGGCTCAAAATTTGTATGTAGCCTGGTTATAGTATGATGGTGAAGATCAATGGTTTATATTTTACAAAAAATAGTCTTGATATGCAAACATACTTGAGTGTATTGGTGTAATCTGTACACTCGGTGTATTCTAGTCTAACTCATATATACATATATATATATATATATATATATATATATATATATATATATATATATATATATATATATATATATATATAATGTCCTAATGTTACAATTGTAACAAGTATATATATATACATATATATATAAACTATTCAAATCAATCAAATATGAGCTAAATACTCTAATTTCTTTATGTGAGATTATTCTTTAGTATTTATCTTTGTCAAAAACAAATTAACAATACTTTTGCTTTCATCTATTAAAATAACATTGGTAATGTCTCCTACTCTTTGTACTCTTGATTTTTTTTTCTTTTGTGATATAACTGATTGTAAATTTTTAATATAAGATACTAATCACGGGTATTATCAAATTATGTATATACACGATCAAACATCAATAAACTTTCCCTTATATAGGTCATGCATTAGTTTGTGCCATCGTCCAAAGTACAAAAAGGAAAATGGCACCACTGTGTTAGAGATCTTATTACATATATTGTTATCCACTTCCCAAAAAAAATTACTAATGTGTTATTATACAAACTGTGTACAATAAACGAATAAAATAGATAAACAAGTTGTCATCATATATGCTTGCAACATATCTACTAAATATTATCATACTTCGCTGCGCATTGTCAATTTTGTAATTCTTCGACTAATCACTGTATCTCTAATTTTATTCCTAAATCATACATGCAATTATTTTAAACTTCTTCGATCAAGTTTGTTCAATTTGTTACTAATTTCTATGTTTTCAAGCACATGTAACACATGTTATCTTACATATTTATCATAATTTTTAAAATCACTACCACATATGATAGGTTAACTATTATAGTTGATTTATAATATCAGCCATCCTACCGTTTTTTTATAGAAAGAGATATCATGATATGAAAACACGTTAGTGGAATTTTATTATGGAATAATTGAATAACTTATAATATATGATTCATCATTTATGTTTAGAGAGAGCATAAATTATTAGTATTGATTATGTTCTTATGAATTTAAGTACCTAAAGAAGATGAAGGTATTTTTTGTATTTAGAATTACATCTTGTATTTTCCAATTGATATTTTTAAATTATCATTTTTATTATAATTTACTTCTACCTATGTGCTTAAAATAGAGGAAAACATTATTATACAAGGGTTGTTCAAAACAGATATATATTATCTTATTTATGTCTTTGGCCCGCAATATTATTTACCAAGATCCGCCACTGCACTTGATATTCCTTTTCTTAAGGTGCTTTAGCAAAAAAATAAAACGGTTGATGACTTTAAGTATTAGAATATCACACGAACATCTACATTTTTGTATGTGCATAAGTATCCATGTCGGTAAAGATGAAAACATTTTAGAGATGGTAAATTTACAACAAAATTAATTTTTTAGCATGCATATTTTCATATAATGGATACAACACGTTGTATAAGAATGTAATAATTATAGAGATGTTGAGTTGATGAATTAAGTCGGAACAAAGTCACAACAAGAAATGTAGGCATCGTTCTTTACTTTGTCCTAATTTGAGTCTCATGCAGATTGAAGAACTTGTTTGCGAAGAGAATGTGAGAGAAGGGCAAATAAATGATAGTTACCAAGATGAAACAAAATCATAAGAGCACATGGTGTTTATTCAATCCTAATTTTGAATTGTATGCACATTGAAGAACTTGTTTTTGAAGGAAAGGTGAGAAAAGGGTAAATAAATAATAGTACATGTACTTGCAAATTACATTCCCCTCGATTCAAGATCCGCCACTGCACTTGATATTCCTTTTCTTAAGGTGCTTTAGCAAAAAAATAAAACGGTTGATGACTTTAAGTATTAGAATATCACACGAACATCTACATTTTTGTATGTGCATAAGTATCCATGTCGGTAAAGATGAAAACATTTTAGAGATGGTAAATTTACAACAAAATTAATTTTTTAGCATGCATATTTTCATATAATGGATACAACACGTTGTATAAGAATGTAATAATTATAGAGATGTTGAGTTGATGAATTAAGTCGGAACAAAGTCACAACAAGAAATGTAGGCATCGTTCTTTACTTTGTCCTAATTTGAGTCTCATGCAGATTGAAGAACTTGTTTGCGAAGAGAATGTGAGAGAAGGGCAAATAAATGATAGTTACCAAGATGAAACAAAATCATAAGAGCACATGGTGTTTATTCAATCCTAATTTTGAATTGAATGCACATTGAAGAACTTGTTTTTGAAGGAAAGGTGAGAAAAGGGTAAATAAATAATAGTACATGTACTTGCAAATTACATTCCCCTCGATTCAAGATCCGCCACTGCACTTGATATTCCTTTTCTTAAGGTGCTTTAGCAAAAAAATAAAACGGTTGATGACTTTAAGTATTAGAATATCACACGAACATCTACATTTTTGTATGTGCATAAGTATCCATGTCGGTAAAGATGAAAACATTTTAGAGATGGTAAATTTACAACAAAATTAATTTTTTAGCATGCATATTTTCATATAATGGATACAACACGTTGTATAAGAATGTAATAATTATAGAGATGTTGAGTTGATGAATTAAGTCGGAACAAAGTCACAACAAGAAATGTAGGCATCGTTCTTTACTTTGTCCTAATTTGAGTCTCATGCAGATTGAAGAACTTGTTTGCGAAGCGAATGTGAGAGAAGGGCAAATAAATGATAGTTACCAAGATGAAACAAAATCATAAGAGCACATGGTGTTTATTCAATCCTAATTTTGAATTGTATGCACATTGAAGAACTTGTTTTTGAAGGAAAGGTGAGAAAAGGGTAAATAAATAATAGTACATGTACTTGCAAATTACATTGCCCTCGATTCAACAACAATATCCAATGCAGTTTTGACATCCCCAAAAAAAAGAAGAAAAGAGGAACCAATTTGGTTGAGCTCAGCGCCTCCACACATAGACAAGTAGGGAGAAGCCGTGGGATTCCTTGAGCTCGTTCTCCTCTGTGCTAGTCCATTCCATCACGGTCGAGCTGGTTGCCGACGACGCGGACGAGGAAGACGAAGACGACGACTTGGTCTTCAACAGACTTCTCCTGCCTTTCCTTCTACCTGTCCCGTCCCCTATCCCAAGGAAGCTGCTGCTGCTGCTGAGATCGCCGACTCCGGAGTTCCCGATCCCGTACATCCCCCAAAGCCCACGACCGCCTCCGGCTCCGGCGCTGCTGCCACTTCCTGTACTGAATCGCCCCCTGAGCGACTTCTCTAATTTTTGGGCTTCCTCATCCTTGTCAAACCGGAGCACGAACACGGCGTATCCGAGATCCGGATTCGCGGCGGCTGGGGCAGCTGAGATGGTGATGTGGTTTTCCGTCCTTTTGGGGAATAGCCAGCTGTAGACGTCCCAGGAGACTTGCATCCCGTCGCCGTTGACGTCGACGCGCTCGTTCCCTCTGAATTTCCACCGGAGGTGCTTTACTTGGAGAACCCTCTTTCTATCGAGCTCGAGTGAAAACCTGGCGGCGTCCTTCTCCGCTCCGCCTAAGCCACCGGCGCCTCCCGCCAGGTCGATAGAGATTTCCCTCTCCTGGCCGCCTATCCTCGCCTTGGTAGCATACGGAGCTGATGAATCCTGCAGCACAACGTGCTCCCGTCTAGAAACCAGAATCGGATTCTCTGGACTGCCTCTAGGAGGCGCCGTCCCATCGAAGCAGCTGGGCAGCTTCTTGATCTTGGTCTTCCTTTTAGCCTCCTCGAGCAAATCGCCGATGATAAGGAACAGCTCACCGTCAACGGACACAGACACGAAGAACCCAAACTTGGGCTCAGGCCCTCCGCCTCGAGGGAAAGCCGCGCGAGACACGTCCCAGGCGAACTCGAACGTCCGAGGCGCAGCACCTCCTGCTGGATCCCTGACCTGGAACCTTTTTGTGCCCCTGCGCTTCCATAGGAGCCAGGGACGGATGCGGAACCGGTAGGTCGCGATGCCGCCGCAGTCGGCGGAGTAGCCGGAGACGGATGAGACGGTGGAGGACACGGACGCGACCTCGTTGGACGCCGACGCCGACCAGTAGGCTGCGGCAGCTGGGCCCGTGGACGGCAGCGCGAGCTCCACCCGAAGGCACAGGCCCAGGACGGTGCGCCACCAGGTGAAGGCGGCGAGGCCGAGTGTGGTCTCGTAGATGGATGTGGTCAAGCAAGGTCCAGAAGCGGTTGACGCTGGAAGGGCCGCCGCGGAACCTGCCCGGAAGCAGGAAGGCACTGGGTCTTCGTGCATCCTGCTCCGCTTCCTCCTAGTCCGACCTAAAATCCGATGAGTGGGGCGAGCTTGGAGAATCGGGGTCTGGGAACTGAGAAGGAGCTGAAGTTAAGGCAGCTAGCTGAAAGCTCACTTTATGAATTAACGAGAATGGGAAGGGGGCAGGGAAGGGGCAGTGCCGGTGACGGCTGCCTGACGACCAAGGGAAGAGGAGGAAGGGATGGAAGAGCCCGTCCGTCCGTCCGATGGGTTTGTCGCTTTGACCGCTGCTTTTGGGGGTTGGTTGGGGAAGGGGAAGACGTTGGCCTTTTTCCGGGTTATCGCTGGTGGAGGAAGAAGACAAGGGTAGATGGAAGGGCAAGGAATGGGCGTCGAAACCGAGTGAAGAAGAAGAGAAAACTAATGACAGATGTGGTTTTGTTAATTCTCTACCAGCAAAGAAAAAGACTTATTTCGTAGTTGAGATGATGAGATAGGCAAGAGCGAAAATAAATAAAAAGATTTTTCTGAGTCGGCTAAACCCCAAAATATATCTAGTGGGGAAAGTTAAAGAGGCCGTGGATTGGAGAAGTCAGCGGCCAGAGAGAGAAGAAGCAAAGAGTTAGAGGAGGGAGGAGGACAGACAGGCTGACTAGGGCAGCTGTGATGGTGATTGGTTTTGCTCTTTCATATCCCAAATTTGGGAATTTCATACGGTGACACCTGATGCACGGCTGGACGCCTGAAGCAAAACCTAGAGGAAACGTTACAGATGATTTTTTTTCCCTTTGTTCAAGGATACACTCCATTAACGTGTACCTGTAATCCATGTGTTGGCATTGACAAATAAATGACATCATCCATCGCCGTATGACACTTAAACACCTGACGGATGGAAATTAGCCTGGGAACCGTTCAACTGAAATCGCCAGCCATTGTCAAATTAAAGACTGTCATAGGGGTAAAACACCGAAAAGAACAAGAGATCATGATGTTGTTTAATGTTTAAGCAATAATTTCATGAGGCATCCCGTATCTTGACACGCGTCACACAGATAGATCTCCAACTGGTCATGATAATCATATTAGCGATGATGATACAACTACGTAATTAATTAATTATTTATTGCTTGACACGCGTCACGGGATCAAACTTGTGGCTTGTAGAAATTGTGTTCCATCTTCTTTTTACACAATGATATAATTACATAATTAATTAATTATTTATTTGATCAATTAATTTTTTATGGAACGGATTTATTAATCCTAATTAGAAAGTGTTTAAGTAAATTGCACAATGATATAACTTCATTTTTATTTTTTCCTGAACTATATATATTCTTCACCTTCTTATCAGGATCTAGCATGAAAACATTAATGAAATTGCACCTAATGTTGTTGCATGTAAGGACATTATCTAAAATTTATAATATTTTTAAAGAAATCATTATCTGTCGTTAATTAATAATGGTCGGTCATGTTGTTTCTGCAAATGAAATTGACATTGCTAATAGATCTGAGAAGTTTACTGGTACCAACTTGATCCGTTGGCAGAGTCGGATGTAAATTTGGCTAAACATGATGGGTTACGATCAGTACATAGAAGATGATGAACATAAATCTGATGATTCTGTCTCTTATAATGCATATATAATTGGTAACTGGAAGAAGGGTGATAAGATGTACCGAGGGTTGATTCTATTTGCTTTGAATAATAAATTATACGATTCATAATCAAATTCGTCTGCTACTACTTAAAAAATTGTGGGAGGCACTAGTAAAGAATTTTAGTACTGAAAACCAGGGTGTTGAAACATATTGTGTGTCTAAATTTCTAAAATTATATATGGTTGAGAGTAAGTCCATTTTTTATCAAGCACATGACTTTCATCTCTTGTGCCATGAACTCTCAGATGTAAAGATGGAATTTCCTGAGAGATTCGTTATAATGTCCATCATAGAAAAATTTCCTAAGTCATGGGAATTGTTTGGCATGACTCTTAAGCATCGCAAAGGGGACTTATCAATGAAAGATCTAATGAGGGATATTAACATATAAGAAGAATACTTAAAAGATAAGTTTGTCAAGGTGCCTACTAATGCAAACCCTAATGTCAATTTTACTACTGTTAGAACCAAAGATAAGAAACAAACAATATGTATAAATCTAAGGCCAAGATCAAGGAGAAACCGAAGAACAAATCTTGTTGGACTTGTGGACAGGTTGACCACTGCAACAAATATTGTCCTTTAAAGAAGACAAATAAAGTGTCGCATCTACAACTGAGGAGGTTGTGGTCAACATGATGACTGCATCCTTTAACCTCAATGATGGGTATGTGTCTATTAGACCTGAAACTCTTTCTATTTTTGAACCACCATATTGGATAATAGATATTGGGGCTAGTGTACATGTGTGTACTTACAAGTCCTTGTTTGTGTTTTACCAAGCCTCCAGAGGTCGATTACTGACTTTGGGTGATTCCCGCGTTGTAGAAGTCAAAGGTGAAGGACATGTGCACTTAAAGTTTCATTCAGAAAAGGTTCTGACGCTCCATAGAGTCAAACATGTACTATCAATTCGAAGAAACATTCTTAGTGGCACAATTTTACTTAGAGATGGTTTTAGAATAGACTACAAATGTAATAAAGCTATATTACTCGCCTTCATTATTCTTTATTTTTTCAGTAAGAGGTATATGTGATATGGAGAACCTGTTTAAGATTCTTGTTGAACATGTTACAAATTCAGTTTTAAATTTGAATGATTATAGTTCCGTATGAATGAATCTTGTATAATATGATGTTTGGCATTCACGTTTGGGACATGTTAATGTTGACTTAATGAAACATATGATGAATCTGAATTTAATCCCTAAATCCAACATTAGCAATAATAAATGTGAAATCTATGTGCAAGCTAAATTACCTAAGAAACCTTTTCATTATGTGAATAGAAATTTGGAAATATTGGATTTCGTGCATACTGATATCTGTCAATTTAATGGGATTGCTATCAGGGATCAAAGGTGTTATTTTATAACTTTTATTGATGATGCTAGTAGATATTATTATGTCTATTTACTTAAAGGTAAAGATGTGGTATTGGATAAATTCAAAATTTATAAGAAAGAATATGAAACTCAAATTAGTAAAGTATTTAAGCAATTATGGTCTGATAGGGGAGGAGAATATACCTCGAGCTTATTTTTGGAATTTTGTCAATTCCATGGTATAGTTCATGAGGTTATCACTCCTCACCATAGTCTAATGAGATTGAAGAACGTAAAAACTGAACCCTTATAGATATGATCAATTCTTTACTCCAAACCTCAGGTCTACCCAACTTCATATGGGGGAAGCTTTAAATATGGCTTGTCATATTCTAAATAGAGTTCCCCATAAATATGTAGAAAGTAGTCTGTTTGAGTTATGGAGAGGGAGAAAATTGAGTCTCAAATATCTTTGAGTGTGGGGGTGTCTTGTTATGGTACTTGTCCCTAAACACAAAATGAACTAATTGAAAATGGTTGATGCCATCTTCTTGGGTTATGTAGTGACAAGTTATGCCTATAGAATCTTGATTGTAAAATCCGATATCTTAGGCATTGATGTCAAGACAATTGTCGAATTACGTGATGGTACATTCTTTGAGAATGTGTTTCTCATGAAATCTAGTGTGCCCAATGAAGTATCTTAAGAGGATTCATTCACCACCAGGGATGAAAAATGTCGGGGGCAGCTCAGAAGAAGCTACTTCTAAATCTGATGATTATGAAGAAATGGTTGAACTAAGGAGAAGTAAAAGGCCTAGGACATCCAATAATTTTAGAAGTGAGTTTCTCACTTACAATGTTGAGGATGATCTTGTAACTTTCAAACAAGCTATGGAATCTCCATATGCTAAGTTTTAGAAAGAAGTCGTTAATGATGAAATCCAATCAATCGTCTCGAATGGAACTTGGGAATTGATAAATTTGCCTCCTGATTGTTCTACAGTTGGTTGCATGCCCATTATGACTGTCTGTATATTGATAATGATGGTGATATTGATAATGTTGATATTGAGTGCAACAAACCCCTCATTTGGAGGTGGGACTTGACGTTGGTCTCCTATGTTCCTATGGTGAGAAGGAGCCTAGTGACCTTCCCCATCCCGTTGGGGTAACAGAGTCACACAAAATATATAAGCATGCTTACTTGATTACAACATAATGGGAACTCGTAATAAAAATTGAATCATTGAATAACAAACATTTTATCGAATGATATTTGTTTTGGAAATCATTTGTTATTCTTTTGAATATAAGTCATGCCAAGTATACTCTTTTGTTATAAACCACTTCACTTGATTTCGATAGCGTACCGTGCAATTGCATGTTTGTGTCTCAATTTTCTTGATTTTAGGCAATACAAATTGAATACTGAATAAGATCGCTTCCACACTCTACATACTCTGATGACAAAGATAAATCAGATATATCTCCATATTGGGTTAGTTTGTTCTTTATATATCCAGTTTTCAAGTTATTATTTCTTATTGTATATGCCAGTGTGATAGATCCTATCGGGCCACTCAGGGATGGGCGCTTCAATCCCTTTACCACTACTTAGGCAGTGAGATTGGGATTGGGGGTAAGAACGGTTCCGTGACAGTTGGTATCAGAGCTTACACAGTCCCATATACTTTAAGTAAATAATTTCTCAAGTCTCTTACACCCAATAAACCCTAAAGTCCATAATGGTGAAAATTGAGGTGTCTAGGCTCAGGGCCCTCCTCCTATTAATTTGATAATACAATCACATTTACATGTATTTATCATCCAAGGATAAAATCAAAGTCAACAAATACTAGGATTGCCAAGATCTACCTGATGTTGGAATAATCCAAATTCATGATAATGAGCCAGGGTTCCTTTGAAGCCCGTACATCATCCCGGTACTTAGGTGCCTATATATGGATCTTTGACTTCTTCTCTGAGACCTTCAAATCTCTTGGGAATCCCGATAACATCCAAGTATCCCACAACCCATATATATGCTAGTCATCATCTATAGTGACACCTGTATTCACTGAGAAGTAGAGGTCAGAGTTACCGACCAGCCAGGGACACCAAAAATGTTCTATGGAGTCAGAAGGATGTCAAAAATCTCTCACCATCTCATCAGGATAATCAGTGAGCTACTTTCTCCTTTTCTTATTATCTGAATACCTCTACCTTAGCCATGGAGATCAAACCTTAGTTACCACACCCTCTAGCCACATCTAGTTGATCTGAGGATCTTTCCAGGTTTAGTAGGCTTGTGTGGGGCTCCTTGTATTCTTGCCTAAGTCTTCCAAACTCGAGAGATAGAAGTCAACTTTGCTTCTGATTCATCCATGGAGGGATGGAACAGTCCCCACGAGGAAAAATATGGGTGGGGAACCTAATTAGACTAGAATGCTCATAAGTTGCATCTTGGCTCAACTCACAACATGGGGGAAATAATTCCCTTTTGCCCATCCTCGAGAGAGATCTTGTGTTGAGGTGACCTAATCCCATTGGCCAGGCACATTTGCATGGATATTAGTAATAAATAATGAATTACCTACGTGCACTGCTACAAAAATGGCTTATAACGTCACTTTTAACAGTGTCAGTTGTAATAATACACCGACACCTAAACAATACAATGTCGGTTTATAAAATAAACTGACATCAATCTGTGAAGGGTGACTAGACACGGGTATCACTTTTATTCATTTTGGTTACTTAATAACAAACCGACGCCGAAAATTAACCGCCAAATCCAAAATTTCCAGCGAGAAAAATTACCTCCAAAAACTTAACATATAGTGTCGGTCATTAACTAAAAAACCGACGACGAAAGGTTATTCACGAAACAGAAATTGGGCACATTTTGATCGTCGGTTTTACAACAATGACCGACACTTATGGGTTTTCCCGAGCTCTTCGCGCGAAATTTTTCACACCCTTTGATCGTCGGATTTTAAAAACAACTGACGACTATGGTCATTAATCGTGAACCAATTTTTTAATCAGCATATGTAGATAGACGTCGGGTTTTTTCTAGTTAAAACCGACGATTATCATGGGGAACAGGTGTCGGTTTGTGTTGATAACCGACACCGTTAGTGTTATGTGTCGGTTATGTTGAATAAGCGACACCGAATGTTAATTAAATATCGCACGAGCGAGCCCGACTCTTCCCCTTTCTCTCTGTGTTGCAATCGGCTTAGCTAGGGTCTGGCAATTCCGGCGGTGAGCAACCAGACTCCCTCCTCCGTGGAGCTCGCCGCCACCGTGGAGCTTGCCGCCGATCTCCTTGCCGCCACTGTGGAGCTCGCTGCCGCCGTGGAGCTTGCCGCCGTTCGTGGAGCTCACCACCGTCGTGGAGCTCGCTGCCTCCGTGGAGCTCGTCGTTCGTGGAGCCGCCACCGTCGTTGGTCCTCTCCTCCATCCGGTCCTCCTCTCGCCGGTCCTCTCCTCTAGCCACTAGAAAGCCAGCACCAACAACAGCAGCCGGAACCAGAGCTTGCCACGGCACGACAGTCCGTCAGAGCCAGTCGGTCTCCTACTATTGCTCATCACCATGGCAGTCCGTCAGAGCCAGCCACATCTAGGGCTGGCAGTACACCCACGACACTGCCACTGTTGTCATTGCCACTGCTAGAGGTAAAGCCTTCAATTGACTAGGTTTTCATCCTAAATTCATCCTTAACATATGTTAACAAATAATCCCTATAACATGTAATGTTTATTTAATAGAATTGATGATTGGCTTGGTTATTAATAATATATGACAAAAATAAAATGCTTAATTTTAACATATGATTGTCTAGTATTTTTTCAATGATCACTTCCATTATGGTTCATGAGCTTGCCGACCTTCTGCCTGCCCGTTCGGCTTCCACGTGCACCCATCCGTCTCGCCTCTCTCCCTGCTCCAGAGCAAGCCGCCCGATTGGGCTCAAACAGAGGTAAACATCCCCAAAAACCCTCTGTCTTGCCCTCTGATTTGTATTTACTTAAATAAGAAATTGTGGAAGCATTGATATGTTGTTATGGCTGTCCACAAAGGTTTTTATAAGAAATTGTGTGTTGAATGGGGTTGTGAACAAGGAATTGGTGTTGTATTTGTTGTCCTAGAAACTCGTCTAAGATTTACTCATTAGGAGTAAATCTTAGATAGTCCCCGGTTTGGGACTGTTCTTGAAAACCTAATCTCACTTAGGATGTAAGTGTATAATGTGTATTGGGTTTTCAGGAAAATTTCGGCATCATTTCCCCGTTTGTTCTCTAAGTACATATGTACTTGGAGAATAGCGGGGAAATGCTGCCGAAATTTTCTTGAAAACCCAATACACATTATACACTTACTAGTGAGATTAGGTGTTCAAGAATGGGATAGGTGGTACACATTTAAGAATGACATCACATGTATAAACCCTAAAGTTTTAACCATAAACTCTAATCTGTTTACCCTAGACCCTAATCTTGTTGTAATATATACTTATTTTCTCTTTGATCATAGAATGGATAGATCATGGATGTCCATTCGCAATCGCTGCACCCCAGAGTTTATTTCTGGTCTTGATCAGTTTGTTAGATTTGCCGAGGAACATAGGAAACAACCTGGAGATAGGTTCTACTGTCCATGTAGGCATTGCAGTAACAACTTGAAAGTTAGTACTGGTGACAAAATCAGAAGTCATGTCATGTGCAACGGGATTGTACAAGGCTATATAGAATGGCACTGGCATGGAGAGATTTCAAACCTGAAACCAGTGGATGTCGATAGTAGTGCTTGTGTGGAAGAAGAAATTGCCTCCGATGACGTAGATGTGATGCGATGTTGGATAGTTGTGGGGTAGAGCACACTGATCCACCTCCCATGTTTAGAAATATTATGCATGATGCTGAGATACCATTATACATGGGTTGTAAGTTTACAAAGCTTAGCGTTGTGTTGAGATTGTATAAACTAAAAGCTAACAATCGATGGAGCGACAAAAGCTTCACGTCATTGTTGTCTTTGTTGAAAGAAATTCTTCCTGAAGGAAACGAGCTTCCAATCTCAACATACCGGTTAAAGAAATTGTTGTGCCCAATGGGAATGGAGGCTAAGAAGATACATGCATGCCCGAATGATTGTGTATTATTTCAAAGGACAATGTAAATTTGAAAGATTGTCCGAAATGTGGTGCGTCAAGGTATAAATTGACGACTTCGGGGGAGTCCAAAACTGGTTCTCCCGCCAAGGTGATGTGGTATCTACCTATAATACCACAGTTTCAACACTTGTTTTCCAATCCTATAGATGCAAAGAATTTGAGGTGGCATGTAGATGTTAAGAAAAATAATGATGGGATCCTACGACATGCGTATGATTCCCCACAGTGGAAGAAGATTGATCTATTGTACCCTGAATTCGGTGAAGAGGACATGAATCTAAGACTTGGGCTTTGTACAGATGGGATGAATCCGTACAGAACATTGAGCAGCCAACATAGCACTTGGCCAGTCATGCTTGTTATATACAATCTTCCTCCCTGGTTGTGTATGAAAAATAAGTACGTTATGTTGTCGTTGTTAATATCGGGCCCTAAACAACCTGGAAATGATATCGATGTTTATCTTGAACCTCTGATTGATGACTTAAAGAAACTCTGGGGCGAAGGTGTGATGACCTATGATGCTTCACGAAGAGAGACATTTTGTTTGCACGCTATGTTGTTTTGCACTGTGAATGACTTTCCAGCATATGGGAATTTGTCTGGATATAGTGTCAAAGGATCTAAAGTGTGTCCTATATGTGAAGAGAACACTGATTCAATATGACTAAAACACGGCGGCAAGACTGTATATCTTTCTCATCGAAGGTTTCTTCCAAAATTTCATCCGTATCGTAGGTTGCGCAAAGCATTCAATGGGCGGAATGAGGAACGTAGTGCACCTAAACCTATATCAGGGGAGGATGTTTATGAAAGAGTGAAAGACATCGCCAATGAATTTGGTAAGAGATCACAATGTACGATGGCCACAAGGAGTGACAAGTCTTTATTCTAGAAGAATTCGATATTTTGGGATTTTCCTTATTGGAGTTCTTTGACAGTCAGGCATTGTATCAATGTCATGCACGTTGAGAAAAATGTATGTGATAGCGTCATCAGTACTCTATTGAATATACCAGGTAAGACTAAATATGGGATAAAATCCAGAATGGACCTACGTGAAATGGGAATAAGGTCAGAATTAATAGAATTATGTGAAATGGGTAATAAAAGAACATACTTACCTCCCTCTTGTTACACGTTGTCTAGAAAGGAGAAGAAAGCATTTTGTGAATGCTTGGTAAATGTTAAGGTGCCACAGGGTTACTCATCCAACATCCGTACATTGGTATCAATGAAAGATCTGAAGTTGATAGGTCTGAAATCTCATGATTGTCACATTCTAATGCAACAAATATTGCATGTGGCAATTAGATCTATATTGCCAAAGCATGTAAGGTTTGCAATCACCAAACTTTATTTCTTTTTCAACAGTCTGTGCAGCAAAGTTATTGACCCTGATACTCTCGATAATTTGCAAAGAGAAGTGGTTGTTACCCTATGTCAGCTTGAGATGTATTTTCCTCCGTCGTTCTTTGATATCATGGTACATCTTGTTGTCCACTTGACTAGGGAAGTGAAAATGTTGGGACCAGTTTTCTTGCATTGGATGTATCCCTTTGAACGATACATGAGCATTTTTAAAGGTGATGTTCGAAACTGTTATCGGCCTGAAGGGAGTATTATTGAGGGTTATGTGGCGAGAGAGGTTATGGGTTTTTGCAATGACTTTCTGAGTGGTAATGACGCTCCCGTGAATGACAAGAATATTGAGGAGCATTTTGGCAAAGGAGTTTTGGGAGCACGGGTGAAAGTAATCAGCCGTGAGTAGTTGGAGCAAGGTCGCTTGTATATTTTACACAACATGGATGAAGTGAGTGTTTATATTGAGGAACATACCAATTTCATCAAGAGACAATATCCTCGATCCAATTCAATGTGGCTTGCTAGAGAGCATAACAAGACATTTATTAAGTGGTTTGAAGATAAAGTCTTACATCAACTATACCAAACACCAGATAATGTTACTGAAACCATCAAATGCCTCGCCTTTAAACTAAAATTGAATGTTATATCTTATGAAGGGTTTGACATAAATGGTTTCTCATATTACACAAAGCGTCAAGATGATAAGAGTGTCGTCCAAAACAGCGGGGTCACCCTTCAAGCGTCTTCATTGTTTTTTGCAAGTGCAAAGGATAAAAGTCCATGTGAAGCTAAAATGTCATATTACGGTGTCATTGAAGACATATGGGAGTTTGACTATGTAGATTTCAGAATTATGCTCTTTAAATGTAATTGGGTTGACAACAACAAAGGAGTTATAGTGGATGAATTGGGTTTCACATTAGTGAACTTTGAAAAGATTGGTGAGAAGGGTGAACCATTCATATTGGCATCACAGGCAAAACAAGTATTTTATATCGATGATCCTGCAAATGATAAATGGTCAGTTGTTCTTCATGGTAAAAGATAGTTCATTGAAGATCCTATAGATGAAGAAGAGTACTATGATAAGTATGATGACTCGAATCCATTCTCAGTTGGGTTGCCAACACCACCAAACATTGAAGCTGGGGATCACAACGACTTGTATGTTCGCGGGGATCATAATGAAGGATTGTTAATTGATAAAAGATCACAATATTATAGGCATGAATGTTTATATTTTTATTATGTTCCCATGATGACTGTGCTAATGATCACCGTGAGGGTGAGGACGTGCTTACACCGCCTGACAATGTAAATTTTAAGAATATATCCCTGAGGTTTCTATCTATATGTTCATTTATAATTATATTATGTAAGTGTGTTTTTATCAAAATTTTAGGATACTAGTTAATAGCAATTCTATTTAATTTGCAGGCGTTCTCCAAAGACTACAGGCTATGCAGGACGGCCATGACATAGCTATGTTGGCCACTGACATTGCTTTGTAAATCCAAAGCGCAACAGTCGGAGAGAAAGCAAGCATCCCACACTAAGGTTATATAGATATATAGTGGGACTAAGGTGACGATCCCACCTGCTAAAACAGGTTATCGACAACTACATGTTACGACTGGGAGGTCGTGATTCAGCAACCGTATGCATTAGCAGGAGGACAAACAGATTTCACCACGAGTTAACATTGAAGAAGGTGACCTTCTTCAATGTTAACTCGTGGTGAAATCTGTTTTTCCTCCTGCTAATGCATACGGTTGCTGAATCACGACCTCCCAGTCATAACATGTAGTTGTCGATAACCTGTTTTAGCAGGTGGGATCGTCACCTTAGTCCCACTATATATATGTACTAAGCTATAGTGTTGTATGTAAATTCAGCACTGATGTTATTATGCACTATATATGTGTTAGTCTGTCATGTTGTTATATGAATTTGAAACACTTGTGCATGCTGCACTTTATGTATTGTATCTGTATCATGCCTCCCTTCATTGTGGATTCTTTTGCTATTTCACGGCTCTTTGAATATATGATTTTGTTGACAATGATGACAATGTGAATGAATTTTTATGAATTGTGTGTGAAAATCATCAATACATGAATGTTTCTACATGTGTTTGAATGTGGAAAGAGATAAAATAAATGGAACCACTGGTTGCTACTGGTTTCTACATGCGTGTGATGAAAAAAAATAATATGACTTAAATATTCTTATACATGAGTGTGAATCACATATATATAATATTGTCCATCATGTTAATTTTGTAGGTTTGTGGCCTGTTGTTGGCTGATATCAATGGATGTCATAAAACTTGCAGTTCATAACTGAACTATAGGTTTCTCATCCTGCGATTAGCCACAGCAGGTCTGCAGACTGATAGAAAAAAAACATCGTCGTCGGTTATTTGAACAAAATCGATGATATATGGTTACAATGTCAGTTTTCATACTAGTAATCGACGTCGATTTCCCTAATAAGGCCAGACACCACAACCGTGCTGGCCAGCACGGCCGTGGCAGAGGACCAGACATAAAACAGGCGTCGGATATTTGTATAAAACCGACGACATAGGATAACAGTGTCGGTTTCCCTACTAGTAACCGACGTTGATTTCCCTAGAGACCAGACAACACGGTCGTGCTGGTCAGCACGGCCGTGGCAGCGGGTGAGATGGCGTCAGTTATCACTAAGAAACTGATGTCGATAGTGCCCCAGATGGTGCCCTTTCTATGGCGCGAAGGTATGTGGTGTCGGTTTTGAACCTAATAACCGACGCCTATACCCCTGCTGGCGCGTTTACGGTGGCGCGCGAAGGGTTTTGGCGTCAGTTTGAGAACTGACGCGTAACAGTTGGGCTTTTAGCGGCACCCACATAGGTGTCGCTTAAGAACCGACACTAAATGCCTTAAAAAACCGACACTAAAGGCATGTTATGTACTAGCAATGACAATCAATGATTGATCTATTTATGCTTAACTTGCATTAATTCTAGAAATTTCATGGTAGCTCAAAATGTATTGAAAGTGTATATGGAATTAATTAATATAACTAGTAGAATATTAATAAAAAAGGTTTAAAGTTATGCTTCATGTTCTAAATGTATATATAATACATGGTTATAAAGTGATTAATGCATAGAAACCTTATATTCGATGAATACAATTCTTATATCACTTTTATCTAATTATTTTGAGATATCATCAGAGATTGTTGAATATTATGATAATTATGATGTTGATGATGTATAACTAGGGTCAATAATCATATACATATGAAATTAGGATTTTGAAACCAATATGAAGCAGAGTTCTTGAAGATGTAATTCAAGAAGATAATAAAGTAAAATACAGATAAGTATGTTCTTATAAAGTGATTCAAGGTATGAAATTCACATAAAATGGAGAGAATTCCTATATAAGTATAAAATGAGAAGATCAATGGGAACAGTGACAAAGAAATAACATGGAACCTGAGTTAATCTCAGACCAACCTATGTATGTAAGAAAATTTTAATATAAAGTCAGCATGGCATGTGAAAAAAATTAAGGGATGTGATCCTTATTTAATGAAGAAAATTTGGAATATAATGATTTACCTAAGGATAAGTGGTTGAAAAAATAATAAAGTAAGAGAACATATCCAAGCATGATAAATAGTCATCAAGGAAGGAGTAATGATATATGTTAATCATGATGATTCCTATGCTAATGGCAAGGAACCCGAAATGAAAAAGGTAAATGATACATAAGAAGTTGTTACCTGCATAATGAAAATAGAATTGGTTACCTTTTTGCTAGTGACCCTTGAACAATTCTGCTATGATGTGGGAAGTGTGTTTCCCTTTGTGTCTTTCCTTTCTAGGGCACAGCTTTCAAGTGGATCATTTCCACTTGGTATGTGTGGATTCATTGTAAACATGAAGGTGGATAGCTTATTGTAGCATAAGGTTGCTTGGACTATGGTTCCAAGATGATAAAGCTTATGATGAGTTTACTTTTAAGCCTTCCAATAATTAGGAAAACTCCTCTTATATGTATTGAGATTTTTTATGTGGGTAAAAGTAGATGAGATAAAGATGTGAGTTCCTTATAGTGCAAGAGGTGGATACCAAGGTAATGAATCCTAGTATCCAAGATGTATCAACAATATGGAAGTATCTAAAGGTTTGAGATGTTTATTAAATGAACATTCCAAGTATTCCTCTCCCTTAGAGAGAGAGAGAGTTGATGATGGCCCTATAAATATTGTTTCGAAGGAAAAACAAAAGTGATTCTATAATGTCCTGTATGGTTTAGTGATAGCTGGGCAAGACCACTATTATAAGGACCCTGACCTTCGTTTAGGGATTACCCTATTTGCTTTGCTTAACCCTGATGTTTTGTCGCTTGCTAACCACCTTTAGTGGTGATTAGGGTTTGTTTGAGCTTTGTTGAGAGTTGGAGGTGCCACTTGCAATTAACCCAAGTCTAGGGTTTGTGGGCAAGTTTGTCACCTTGTGTGGTGTTCCTCCCTCTCCTTTCTTCCTCTAGTGTTGAGAGGAAGGTTTGGGCTCGTTGCTTGAGTTCCTTTGGGCTTGGTTGAGCTTGTTGGGCCTTGTGGTGCCTTGCTTTTATTTCCTTTGGACCTTGTGTCGGGCAAGAGTTCTTGTGTCACCCAGGGCTGTGTCGCCCAGGGGTGTGTCGCCCATGTTGGAGGTGTGTCGCCCATGACCTTTGACCATCCTTGACCTCATTTGTGTCACCACTAGTGGACACTTGGTTCTTGGTGCTTGCATATGGCAATGACCTTGGACATGTGTTTAGGGCTTACTAGAGTGGTGGCTTGTGCACATGGACAAGTGTCCCTAGGTGGGTGACACCTTGCCTTGCCTTGCTTTGTTTTCTCCTCCCTTCCCTTCGATATAGGCGTTTCCTTTTCCTTGCTAAAGGTCCCTTTAGCTCCTTAGTTTCTCCTCTACCTTGGTACACAACACACTCCCTTTCTTGCAAGCTTGGTGGCCGATACCCTTGGTGGAGCTAGCTTGGTGGCCGATACCCTTGGTGGAGCTAGCTTGGTGGTCGATCCTTCATTGGAGTCTCCTTCTTCCTTGGTGGTGCTTGGAGCTAGGAGCTTGGAGCTAGGAGCTTGGAGCTTGCTTAAGTCGGGTTACATAACTCCTAACCCTAACTACATTACCATCTTCTATGTACTTGTTCTTGTTGTTATGATCGGCTATGCATGTTAGTAGCTTAGTTTCTTGTTTAGCATCTTCTTGTTGGCCGAACCTTTGATCTAGGGTTTCTTGGTATGAAATACTCCTTTCTCTCCTTGGTCTAGAGGAGTGAGTTTGAGCTTCTAGTAGCATGGGCAATACCCCTCTCTCTCTCTTAAGTTGAGAGGTGAGCTTGTGTTCTAGTAGTTTGAGCAACACTCTCCTCTCACCATGGACTTAAAGGGTGAGCTTGGTGGTAGTTGTGGACATCGTTTAGGGTTGTTCTTGTGTTGCCCGATAGGTGATATGAAGTGTGCAAGACCCCTCTCTCGTTTAAGTTGAGAGGTGAGCCATCTTCTTGATCCACTAGGGTTTTGGTAACCTTGTGCTTGAGGGTGATGATGATCTTGTGAGTTGCACCTTGCCTGTTATGAGCTTGGGGAGGTATTTCCCGACAGCCCTCTTGACCTAGAACCTTGGGCGACATGCGGTGGTGGTTGTGACGGGCGATACCACTCTGGTCTCTGCTTTGTGACGGGAGTCACACTACCACCCTGCCTTGTGACGGCCATAGGCCATGGGTTGGTTGGCTAGACCGATAGGTCCCTTGATGGTAGTTTGAGTTGCACCCTCTGGACGATACCTCTTGTGGAGTACCTTGTCCGATACACACCTGACTTAGACATAGTTGGTTGTCGTTATGCTTTGAGGTAGGGTTGCTAGTAGTCCTGTGACGGGCGTCACGCTAGTTGACTCTTTGTTGCACGAAATGGTGCCTGTTACACCCTGCACGGCACGCCCATGGGTTGGGGTGCATGATAGACTTTGATGCCCAGTGTTGCATGTAAACACGACACAGCGTTATGCGCTTGTCCGATAGGTATTAGCGTGCCGACAGCCATGTGATGAGCGTCGTGTGTTGGACTATAGGTGAGGGTGCCTTGCCCGGTACCACTTGTGGTGAGGGTTTTGAGTGTTTTAGTGAGGGTCCTTCCCCTTTCAGAGAATGATATGCTGATCTTGCATCACGTGCACGATATAGTAGACCATATCTATGCTAAATCTTATATATGTATCTGGTTAGTCATGATGGTGGCTTTGGATATGCTTAATGGTAATTGTTATGGAATAACTCATTTATGTAATTCACCTGGCTTTACCTATGTATGTGCTCGTCTTGATATTATGAATAATGCTGAGCAAATGATAAGCATGTAAAATGCCTTTCTTAATGATGTAACCTATGCCCATGATCACCAGTTGAGGCATGATTGATAGAGCATATAATCATAAATGTCACCCTGTGTTGATAATATGAGTTTCTAGTTATTCATGATGGTTATTGTGTAATACTAACCATGCAGGTGATGCATAGCCAAGTAAAAGGCTATGAGGTATATATATATATATATATATATATATATATATATATATATATATATATATATATATATATATATATATATATGATGAATAACCTTGCTTTATAATGAGATAACATGTATGATGTGATTGCTATTCCATGATGATGATGATGATGTAAGCCTTGAGAGGCAGTGGCACTATGTGATAAGGGTCCCATGACAATGTGATGATCCTTGAGATGGATCTAGATGATTGGCAAGGGGCCAAGTGATAACATGTAATGTCGAATCCTTGTGATGAATCAGGATGATGTGATTACAATGAAAGGATAATGATGAGTTTTATGTTGTTTATTCTTGTTATAGTTGCATGTTATACAACTTGGTTGAATCTTGCAATCCATATAAAATACACTAATTAATCATAGTGGAATATATCATGTAGTTTGCCCTGGCCATAGATCCATCATCGTCAAAAGCTGGTGATGGTGAAACGGGTTCTCCTACGGGTTAACCCGGAGCGCATATTGTTGAGTATGTGAGGTTGCTCCTAGCCTAAAGTGAGGAGGTAAGAGTGCAACTTCGGTTGTAGACTCCAGGGTGTGGATTCAGGCCCGTAGCCCAAGTGTGATAAGAGCATGGTGAACAGGCCCATGGCTCAGGATACGTGATATGGGAGCATGAATGCGTTCATGGCCTAGAGCACGGTGAACAAGCCCATGGCTCAGTTTCACTAGCGCCGAGACCTGTACCGAGGCGGGCTAGGCAGAGGGTAGCCTGACCCTGTGGTTGAGGCTACTTCAGCATGAGACTGCGGTCCTGCTTGTGTTGTACTCGTGCACTGACCACGAGGTGGGAGGTCGTGGAGTCCGGCTCTTCCATTTGACCTTGTATAGCACCAGCTCTGAGTTTCACAGCCGTCGGTTGGATCTGAGTGGTACGGCTCACTTCCTCAGGGCATAATAATATGTAATCCAGCCGTTTAGTATTTACTGCTTAAGACAAACACGAAACATTGGTTGAGACCTTTCTTGAGTAGTTAATCTTGTTATATCTTGCAGTTACTTATACATTCTTGTGTTATGTGGTAGAACCTTATAAAACTCATCTTGTTAATCATGTTCCATAAAGAAATGTCTGGGTATATGCCTGGTAAGCCTGCTAGTATGAACAACTTTATTTTATAACTGCTGTTATTATACTTCTTATCAGTTATCTGCTTTATCCTTTTGAGGTTTTGTAGTTTCGGCGGGGAGTTATGTTTCTCGCTGGGACTGTGTGTCTCACCCCACTGGTTTACACCCTTTTTAGGTGGTCGAGCTAGACATGGTGGTGGTCACGGAGTTGCGGCCGAGCAGCTAGACGAGCAGTAGAAGGCAAGCGATGGATATGCAACTGTTTTGGATGTTTTGTAGTAGAGTCTAGAGTCATCCTTGTACTCTTAGGTCCTCGGGAGTGTTTTGTCGTTGTTTCACGATGCATAGCTGTTGATGTTTTGTATACCCTGTTGTTGTCCAGATGTGGGCCTTTATGTACATAAATAGGTGATGAACTCATGTGATAGTTAGACAACTATTTCTCTAAGTTGTGGAAACTTATCAAGGCTTGTAAACGTTTGTATATCTATTTCCTTGCCGGATGTGGACTTAAATGTAATAGTTCTCAGTTTATCAGCTTTCCGCAATCAGTTTTAATTAACTGTATTTTTGGTAATTATGTGGTTATGGTGATTTCCGCACGTTTTCACATAACACCTCGTTGTCTGTGTGATAGTGGGATGTGTTGCCACAAGTTTTTGGTATCAGAGCTCTAGGTTCACTGAGTCTATAGGGATTTAGGACTAGGTTGTATTTGTTCTTGTGAGTTTTCTAGATTTTCTCACAGTTGTCTTCTGCCTTCAGCAGAAGAAAAGCCAAGATGTCTGGAAACCATGAAGAACATGCTGCTGAGCACAGCGACGCTGCATCTGTTGATGGAGCTTTAGGGCAGGCACATGAAGATCGAGTGCTTGAGGTCCCCCAACCTGACCCAGCCATTCTTGAACACCCTGCCTACCAATAGCTTATGGAGCATATGATGGTTACGATGAATCTCATGGTTGAGTGATTGCCAGTGCCTCCTCCGAGAGCACAGGCTCCCCATGGTGAAACATCAGGTATTGGGAAGACCTTTGAGCGGCTTCGCAGAGTCGGAGCTTCAAATTATGTTGGAACGACTGATCCAGCGGATGCAGATCTGTGGCTGACAAGTCTTGAGAAGGCTTTCCGGATCCTCGACATCCCTGAAGCAGACAAAGTAAAGCACACTGTCTACCTTCTGAAAGGTAGTGTTGGTCACTGGTGGACCATCGAGGAAGAGAAGCGGCCTAGTGAGGTGATATGTTGGGAGGTTTTCTGGCGTGAGTTTGTCAGTAGATACTCCCCGAAGACGTATCTGGATGAGAAGATCAGTCAGTTCGAGATCCTGCGACAAGGAGTGATGAACATCAGCGAGTATGAGGCTAAGTTCATGGACTTGCTGAGGTTTTTCCCTCATATGGAAGCAACAGATGAAGAGCGTATCAGACGTTTCGAGAAGAGTTTAAGTTCTGAGCTGACAACACCTATTTCTGCATTAGAGAATCGAGAATGGTTTGCTACGTTTGTGGAATCCGTCCGGAGGATCGAACGGTCAGTCAGGGAGAAAAGAGAATCTATGTCCAAGAAGAGACTTGCTCAGTTCCAGGGACAGAGGTTTGGTGGCTTCAAGAAGCCAAGGTTTGCAACACCGTCAGTAATGAGAGGTTCCGGTGTACCGTCGTAGTGGTCTCCGAGTAAGGGAAGAGGTTCTGTTTCTTCACTGTTAAAGGCATAAAGTACAGCTTCTGTGACAGTGATAGGGCCTGCTAGGCCACAAATTGAGGATAGGTCTTGCCATCTTTGTGGACAGATTAGGCATTTTAGGCTTAACTGCCTGAATAGAGATGTTGAAGTGACGCAGCAGCCGAGGCAGAATCATCAAGGGTCTGACAGGAAACAACCCATTATTAACAGAGGGCGAGGACGTGGTCAAACGTCGCAAGCAGGTTCGTCTACTCAAGGAAGCAGAGGACGTGGACAACAAGCAACAGCTCGATTCTATGCTATGAGTCAGCCGAAGGCGGTAGTCAACCCGCGAGTGGTGACAGGTCAAATGGAGTTATTTCATTCTGATATGCCTTCTTCTTGCTTTATATCTGTTCTGGTTGACCCGGGTGCTACACACTCTTTTATCGCCTATAGTATGCTTGAGAACTATCGTTTACCTGTTAGTTGTAAGAAATTTTGTTTGTTGTTAGAAACCCCTCTTGCTGGTTCCTCGATGCTTCGAGAGGAGTATCCATCTTATGTCTTGTCTTTCTCGGGACACAACATTTGAGTGGATCTTATACCACTTGATATGCATGGTTTTGATGTTATCCTTGGGATGGATACCTTAGAGAAGTATAAGGTTGTCTTGGATTGTGGTTCCAAGCAAGCTGTGTTCGACGATGGTGGAGCGAAGTGGATCTTCCAGGGAGAGAGGAAGATTCTTCTGACGTGTCTGGTGTCAACTTTGGTGGCAGATAAGTTGTTACGACAAGGATGTGAGGCATTCTTAGCTCACGTGGTGGATACCGTTGTGGCTACCAAGGCGAAAGGTCCTAGTCTCGAGGAGGTGTCAGTTGTCCGAGAGTTTGCCGATGTGTTCTTAGATGAGTTTCCTGGTGTTCCCCCACCCCGAGAGATTGATTTTGAGATCAATCTGGTCCCAGGTACGCAGCCAGTTGCACAAGCACCATACAGGACGACTCCGGTAGAGATGGCAGAGCTTAAGAAGCAGTTGTAAGAGTTGTTGGAGAAAGGTTTCATCCGACCGAGCACGTCACCTTGGGGTTCTCCAGTGTTGTTCGTCAAGAAGAAGGATGGATCGATGCGGTTGTGTATAGATTACTGGCAGTTGAATAAGGTTACGATAAAAAACAAGTACCCGTTGCCGAGGATAGATGATCTGTTCGATCAGTTGCGTGGTGCTACGATGTTTTCCAAGATCGATCTACGGTCTGGATATCATCAGTTGAGGATTAAGGTGGATGACATACCAAAGTCGGCTTTTCAGACGATGTATGGTCACTTTGAGTTCGTGGTTATGCCGTTTGGACTAACCAATGCACCTACTGCTTTCATGGACTTGATGAACAGAGTGTTCTGTCTGTTCCTAGATCAGTTTGTTGTAGTCTTCATTGACGACATCTTGATCTATAGTCGGGACAAGCAAGAGCATGAGCAACATCTTCGACGAGCGTTGACTCTTCTTCGCCAACATCAGTTATATGCCAAGTTCAATAAGTGTGAGTTCTGGTTAGAAGAAGTGACTTTCTTGGGTCATGTGATATCTGCAGAAGGAGTCAAAGTAGATCCAAAGAAGGTGGAGTCCGTTGCAGAATGGGAACAACCGAAGACGCCGACATAAGTTCACAGTTTTTTGGGTTTAGCAGGATACTACAGGAGGTTTATCAAGGACTTCAGTACGATTGCGCTTCCCATGATGAAGTTGACAAGAAAGGATATACCTTTTTTCTGGGATGACTGTTATCAACAAGCTTTTCAGAGTTTGAAGGAGAAGTTGACCAGTGCTCCAGTGTTAATCCTGCCAGAGCCTGGAAAGGGCTATGTTGTCTTCTGTGATGCTTCCAAGAAAGGATTAGGTTGTGTGCTGATGCAGGATGATCATGTGGTTTCTTTTGCTTCGTGACAGATTAAGAAACACGAGGAGAACTATCTGACTCATGATTTGGAGTTGGAAGCAGTGATTCATGTGTTAAAGATTTGGAGACACTATCTTTATGGGGAAGCGTGTCAGATCTTTACGGATCATAAGAACCTAAAGTACATCTTTTCACAGCATGAGTTGAACATGCGACAACGTCGATGGATGGAGTTGATCAATAATTACGACTGCACCATCGAGTATCATCCTGGTAAGGCGAATGTGGTGGCTGATGTGCTTAACCAAAAGTCTTCTTTTTCTTCAAAGAAGGCACATTTGAGTTCTCTGGTATGCCATAGGCGTGGTATGTTTGTTTCCCTACGGCAGATGAATGTGCAGATGGAAGTCTCCTTGTTAGCTAGACTTTTGGCACAGATGTAGGTTAAGCCTACGCTGAGACAACAGATCAAAGATGCAAAGTAGACAGATGATGCAGTACATTTGATCAGATCAGAGTTCGGCAGTGAAAATCATGATGGGTTCCATGAGTCCGATGATGGGCTAGTTTGCTACCGTTATAGGATGGTGGTTTCCGATGCTGATGGTCTAAGGAAGTTAGTGCTCGAGGAAGCACACATGTCGATGTATGCTATGCATCTAGCTATCACCAAGATGTATCATAGTCTGAAGGACTGGTATTGGTGGCCTGGTATGAAGAAGGACGTAGTAGAGTTCGTGGCTAGGTGTGCGGTTTGTCAGCAAGTCAAGGCTGAACATCAAAAACCGGCAGGTACATTGCAACCCTTGTCGATACCACAGTGGAAATGGGATCATATAACCATGGATTTTGTAGTTGGTCTACCCAGGACAACTAGGAATCATGATTCCATTTGGGTGATAGTGGACAGATTGACGAAGTCTGTCCATTTCATACCTGTGAAGATGACGTATACCGCAGAAAAGCTCGCGCGAGTGTATGTAGATGAGATATTGCATTTGCATGGTGTGCCAGCGATGATAGTTTCTGACAGAGGTCCTCAGTTCACGAGTCGTTTCTGGGAACAATTGCACAGAGCGTTGGGAACGCAGTTGAGGTTCAGTACTGCCTTCCACCCGCAGACAGATGGACAGTATGAGAGGACTATTCAGATTTTGGAGGATCTCCTTCGAGCTTGTGTCTTGCAGTTCCTAGGGAGTTGGGTCGTACACCTCAGCTTGATAGAATTTGCATACAACAACAGTTACCAGCGGAGTATTGACATGGCTCCTTATGAGGCCTTGTATGGCAGGAAGTGCAGATCTCCTTTATGTTGGTATGAGTCCGGTGAATATCAGCTTTTGGGTCCTGAGTTAGTGCAGCAGATAACAGAAAAGATCAAAGTGATACAGCAACAGTTGAAAGCGGCACAAGACAGGAAGAAGTCTTATGCAGACAATCGCCGATGACCTTTGGAGTTCCAGGTAGGAGACAAAGTGTATCTCAAAGTCTCGTCGTGGAAAGGTGTGTTGAGGTTTGGCCGAAAGGGTAAGTTAGCACCCAGATATATGGGGCCTTACTCAGTTACAACATGTGTTGGCAAGGTAGCTTACGAGTTAGAGTTCCCTCCAGAGTTGCATAGGTTACATCTAGTGTTCCATGTCAGTATGCTGAAGAAAAGTCATCCGGATTCAGGAACAGTGATACAACCAGTTGAGGTAGAGCTTAATGAAGATGTGACCTACGAGGAAGGTCCTGTGGCAATCCTTGACAGAAGGGTTAAGAAGCTGAAGAGGAAGGACCTGGTTCTTGTGAAGGTTCTTTGGCATCATCGTGGTGTTGAGGAAGCCACGTGGGAGCTTGAGGAAGAGATGAGGAGGAAGTATCCCTCGCTTTTCTCTTCGGATTTCGGGGACGAAATCCTTTTATAGGGGGTTAGTTTGTAAGGACCATGACCTTCGTTTAGGGTTTACCCTATTTGCTTTGCTTAACCATGATGCTTTGTCGCTTGCTAACCACCTTTAGTGGTGATTAGGGTTTGTTTGAGCTTTGTTGAGAGTTGGAGGTGCCACTTGCAATTAACCCAAGTCTAGTGTTTGTGGGCAAGTTTGTCACCTTGTGTGGTGTTCCTCCCTCTCCTTGCTTCCTCTAGTGTTGAGAGGAAGGTTTGGGCTCGTTGCTTGAGTTCCTTTGGGCTTGGTTGAGCTTGTTGGGCCTTGTGGTACCTTGCTTTTGTTTCCTTTGAACCTTGTGTCGGGCAAGAGTGCTTGTGTCGCCCAGGGATGTGTCTCCCATGGCTGTGTCGCCCAGGGGTGTGTCGCCCATGTTGGAGGTGTGTTGCCCAGTTATGTCGCCCACGACCTTTGACCATCCTTGACCTCGTTTGTGTCACCACTAGTGGACACTTGGTGCTAGGTGCTTGCATATGGAAATGACCTTGGACATGTGTTTAGGGCTTGCTAGAGTGGTGGCTTGTGCACATGGACAAGTGTCCCTAGGTGGGAGACACCTTGCCTTGCCTTGCTTTGTTTTCTCCTCCCTTCCCTTCTATATATGCGTTTCTTTTCCTTACTAAGGGTCCCTTTAGCTCTTTAGTTTCTCCTCTACCTTGGTGCATGACACACTCCCTTTCTTGCAAGCTTGGTGGCCGATACCCTTGGTGGAGCTAGCTTGGTGGCCGATACCCTTGGTGGAGCTAGCTTGGTGGCCGATCCTTCCTTGGAGTCTCCTTCTTCCTTGGTGGTGCTTGGAGCTAGGAGCTTGGAGCTTGCTTAAGGTGGGTTACATAACTCCTAACCCTAACTACATTACCATCTTCTATGTACTTGTTCTTGTTGTTATGATCGGATATGCATGTTAGTAGCTTAGTTTCTTGTTTAGCATCTTCTTGTTGGCCGAACCTTTGATCTAGGGTTTCTTGGTATGCAATACTCCTTTCTCTCCTTGGTCTAGAGGAGTGAGTTTGAGCTTCTAGTAGCCTGGGCAATACCCCTCTCTCGCTTAAGTTGAGAGGTGAGCTTGTGTTCTAGTAGTTTGAGCAACACTCTCCTCTCACCATGGACTTGAAGGGTGAGCTTGGTGGTAGTTGTGGACATCGTTTAGGGTTGTTCTTGTGTTGCCTGATAGGTGATATGAAGTGTGGAAGACCCCTCTCTCATTTAAGTTGAGAGGTGAGCCATCTTCTTGATCCACTAGGGTTTTGGTAACCTTTTGCTTGAGGGTGATGATGATCTTGTGAGTTGCACCTTGGCCGTTATGAGCTTGGGGAGGTGTTTCCCGACAGCCCTCTTGACCTAGAACCTTGGGCGACATGCGGTGGTGGTTGTGACAGGCGATACCACTCTGGTCTCTGCTTTGTGACGGGCGTCACACTACCACCCTGCCTCGTGACGGCCATAGGCCATGGGTTAGTTGGCTAGACCGATAGGTCCCTTGATGGTAGTTTGAGTTGCACCCTCTGGACGATACCTCTTGTGGAGTACCTTGTCCGATACACACCTGAATTAGACATAGTTGGTTGTCGTTATGCTTTGAGGTAGGGTTGCTAGTAGTCCTGTGACGGACATCACACTAGTCGACGTTGTGTTGCACGACTTGGTGCGTGTCACACCCTGCTCGACACACCCATGGGCTGGGGTGCACGACAGACTTTGATGCCCAGTGTTGCATGTAATCACGACACAACGTTATGCGCTCGGGCGATAGGTATTCGTGTGCCGACCGTCATGTGATGAGCATCGTGTGTTGGACTATAGGTGAGGATGCCTTGCCCGGTACCACTTGTGGTGAGGGTTTTGAGTGTTTTTAGTGAGGGTCCTACCCCTTTCAGAGAACGATATGCTGATCTTGCATCACATGCACGATATAGTAGACCATATCTATGCTAAGTCTTGTATATGTATCTGGTTAATCATGATGGTGGCTTTGGATATGCTTAATGGTCATTGTTATGGAATAACTCATTTATGTAATTCACCTGGATTTACCTATGTATGTGCTCGTCTTGATATTATGAATAATGCTGAGCAAATGATAAGCATGTTAAATGCCTTGCTTAATGATGTAACCTATGCCCATGATCACCAGTTGAGGCATGATTGATAGAGCATATAATCATAAATGTCACCCTTTGTTGATAATATGAGTTTCTAGTTATTCATGATGGTTATTGTGTAATACTAACCATGCAGGCGATGCATATCCAAGTAAAAGGCTACGAGGTATATATATATATATATATATATATATATATATATATATATATATATATATATATATATATATATATATATATATATATATATATATATATATATGAATAACCTTGCTTTGTAATGAGATAACAGGTATGATGTGATTGCTATTCCATGATGATGATGATGTAAGCCTTGAGAGGCAGTGGCACTATGTGATAAGGGTCCCATGACAATGTGATGATCCTTGAAATGGATCTAGATGATTGTCAAGAGGCCAAGTGATAACATGTAATGTCGAATCCTTGTGATGAATCAGGATGATGTGATTACAATGAAAGCATAATGATGAGTTTTATGTTGTTTATTCTTGTTATAGTTGCATGTTATACAACTTGGTTGAATCTTGAAATCCATATAAAATACACTAATTAATCACAGTGGAATATATCATGTAGTTTGCCCTGGCCATAGATCCATCATCGTCAGAAGCTGGTGATGGTGAAATGGGTTCTCCTACGGGTTAACCCGGAGAGCATATTGTTGAGTATGCAAGGTTGCTCCTAGCCTAAAGTGAGGAGGTAAGAGTGAAACTTCGGTTGTAGACTCGAGGGTGCGGATTCAGGCCCGTAGCCCAAGTGTGATAAGAGCATGGTGAACAGGCCCATGGCTCAGGATACGTGATATGGGAGCATGAATGCGTTCATGGCCCAGATCACAGTGAACAGGCCCGTAGCTCAGTTTCACTAGTGTCGAGACCTGTACCGAGGCGCGCTAGGCAGAGGGTAGCCTGACCCTGTGGCTGAGGCCACTTCAACATGAGACTGCGGTCCTTCTTGTGTTGTACTCGTGCACTGACCACAAGGTGGGAGGTCGTGGAGACTGGCTCTTCCATTTGACCTTGTATGGCACCGGCTCTGGGTTTCACAGCCGTCGGTTGGATCTAAGCGGTATGACTCACTTCCTCAGGGCATAATAATACGTTATCCAGTCGTTTAGTATTTACTGCTTAAGACAAACATGAAACATTGGTTGAGACCTTGCTTGAGTAGTTAATCTTGCTATATCTTGCAGTTACTTATACATTCTTGTGTTAGGTGGTAGAACCTTATAAATGTCATCTTGTTAATCATGTTCCATAAAGAAATGCCTGGGTATATGCCTGGTAAGCCTGCTAGTATGAACAACTTTATTTTATAACTACTCTTGTTATACTTCTTATCAGTTATCTGCTTTATCCTTCTGAGGTTTTGTAGTTTCGGCGGGGAGTTATGTTTCTCGCTGGGACTGTGTGTCTCACCCTACTAGTTTACACCTTTTTTAGGTGGTCGAGCTAGACGTGGTGGTGGTCGCGGAGTTGCGGCTGAGCAACTAGACGAGCAGTAGAAGGCAAGTGATGGATATGCAACTATTTTGGATGTTTTGTAGTAGAGTCTAGAGTCATCCCTGTACTCTCAGGTCCTCGGGAGCGTTTTGTCATTGTCTCACGATGCATAGCTGTTGATGTTTTATATACCCTGCTATTGGCTGGATGTAGGCCTTCATGTACATAAACAGGTGATGAACTCATGTGATAGTTAGACAGCTATTTCTCTAAGTTGTGGAAACTTATCAAGGCTTGTAAACGTTTGTATATCTGTTTCCTTACCGGATGTGGACTTTGATGTAATAGTTCTCAGTTTATCAACTTTCCGCAATCAGTTTTAATTAACTGTATTTTTGGTAATTTTGTGGTTATGGTGATTTCCGCACATTTTCGCGTAACACCTCGCTGTCTGTGTGATAGTGGGATGTGTTGCCACAACTATCAAGGATAGATGGTTTGTTGATCAGTAGACATGTGCTACCATGTTCCTTTAAGACAAATCTAGGATCAAATATCAATGTATAAGAGTTAGAGTGAATGACATACGTTACATGACCGTGATGAGTTTATGGTTATGTCCTTTAGACTAACTAATGTACCAATAGAATTTATGAATCAGAGGAATAGAGTGTTCAGGTCATGTCTTACAAGTTGTAGCAAGCTTTGAATGATGACATCTCAAAGTATTTCAGAGATGGTCAGTAACATGGCCAACATCTTTGCTAAACCTTAAGAATGTTGAAGTAACCGTACTTATGTGTGACAAGTCTAGTAAGAATGGGTTGGGGGTTGACTAAAGTATCCTCTTGGAGTTATGACACCTCTATTAAGTATGTTACGTGAATCCTGATAAGATGAAGACATTGTCATTTTTCTACTCCTAACAAGGTCAATCAGGATGTTATATTTGTTAACGGTTATAGACAAATGTATGATTCTTTAACCAAACAGATGGTCAGTTCGCCATTGAGATGATTAGAGAATCCTCTAATATATATATATATATATATATATATATATATATATATATATATGCTTCATAGTTCTTGAAAATTAGGAGATGCGTACTTGGTTGATTGAGTTGTTAATTACAACAACCATGAAAGGGGAATAGAGATGAAAACTTATAAAGTTACATATGACAAGCGATACATGATGTTCTATGTTTGGTTAGATCCAGTGAGTATGGCCTCTAAGTGAAGTGTGATACAACAGATATAATAGTTCAATACGACAATCGAGTCCCAAATTTGAAAGGTACTACCAAACATGTACATGTGGTACAACAGTTCCTATGATGCAACAAGGTTACAGATGTAGAAGTTGAGGGAGAAGAATATGACTTCCATGAGAATAATGTGACATTATCATGAGATGAAAGTTATTGTGTTGAAGATTGTGGATGAGGTGCATGAGAAGTATCCATCTTTGTTTACCTTGGATTTCAGGGGTGAAATCCCTGTTAGGGGTTTATGGTTGAGAGACCCCTGACCTTTCTTAAAGTATTGAACATACTTAACTATCATAATTGAATGTTTTGAACCTTAATCTAACCTTGTTATATGCTTTGTAATCATAAGACAATCTTAAATTCAAGTTTGGTCCAATTTGGACATTGTTTGTGCAAGTTATGCAATTTTATGCACATTTTAGACTTTTCTACAATTTACCCAATTTAAAGGTTGTATTTGCAATTTATAACTTGCATTATGTTCTTTAGATGTTGTATCATCATTCTTGAGCTTTTTGAGCCATGGGGATCCTAGTTGAACCTTGGTTTGGAAGTGTTTTCCTCAAGGGTATTTTAGGGTTTTCCCCTTTATGGATGAGCTACCTCTAGGAGCTATCAACCAATGATTTATTTGATTGGCTTGAAAATTTGACAAAAGATAGCTAAGCAGGTCTCTATGGATGGTGTGGGAGCTTCTTGTGTGGCTTCTTGTATATACTTAATAGTTTAAGGCCATGGATGCATGGAGAGGTTTTAGATACCTCATGCTTCTTCTCTCCCTTATCCCTGAGCTTTATATATCTATTTTTGAGCTCCCAAATGGAAGTTTTTCTTTCAACCACTTCCCTCTATCTAATACCCTCATTCTCTATCTGTTTATCTATGGAGCACCTGTCCAAGGTAGAATAAGAAGGCAAATATCTTGGTGGAAGCTCCTAGGGTTTGGTTTTGCTCTCTTTTAGGGTTTAAAAAGCTTTTTCTAGTGATCTTGACCTAAATGAGTAAGAATACCCTTCCTTCCTCCATTTCTTTCTCTATTATCCTTCCTCCTACCTTTCTCCAGGTCGGAACCTTGTTGTTCCATGGTAGAAATTGGTCCAAAGCTCTAAAACCCTACCTTTCTTGCTCCTTATGCGTAGGGTTTTCTCATTTGATGAAGAAAGGTGTTAGACGGACGAGTTCACAGATTATGCTTGGATTTTCTACCCTACTTGCTCATGTTTTCTTCTTTTTGGGAGTTTATATTCTAATTAGAGGCAATTTTTATAACTTACTCCAAGTTTATTGCTTACCATAAGCTTGCTAGCTCATGTTCTTGCTTTTAAATGATGATCCATGCACTAAAAAACTATGTTTGTCTTGGATTCAATTTTTATAATGTTCCCTATTCTAATTTCAATTCTAGATGAACCTGTGATCATGTTTACATTATTCCTAAGGTATAATATGACTTGTATCAGGTTGGTTTGACAGTCAATGGTGCTAAACACCTATCAACCAATGGTCAATTTTAGGGTTTAAAGCTGATTTCTTCTATAAACACATGACTCAATGGTGGTACCATTGTAACAACCGATGGTGTTGTCTTGATGACAACTAATGGTGGTGACCGAGGGTGTCAACTGACTTTCACCCCTTAGGTCAGGTGTTGGCCTAATCAGAAGCTTAGCGATTAACAACTAAGTACCGTAATGATGCTATCAATCAATGATGATATTAGTTTGATATTTGATGGTAATTAATGAATATAGTGTTGATCTAACAACCTATGGTTACTTAATGGTCACTACTGATGGTGGATCCTGTCTCCACAACCTATGGTGAGTTAAGCATGTAGTTGTAGCATCAATTAATCCTTAAACCAATGGTTTCTTGTTAAATTATCAACAAGATAAAGGATGATAGTCTGGCTAATGATGATAGTTATTATCTACTCCCTTGTGCATTTTGTTAATCGTTAGTGTTGCTGAGCTTATTTGTTATATCTGATTAATTTGCTTAACTATTTAATTACTTAAAAATGTTGTAATCAATAAACGTCGTTGGAGGTTATATCTCTTATTGGGACTGGGTCTCACCCTTATGGTTTGCCACATTTTTTTGGTAATCGGAAGTGACGAAAACAAACATGTGGCAGCAAAGAGGAGCTATAGTAATGAATATTTGAGATAGTTGATTAGATGTATAGTGTGTCCTAGAGTCATCCATGTACTCTCAGGTCTGGGAAGAAAAAGTTTGTATATGGTGTTTCAAACAAATCAAACTTTTGTTATCATATTAATGCTTGTTTGTGTGGCATATACGAATATTGTTCTCCTGTGTATATATGTTGTGGATAAGGCGAAAGAACAATTTGTATCAAATTCTTGGGATAGTATTGTTACAAGAAAGATGTTGGGCTCTTATGCAAATGTTTTTAGTGGGTGTTGATGATGAAATTGGTTTTAATTTACCCATATTTTTGGGTATGTGATTAATTAATGATTGATTGTATTTCATGTTTTGAGTAATCTCGTTAAGTGTAACAGGTGCTCGCAAGTTGGTATCATAGCTTTAGGTTCAATGAGTCTACAGGGACACTAGGTCTTAAGACTAGGACGATGTCTAAGTTAGGAATGTGACACAAAAACATGGTGCATACTGCTTAATCTCAGTACTTGGATGCCCTGGCCAACTATTCAATTATTGAAGAAACGGTATGTGACTCTTAGATTTTTATCTTTCTGATTACTCTGATCAAGTGATTTTGAGACAATCTAAAGAGCATGATGAATAAGAAATCATGGTATGAATATCTCAATCCTATCTTAAAGAAGATGAGAATTGCATCATAATCTATTAAAACTTGAATGTTTGGTAACTATAAGAGAAAGATATAATACCATGAAATCTAAATCCGAACACAAATTAGAAAAAGAGGAGTTCTTGAAGATGTGATTCAAGAAGATGATAAAGTAAAGGACAGATAAGTCTATTTTTATAAAGTGAATCAAGGTATGAAATCCACATGAGATGGAGAGAACTCCAATGATAAGTATAAAATGAGAAGATAAATGAGAACAATGACAAAGGAATAAGATGTAACCTGAGTTAATCTCAGACCAACCTATGTGTGTAAGAACGTGTTAATGTAAAATAAGCATGGTGTTTGAATGAAATTAAGGCAGATGATCCATGTTTACTGAAGAAAATGTGGAATATGATGATTTTCTTGTTGATAAGTGGTTGAAAAACATAATAAAATAAGAGAACATACCCAAGTGTGATGAATAGTCATCAAGGAAGGAGTAATGAGATATGTTAATCATGATGATTCCTATGCTAATGGCAAGGAACCTAAAATGAAAAAGGTAAAATGATACATAAGAAGTTGTAACCTGCATAATCAAAATAGAATTTGTTACCTTTTTGCTAGTGACCCTTGAACAATGTTACTATGGTATGGGAAGTGTGTTTCACTTTGTGTCTTTCCTTTCTGGGCCACAACTTTCAAGTGGATCATTGCCACTTGGTATGTGTGGATTCATTGTAAACATGAGGGTGGATATCTTATTATAGCATAAGGTTGTTTGGACTATGGTTCCAAGATCATAAAGTTTGTGATGATTTTTCTTTTGAGCCTTCCAATAATTAGGAAGACTCCTCTTATATGTTTTGAAATTTGTTATGCTGGTAAGAGTAGATGAGATAAGGATGTGAGTTCCTTATAGAACATGAGGTGGATACCAAGATAATGAATCCTAGTATCCAAGATGTATCAACAGTATGAGAAACATGTGAAGGTTGGAGATGTTTATTAAATGAACATTACAAGTATTCCTCTCCCTTAGAGAGAGAGAGTTGATGATGACCCTTTAAATGTTGTTAGGAAGAAAAAACAAAAGTGATTCTATAATGTTGTGTATGGTTCAGAGATAGTTGGGAAAGACCACTATCAAGGATAGATGGTTTGTTGGTCTATAGATATGTGATACTGTGTTCCTTTAAGATAAACCTATGATCAAATATCAATGCATAAGAGTTAGATTGGATGACTTATTCCACATGACCATGATGAGTTTAGAGTCATGTCCTTTAGAATAACCAATGTACAAGTAGAATTTATGAATAGGAGGAACAGAGTGTTCTAGTCACATGTCATACGAGTTATATCAAGCTTTGAATGATGACATGTTAAAGTATTTCAAATATGGTCAAAAATATGATCAATATTTCTTCAAAAACCTTAGGGTTGCTGAAGCAGCAATAGCTATGAGACAAGTTGAACAAGAGTGAGATGGGGTTGATTAAATTTCTTCATGGGATCATGATATGTCTTCAAAGTAGGTTGTGTAAATCCTCGTAAGGTGAAGATAGTGTTGTTGTTTCACCCCTAACAAGGTTGACTGGGAATGATGTTTCCTTGTATGGAATGATAGGTTCCGGTGTCAGCATTTCTTTTGTTGCTGAAAAAGAACTGACAAGTGTTCCAGTGTCAGTGTATCTAAAAAAAAGGATGGATACATTGTCTTTTTTATGCTTGAAGGAATGGTATGGGACACATGCCATGATTGGTAAAAAGCTATAAAGTATGAATTTTTGAGTAATGTGTTGATACAATAGATATAATTTTTGGATGATATCTAGAATTTAAAGTTGAACATTACTACTAGAGTTGTACAGATGACACAACAAGTTTCTATGTTCCATATTTGCAAATGTCTTCTTATGTGGGGTTTTTTGTGTTGACCCAAGATGAGATATGTATGAATGATGTGACATCACCATGATATGAAAGTAATTGTAGTGACACATCCCACTATCACACAGACAACGAGGTGCCATGCGAAAACATGCGGAAAACACCATAAACCACTTATTACCAAAACACGGGTTAATTAAAACTGATTTCGGAAAGTAGATAAACCAAAAAACTTTTACATCCAGATCCTCATCCTACAAGAAGACATGTTATATAAACATTTACAAGTCTTGATATGTGTCCACAGCTTATAAGATCAGTTGTCCTATCAGCACATAAGTTAATCACTTGTTTATACATACATAACGACCTCATCCGGCCAGCAGCAGGATATACAAAGCTTCATGAGCTACACATCATAAAACAATAGCAAAACACCTCTGAGGACCTGAGAGTACATGGATGACTCTAGGACTCTACTACAAAACAACCAAAACAACAATGTATCCATCTCTTGCCTTCTACTGCCCTTCTTGCTGCTCGGTCGCACCCCCGCGACCACCACCACATCTAGCGCGAACACCTAAAAAGGTTGTAAACCAACGGGGTGAGACACACAGTCCCAACGAGAAACGTAAATCCCCGCCGAAACTACAAAACCTCAGAAAGGTTAAAGCAACACAAAGTAGATAACTGATAAAGCATACAATAAGAGCAGTATATGGAGTAAGGTTATTGCGATCATCAAGCTTACCAAGATAACCGAGAGGCATATAACCAAGCATTTCTTTATGGAACATGATTGACAAGATAAACTTTATAAGATCTTACCACAAGATATAAGGGTTGTACGCACAGTGCATAGTTCAACTAGATCAGCTATATAAGCAATGCCTTGAACAATGTTTTGTATTTTGTTCTAAGCAAGATATACTATTCGGCTGGATTATGTTTTATTATGCCCTGAGGAAGTGAGCCGTACCGCTCAAATCCAACCTTTGGTTGCGAAACCCAATCCGGTGCCATAAAAGGTCAATGAAAAAGCCAGACTTCACGACCTCCCACGTCGTGGTCAGTGAACGAACACAAGCAGGACCACAGTCTCATGCTTAAGTGGTCTCATCCACAGGGTCAGCTCCCGTAGGCTACCCTTTCTCTAGCCCGCCTTGGTACAGGTCTCGACGCTAGTATATCTGATCCAGGGGCTAGTTCACCGTGCTCCCTGAGCCATGAATGCATTCATGCTCTATCACACTGAGCTATGGACCTATTCACCATGCTCTTATACACATCTTGAGTCTACAACCGAAGTTGCACTCTAACCTCCTCATTTTCAGCTAGGAGAAACCACACATATTCAATAATATGCGCTTCCAAGTTAACCCGCAGGAGAACCTATTTCACCATCACCAGCTACTGACGATGATGGATCTATGGCCAGGGCAAACTACATGATATGTTCCACTATAATTAGTTAGTATATTTTAAGTGGATTGTTGAGGCAAACAGGTTGTAACACATACATAACATTAAGTAACATTATTATTATCACCATTACATTATCTCAGGATCTCAATCCCTCATCACAGGAAACCATTGCCTCTTAAGGCATTCTCATCACTTGGGATAACAATCCCTGATCTCATTATCAGAGGATAACACCTCAACTAGGCACTTAGCCTTAAATAGGTCCTCAAACCTATCACATCATAAGGCGATGCGGGTTATCTCATCAACAAGAGTGACCATCACATTGCAGTGTTATTCAAAATATATACCTCATAGCCCTTACCTGGCTATGAATCTGCATGAAACACCTGCATGATTAGAATACACATTCATAGAGATAACTAAAGTCTTTAAGGAATTAACATAATGATCATGCTACCAAGTATAGGGCAACATTGATGATTATAAGCTTTATCCTTCATGCCTCATAGATGTGATCATAGACATAAGTCACATCATCATGTGATGCAACTCATGTGCTTCCAAGCTCATCATATTAATTCATCATCATATATATCGGATTCAAGGAGATCATCACACATATACTATTAAAATTAACTTGGAACTATCATCTATATACATCCCGGGTTGTCAGAACCCACACTGAAACTTCCACAACCCTCACAAAAGGGGTGGCGGGTGGCGTGTCCCTCACCACAGCTTGTAACGGGTAGAGGAGCATCCCTTAGAAAATGCATATCGTCCTAACCGTGTGTATAGACACATGTCAGCCAACCCTAAAAGGTATCGACCACCACCCAAGGGTGTCGAGCAACTAGAGATCAAGACATATCGTGCAACTCTAACATACATACCAGATGCACAAGGCACTAACGAGCAGCTAGATAAAGAGAGGGTATCATGCAACATGCTAAGCAGGTATCAACTACCTATCAGCATCGCGTAAGCCCTATCGCCCACCTAGGGTTAGGGTACCTATCGGGCATCCACACCACTCAAACGCCCAAGACTCATACTATCAAAACACAGTGCCCCATCACAACATGGTATCACCCAACATATACACAACTCAGGCGACACCCAAAACGCTCCAAAGAAGCCTATCGGTCAAGGGCAACACTCCATATCGGCCTCCATCAAAGCAACATCTAGGTTTCTATATGCCACCAAAACGGGCATCACCACCACCAACCATGACGCCCAACACAAGGATATCCTATTGAGCTCTATAATGTCCAAGGCACATCGGGAACCAAGCCAACTATCTTAGCTAGGTGTATCGTGCAGAGCACCCAACAAGACATATTTCCCAACACAAAAGGATATTGGCCACCAACCCAACTCCAACAAGGCACACGGCCAAGGGTACAACTCAAGACTAAACAAACGGGCAACACTACTCCAAGGTCATATCATGCAAGACACAACCCAACAAGATCGTCATCAACCTCAAGAACAAGGGCACCAAACCCTAATTGATCAAGAAGGTCGGCTCACCTCTCAACAACCAAGAGAGAGGGGTCTTGCACAACCTATATCACAAATCGGGCAACCACAAGGATCCACCTCAACATAGGTCATCCAAAGCTCACCTCTCAAATCCATGGTGAGAGGAGGGTGTTGCCCAAGCAACTAGGATGTAGACTCACCTCTCAACTTAAACAAGAGAGGGGTATTGTCCAAATTACTAGAGCTCAAACTCACTCCTCATAACCAAGGAGAGAAAAGGGGTACTTCTCAACAAGGATCCCTAAACCATGGTATGGCCAACTAGGTACAAAGGTACAAATCTCAACCATAACAACAAGATCACTATAACCACAAGACTAAAGGTGCAACTAAGCAAGAAACATGTCTAGAAACATACATGGCCGATAATGATCATATGAAAACATACAAGAGTATAGAAGAAGGTAGTATGGTTAGGGTTAGGAGTTATATAACCCGCCTTAAGCAATCTCCTCAAGCTCCAAATCTCCAAGCTTCCAAGCTCAAGCACCACCACAAGAAGAAGAACAAGGCACTCTAGGATTCGGCCACCACTAGAGGAAGAAGAAGACTCCAAGGAGAAGGAGGGGGATCGACCACTAAGCTTGCAATGGAGAGGTGTCGTGCACCAAGGGAGAGGGGAAACTAAGGAACTAAAGGGATCCTTAGCAAGAGAAAGGGGATACATATATAGAAGAGGATGGAGGAGAAACCAAGGTAAAGCAAAGCAAAGTGTTGCCCACCTAGGGACACTTGACCATGGGAAACACCACCCTCTCATCTGCCCATACACATGTACAAAGAAATTGCCACATGCAAGCATCATGCACCAAGTGTCCACTAGAGTGGTGACACAAACAAATCTAGGAGTCAAAGGTGGTCCATGGCCGATACGCCCACTCCAAGCCCGACACAGCCCCATGGGCGACACACCCATGGTCACCACAACCATGGCCGACACACATATGGCTGACACAAGGTCCAACAAGGTTAAGAAAGGCTCAAGCAAGGCATAATAAGGCCCAAAAAGGCTCATCCAAGCCTAAAGCAACTCAAGCAACGAGCCCAACCCTTCCTCTCAACACTAGAGGAAGCAAGGAGAGAGAGGAACACCTCTCAAGGTGACAAACTTGCTCATCAACCCTAGACTTGGGTTAATTTCAAGTAGCACCTACAACACTCAACAAGCACAAACAAACCCTAATCAACACTAAAGGTGATTAGAAAGCAACTAAACACCAGGGTTAGGCAAAGCAAACAGGATAAGCCCAAAATGGGGGTTAGGGTCCTTACAAGCTAACCCTCTACAAAAGGGATTTCGTCCCCAAAATCCGAAGAGAAAAGCGAGGGATACTTCCTCCTCATATCTTCCTCAAGCTCCCACATGGCTTCCTAAATGGCACGATGATGCCAAAGAACCTTTACCAGAACCAGGTCTTTCCTCTTCAAATTATTCACTTTTTTGTCAAGGATCATCACAGGACCTTCCTCATAGGTCACATCTTCATCAAGTTCAACCTCAATTGGATGTATCACTATCCCTGAATCTGGATGACTTTTCTTTAGCATGTTGACGTGGAACACGGGATGTAACATGTGCAACTCAGGTGATAGCTCTAGCTTGTAAGCTACCTTACCCATACGTGCTATGACCGGGTATGGCCCCATATACCTGGGTGCTAGCTTACCCTTCCGGCCAAACCTTAGCACACCTTTCCATGGTGAGACTTTAAGATACACCTTGTCTCCCACCTGGAACTCTATCGGTCATCGATGATTGTCTGCATAAGACTTTTGTCTGTCATGTGCCGCTTTCAACTATTGCTATATTATTTTGATCTTTTCTGTTGTCTATTGTACTAACTCAGGACCCAAAAGTTGATACTCACCAGACTCATACCAACATAAAGGAGATATGCACTTCCTGCCATATAAGGCCTTATAAGGAGCCATGTCAATGCTCTGCTGGTAACTATTGTTGTAAGCAAACTCTATCAAACTAAGATGTATATCCCAACTGCCTAGGAACTGCAAAACACAAGCTCGGAAAAGATCCTCCAAGGTATGAATAGTCCTTTCAGACTGTCCATCTGTCTGGGGGTGGAAAGCGGTGCTGAATCTTAACTGTGTTCCCAAAGCTTTGTGCAACTGTTCCCAGAAATGACTCGTGAAATGAGGACCTCTGTCAGAAACTATCGTTGTTGGTACGCCGTGTAAGCATACTATCTCATCTACATATACCTGGGCAAACTTCTCGACTATATACGTTGTCTTCACATGTATGAAATGGGCAGACTTCGTCAATCTATCCACTATCACCCAAATGGAATCATGATTCTTAGCTGTCCTTGGAAGACCAACCATGAAATCCATGGTTATATGATCCCATTTCCACTGTGGTATTGGCAAGGGTTGTAACATACCTTCCGGCTTTTGATGTTCAGCCTTAACCTACTGGCATACCACACACCTAGCCACAAACTGGACTACATCTTTCTTCAAGCCAGGCCACCAATACAGGTCCTTTAGATTTTGATACATCTTGGTGACTCCTGGATGCATAGCATACATCTATGTGTGTGCTTCCTCAAGCACTATCTTCCTTAGATTATCAACATCGGGGACTACCAACCTACCATGATAGAAAACTAATCCATCCTCAGACTCTTGGAACCCATCACGCCTTTTGCTGTCGAGCTCTCACCTGATCAACTTCACTGTTTCATCTATTTGCTGTGCGTCTTTGATTTGCTGTCTCAGTGTAGGCTTGACTTGCATCTGTGTCAAAAGTCCTTCTAACAAGGAAACTTCCATCTACACATTCATCTGCCATAAGGAGACAAACATATCCTGTCTATGGCATACCAAGGAACTCAAGTGTGCCTTCTTCCTAGGAAGAGAAGAAGACTTTCGGCTAAGCACGTCAGCTACTACGTTCGCCTTACCAGGGTGATACTCAATGGTGCAGTTGTAATCATTGATTAGCTCCATCCAACGATGATGTCGCATATTTATCTCATTCTGCAAGAAGATGTACTTCAGATTCTTATGATCTGTAAAGATTTGACACACTTCCCCATGAAGATAGTGTCTCCAGATCTTTAACGCGTGAACCACCACTGCCAAATCCAAATCATGAGTCGGATAGTTCTCCTCATGTTTCTTAAGTTGTCGTGAAGCAAAAGAAACCACATGGTCTTCCTGCATCAGCACACATCCTAAACCCTTCTTGGAGGCATCGCAGAAAACAACATAGCCCTTCCTAGGCTCTGGCAGTACTAACACTGGAGCACTAGTCAGCTTCTCCTTCAAACTTTGGAAAGCTTGCTGGCAACGATCATCCCAGACAAAAGGTACATCCTTCCTGGTCAGCTTTGTCATCGACAACGCGATCACACTGAAGTCTTTTATAAATCTCCGGTGGTATCCTGCTAATCCCAGGAAATTGTGAACTTCAGTCGGTGTCTTCGGCTACTCCTATTCTGCAACTGACTCCACCTTCCTGGGTCCACTTTGACTCCTTCTGCAGATATCACATGACCCAAGAAAGTTACTTCTTTCAACCAGAACTCACACTTACTAAACTTGGCATACAACCAGTGTTGGCGAAGGAGAGTCAATGCTTGTCGAAGATGTTGTTCATGTTTTTTACTATCCTGACTGTAGATTAAGATGTCATCTATAAAGACTACAACAAATTGATCTAGAAACGAATGGAACACCCTATTCATAAAATCTATGAAAGCAGCAGGCACATTGGTTAGCCCAAACGGCATAACCACAAACTCGAAGTGACCATACCTTATCCTAAAAGCTGACTTTGGTATGTCATCCACCTTAATTCTCAACTAATGATATCCAGACCTTAGATCGATCTTTGAGAACACTGTAGCACCACACAACTGATCGAACAAATCGTCTATCCTCGGCAACGGGTACTTGTTTTTTATCATGACTTTGTTCAACTACCGGTAGTCTATGCATAGTCACATCGATCCATCCTTCTTCTTAAAGAACAACACTGGAGCACCCCAAGGCGACGTGCTCGGTTGGATGAAACCTTTCTCCAACAACTCCTGTAAATGCTTCTTCAACTCTGCCATCTCTACTGGAGCCATCCTATATGGTGTTTTTGCAATTGGTTGTGTTCCTAGAACCAGGTTGATCTCGAAATCAATCTCTCGAGATGGGGGAACACCGGGGAACTCATTAGGAAACACATCTGCAAACTCTCAAACAACTATCATCTCCTCAAGGCTAGGACCCTTTGCCTTGGTATCCACAACGTGAGCTAAGAACGCCTTACATCCTTGTCGTAACAACTTTCTGCCACCATAGCTGACACTGGACACGTCGGGAGAATCTTCCTATCTCCTTGGAAGATCCACTTCTCTCTACCATCATCAAACACTGCCTGCTTGGAACCATAGTCCAACACAACCTTATACTTCTCTAAGGTATCCATCCCAAGGATCACATCGAATCCGTGCATATCAAGTGGTATAATATCCACTTGTATCTTGTGTCCCAAAAAAGATAGAACACAGGATGGACACACTTCTCGAAGCATCGACGAACCGTCAAGAGGGGTTTCTAACAGCAAGCTATCTTTCTTACAACTAATAGATAAAAGATTTTTTTCAAGCACACTATGGGCGATAAAAGAGTGTGTATCACCCGGGTCAACTAGGATAGATATAATGCAAGAAGAAGAAAAATCAGAATGAAATAACTCCATCTGACCTGCCACCACTCGCGGGTTGACTATCGCCTCTGGCTGACTCATAGCGTAGAATTGAGTCGTTGCTTGTTGTCTGCGTCCTCTGCTTACTTGAGCAGACGATACTGCTTGTGATGCTTGACCACATCCTCTCCCTCTGCTACTACTGGGTTGCTATTTTTCTGACCCTTGTTGATTCTTCCTCAATTGCTGTGTTACTTCAACATCTTTCCTTGGGCAGTTTGACTTCCAATGCCCGAGCTGACCACAAAGATGGCATGATTGGTCTCGCTGTTGTGGCCTAGATGGCCCTTTCAGTACCACATAAGTTGTACTATGTGCCTTATATGGTGAAGAACCATATCCTATTCCTTTACTTGGGGACCACTGTGATGGTGCACTGGAACCTCTTAACCCAGAGGGTGCTAAACACCTTGGCTTCTTGAAGCCATCAAACCCTTGTCTCTGGAACTGAGCAGGCCTCTTCTTAGGCATGGACTCTCTCTTATCCCTAATTGACCGTTCAATCCTATAGACATACTCCACAAACGTGGCAAACCACTCTCGGTTCTCTAACATAACAGTAGGTGTTGTCAGCTCAACACTCAAGCCTTTCTCAAAACGTTTGATTCGCTCATCATCTGTCGTTGCCATGTGAGGACAAAATCTTAACAGGTCCATGAACTTGGTTTCATACTCGGTGATGTTCGTCGTTCCTTGGCGCAGGCAGTCAAACTAGCATATCTTCTCATCCAGATACATTTTTGGAAAGTATCTTCTGACGAACTCTCGCTGGAAGATCTCCCAACCAAACTCCTCGATGGCCCACCAGTGGCCAACACTACCTTTCCGAAGGTAGACAGTGTGCTTGACTTTGTCTTCTTCGAGGATGTTGAGAATCCGGAAGGTTTTCTCAAGACCTATCAGCCACAGATCTACATCCACTAGATCAGTCGTCCCAGTGTAGTCTAAAGCTTTGACTCGGCGAATTTGCTCAAAGGTCTTCCCAATACCCGATGTTTCACCATGAGGAGCCTGTGCTCTCGGCAGAGGCATTGGCAATCTCTCTACCATGAGATTCATCATAGCCACCATCTGCCCCATAAACTACTGGTAGGCATGGTTTCTGAGAATGGTTGGGTCAAGTTGGGGGACCTCAGGCACCCGATCTCCATGTGCTTGCCCTCCTGCTCCATCAACTGATGCAACATTGTTGCTCTCGGCAGCATGTTCTTCATGGTTTCTAGACATCTTGGCTTTTTCTTCCGCTGAGGGAAGAAGATTATTGTAAGAAAATCTGGAAACTCACAAGAACAGACACAACCTAGTCCTAGATCCCTATAGACTCAGCGAACCTAGGTCTCTGATACCAAGCTTGTGGTGACACATCCCGCTATCACACAGACAACGAGGTGCCACACGAAAACGTGTAGAAAACACCATAAACCACTTATTACCAAAACACAGGTTAATTAAAACTGATTTCGGAAAGAAGATAAACCAAGAATCTTTTTCATCCAGATCCTCATCCTGCAAGAAGACAGGTTATACAAACATTTACAAGTCTTGATACGTGTCCACAACATATAAGATTAGCTATCATGTCAGCACATAAGTTAATCACCTGTTTATACATACATAATGGCCACATCCGGCCAGCAGCAGGATATACAAACCTTCATCAGCTACACATCGTAAAACAATAGCAAAACACCTCCGAGGACCTGAGAGTACATGGATGACTCTAGGACTCTACTACAAAACAACCAAAACATCAACATATCCATCTCTTGCCTTCTACTGCCTTTCTTGCTGCTTGGCCGCAACCCCACGACCACCACCACGTCTAACATGAACACCTAAAAAGGTTGTAACCCAATGGGTGAGACACACAGTCCCAGCAAGAAACATAACTCCCCGCCGAAACTATAAAACCTCAGAAAGGTTAAATCAACAAAAACCAGATAACTGATAAAGTGTACAATAAGAGCAGTATATAGAGCATGGTTATTGCGATCATCAAGCTTACCAAGATAACCAAGAGGCATATAACCAAGTATTTCTTTATGGAACATGATTGACAAGATAAACTTTATAAGATCTTACCACAAGATATAAGGATCGTACGCACAAGTACATAGTTCAACTAGATCAGCTATATAAGCAAGGCCTCAAACAATGTTCTGTATTTTGTTTTAAGCAAGATATACTATTCGGCTGGATTACATTTTATTATGCCCTGAGGAAGTGAGCCGTACCACTCAAATCCAACCTTCGATTGTGAAACCCAAGCCGGTGCCATAAAAGATCAATGGAAGAGCCAGACTTCATGACCTCCCACCTCGTGGTCAGTGCACGAACACAAGCAGGACTGCAGTCTCATGCTTAAGTGGCCTCAGCCACAGGGTCAGCTCCCGTAGGCTACCCTTTCTCTAGCCCACCTTGGTACAGGTCTCGACGCTAGTATATCTGAGCCACGGTCCAGTTCATCATGCTCCCTAAGCCATGAACGCATTCGTGCTCTATCACACTAAGCCATGAACCTGTTCACCATGCTCTTATACACATCTTGAGTCTACAACCGAAGTTGCACTCTAACCTCCTCATTTTCGGCTAGGAGAAACCACACATATTCAATAATATGCGCTTCCTGGTTAACCCGCAGGAGAACCTATTTTACCATCACCAGCTACTCACGATGATGGATCTATGGCCAGGGCAAACTACATAATATGTTCCACTGTAATTAGTTAGTATATTTTAAGTGGATTGTTGAGGCAAATAGGTTGTAACACATACATAACATTAAGTTACATTATTATTATCACCATCACATTATCTCAGGATCTCAATCCCTCATCACAGGAAACCATTTCCTCTTAAGACATTCTCATCACTTGGGATAATAATCCCTGATCTCATCATCAGAGGATAACACCTCAACTAGGCACTTAGCCTTAAACAGGTCCTCAGACCTATCACATCATAAGGTGATGTAGGTTATCTCATCAACAAGAGTGACCATTACAATGTAGTGTTATTCAGCATATATACCTCATAGCCCTTACCTAGCTATGAATCCACATGAAACACCTGCATGGTTAGAGTACACATTCATAGAGATAACTGAAGCCTTTAAGGAATTAACAGAACGATCATGCTATCAAGTATAGGGCAACATTGATGATTATAAGCTTTATCCTTCATGCCTCATAGTTGTGACCATAGACATGGGTCACATCATCATGTGAAGCAACTAATGTGCTTCCAAGCTTATCATATTAATTCATCATGATATATATATCGGATTTAAGGAGATCATCACACACATAATATCATTATTAACTTGGAACAATCATCTATATACATCCCAGGTTGTCAGAACCCTTACTGAAACTTCCACAACCCTCACAAAAAGGGGTGGCAGGTGGTGTGTCCCTCACCACATCTTGTAATGGGTAGAGAAGCATCCCATACCAAAAGCATACCGGCCTAACCGTGTGTATAGACACATTTCGGCCAACCCTAAAAGGTATGGACCACCACCCAAGGGTGTCATGCAACTAGAGGTTAAGACATATTATGCAACTCTGACGTACATACCAGATGCACAAGGCACTAATGTGCAGCTAAATAAAGAGTGGGTATCGTGCAATAGGTTAAGCAGGTATCAACTACCTATCAACATCACCTAAGCCCTATCACCCACCTAGGGTTAGGGTACCTATCAGGCAGCCACACCACTCAAACGCCCAAGACTCACACTATCAAAACATAGTGCCCCAACACAACATGGTATCACACAACATATACACAACTCAGGAGACACCCAAAATGCTCCAAAGAAGCCTATCGGTCAAGGGCATCACTCCATATTGGCCTCCATAAAAGCAACATCTAGGGTTTCTATATGCCACCAAAACAAGCATCACCACCACCAACCATGACGCCCAACACAAGGATATCCTACTGAGCTCTATAACGTCCAAGGCACATCGGGCACCAAGCCAACTATCTTAGCTAGGTGTATCGTGCAGAGCACCCAACAAGGCATATCGCCCAACACACAAGGATATCGACCACCAACCCAACTCCAACTAGACACACAACCAAGGATACAACTCAAGACTAAACAAATAGGCAGCACTACTCCAAGGTCATATCGTGCAAGATACAACCCAACAAGATCGTCATCAACCTCAAGCATAAGGGCACCAAACCCTAATTGATCAAGAAGGTCGGCTCACCTCTCAACAACCAATAGAGAGGGGTCTTGCACAACCTCTATCACAAATCAGGCAACCACAAGGATCCACCTCAACATAGGTCATCCAAAGCTCACCTCTCAAATCCATGGTGAGAGGAGGGTGTTTCCCAATCAACTAGGATGTAGACTCACCTCTCAACTTAAATGAGAGAGGGGTATTGTCCACATTACTAGAGCTCAAACTCACTCCTCATAACCAAGGAGAGAAAAGGGATATTTCTCAACAAGCACTACTACAGAAGTGCCTTTTAGTGTCGGTTGTTTAACCCCCTTTGGCGTCGGTTTCTGAACGACGCCTATGTGGGCACCGCTAAAAGGTTGGACACTTCAGCGTCGGTTAAAAAACCGACGCCTATTTAACATAAAGGCGTCGGTTTATTATAAAACACCGACGCCAAAAGGGTTCGCGCCACAGAAAACAGCGTCATCTAGGACGCTTTCTGCGTCGGTTATATACTAAAGGACCGACGCAGAAAAGTGTCCTAGATGACTCCCATTTCCTGTAGCGCGAACACTTTTGGCGTCGGTGTTCAACAAAAAACCGACGCTGTAAGTCTGTGCTGACGGTTATCGGTAAATAACCGACGCCTATATCTATTTTTTTTTTTATAAATCTGTTTGCAGGCCTGCTGTGGCTGGTCAGCAGGATGTGAACCTGCAGTTCAGTTTTCTGAACTGCAGGTTTACGACATCCATTGATATCAGCCTACAAACAGGCCACAAACCTGCAAAATTAACATAAAAAGATTCACACAAGTAGATACATTCAGACATCAATTCAATTGTCACGTTCACACATATAGAATCATTCAAATACATGTTTTAACATTCAGAAACATTCATTTACAAAGTATCATTCATCATCACTATCAACATCCCAATTATATCTTACAGTTGCCACTGTTTGTACAGCTATTGCCCATTCTTCTCTTACTTCATTTAATGCTTCCCTCGTATATGGAGCATGTACATTTTTTAAGCGTTTGCCTATAGTGTGGTCAGTTTTAAACACCTGCAAAGAGAATGATGTATATATATAAGTAATAATATAAAAATAAGATTGATATATTTCATACTAACTAATGAGACTATATATAATACCTCATGTATGGTATCGATGTCCAATGCGGCATGTTTGATAATCATCTGCATAAATCGCATCACATAGTATGCGCATGCCCAGCCATTGTCTTGTGTAGCGTACTATAAATTGAAACATACAAAATAATACAACTAAGCACAATTCACATCAATAATATATACATTGGAGTCGGGGAGTCGGGAACTTACTTTTACGTTCTCCCAAGACAATGGCTGGTTCTTTTTCCTTGGGACCTTTCCTCCAGCATTTTTGAATGCATCTAAACCCCTACATGTTAATATAACACACTAAGTTGCATAAGTAAATAGTAATGTAATAAAAGATGTTAACGGACATAAAAAATGAAATATTTCTCACCAGAATAATGCCATTCTCATTACGTGTCCAATTTTAGTGTTTAATGTACTTCCTGCGGGATCTAGATAATAAACAGTGAACGTCCCGGGGACAATAACTAGTAACTCCCAATGTCTACCACTAGAGGTAAAAAGTTAACAATTAATAACTCAAAATGCAAAATAATAATGGAATTTTCTTAAGTCCAAATTATAAATTAAGCAAACTTACTTGACATTGAATGGAGCTATTATTATCGTCTTCATTTGATGACCAAAAATTGTAAAAGCATCTATACAGTATTGTTGAACACTATCAGGGTCTTTAGCTACCATACTAATCAATGATGGAATCAAAAATCCCACATGATCATATGCAAATTGTTTGCAATGATCTTCGATTAAGTAGCTGCAAAACATATAGACGTATGCATTAATATATAAGAAACTAGATCACCGGATCTTACACAAGGTATATGGATGTATAAACAAGATCTCACCTTATCCATGTCTCTATCATTGATGTATTCAACCAATCATACATAAACAACTCAATAATATCTTGTATAAATAAAGAGCTGTCGTATGATTGACCTGCATAATCTGCATCTAAAGAAACAATTATAGGGCAAAGTATATTATGTGCCCGTAGCCAACATGCCATTCCCCTACAAGCAGGACCTAACGGGTATTGTAGGTCAGTTGGAACCCAAGTTGGTAATGCGGGAATTGGAGGTGGAGGCCTAGGTGCTCCTGCTGTCTTCTTTTTAACCTGTATATATAATTTCAGATCAGTTGACATCATATATACACATTAACAGTCTAAATCAATGTAAATTTATCTTACAATTTCAGTCGTGTAGAGGACATCTGCTTTGGGCCACAATATGACCCCGCTTTCTGCCTCACCAAGTGTATCAATATCTGGGTGGGCATATGGCAACTCAACTTCCCTCCAATCGGGTAATACATGTATCGGGCTCACACGAATGTAGCCCTGCGGCATTGGAGTCCCATGAAATGTTGCCCCAGGAAGGGACTGGTAAGCTTGCGCCTCTACAACAACATAGTTTTCCATTCTTAAGCGGCATGGCTTCAATGCCTACAAATTTACGTAAAGAATGTTATACATATATACATATCATCTTGAAAACATATCATCTTGAAAAGACTAGCTACAATGTCATAAACAATACTTACAGCAGACGTGTTAGGCGATGGGTCTCCAGGATTACTTGCAGTCTGTGCACCAGGAGAAGAGTGGGTCGGCATAGGCTGATTGGAAGCCTGAGATGCCTGCCACCGCAGCAATTCTTCCTTGACCTTCTCAGCAACCACATCGTTGAGCTTCTTAGCAACTATATCCTCGACTCTCTTATTCTCCTATACATGGATAAAACAAATATTAGCTTTTTATTAATGAATTTCCTTTTGCAGTAACATTATAAAAATAGAATATGTTACCTCTTCTTGAGAAAGTCCCGCTCTGGGTTTGCGCTGGGATGGCCCAAAGAATGCTTTGATGCCCACACCAGCGCCGGCACCTCTAACACGTCCAGGATGCTCTGGGTTACCCAGAGCAACTGTCAATTCATCCCTTGTGCCCTGAGGGATGAACGTGCCTTGTTTCCTCTGCTCGTGCAGCTCCCGCTAATCACCATAAACAAAAATTGGTAAGTTAACACCACAAATAATCAATATTCAAATGATTGCTCTAAGAGTTGTATTTTACCATTTTTGCAGCCGCCTCAGCAGTTTCGGGCTTCTTTATTTCACCCTTCTTGTTTTTCCTGCTAGCTATCCAGATATCATGGCGAGGGAAGGGTGTGGCCGCAGACTCCTGAGTAGTCGTAGACTCCTGAGTAGCCGCAGACTCCGCCTGTAGTCTTTGGCGAACGCTTGCATAGCCTTTTGGACCCATAGTATGGTCATGTACATTCAGTGCACGCCTTGCTTTTTGTGCGTCACTGAGGGCCTAGTTAGTATGCACATTTATAATTAGGTTAGTAGCACTAAATGTTAATCTTGAATAGCTGAATACAATGTATATTAATTAAAATGGGAGTGACGCCTAATACCTTGAATTCTTCAGATTTTCTTGAAGCAACAAAATTGTCCCAATCTTCTTTGTCCAAGAAGTTCCATTGTTCAAGGGCTGACTTCTTCTTCTTATCACCCTGTCTTATGTATTCTCTGTTTAGATTTGTCCTGTAATTCCTAAGCATCTTTCCAGCGCGTTGCATCACACTTTTACGATGCAACATCTCATCCAATGCAAACAGATTCTGTAAAATAGAAATGTTATTAACTAGTACCAAAAATATAATTGCAAATAATAGAATTTGTAATCTACAAAATAGAATTGCAAATAATAATAACTCACGCATAAATCTTTCCATATCAAGTCTTTCTTCGCCTGAGGAACTTTATGCCAATTATCATACTTAACACCACAATGGCTTCGAGTGACAACCCCAAGATAGTTTATAAAATTATTGCGGTTCACTCCAATTGCATTCCCTCCATTATCAAACTCCACAACCAATTTGGATCCACTGCCACTCAGCGCAAGTAACTTTTTCAACAGAGTGATACCCCTTTTCTTGTTAAGTTTTTGTTGTTGCGCATCAAGTTGCTCAATTGCTTCAGTGGGTAGCTGTGCATCATCAACCTAAAATTTGACAAAAATAAACACACTGAATTAAGCCAATATAGAAATACAGGATATATGACATAACTAGAAGATAATGAATTTTATAGAAATACGGGATATGTTTTTAGAACATACGTTGGTATCCTCGCCATGCTCGTCATGGACAGCATGCTCATCATGGACTTCATGCTCATCATGGACATCATTCTCATCATGGTGAGCCATCTGAAAATTTCATTAAAAAGGAAAACATTTAGCATTTGTATCAACTAGAATAAGGAAAACATTTAGCATTTGTATAAACATACATGTCTCTAAAATTGTGATCTTTTATCAATTAGCAATCCTTCAATGTACAAGTAATATAAAAAACAATGGTTGTTCACATTCTAGGCCAACAAACACATGTGATGTCATTCTTATATATAATAAATGTGTACCACCTATCCCATCCTTGAACACCTAATCTCACTAGTAAGTGTATAATGTGTATTGGGTTTTCAAGAAAATTTCGGCAGCATTTCCCCACTGTTCTCTAAGTACATATGTACTTAGAGAACAAACGGGGAAATGCTACCAAAATTTTCTCGAAAACTCAATACACATTATACACTTACATCCTAAGTGAGATTAGGTGTTCAAGAACAGTCCCAAACCGGGGACTATCCAAGATTTACTCCTAATGAGTAAATCTTAGACGGGTTTCTAGGCCAACAAACACAATAATAGATATCTACAATGAAGCCGGACTCCATACAAACAATATATAATTTAGTGATTGTTCATTCTAATTTATATCAATGTACAAGTAATATAAAAAACAATGATTGTTCACATTCTAGGCCAACAAACACATGTGATGTCATTCTTATATATAATAAATGTGTACCACCTATCCCATCCTTGAACACCTAATCTCACTAGTAAGTGTATAATGTGTATTGGGTTTTCAAGAAAATTTCGGCAGCATTTCCCCGCTGTTCTCTAAGTACATATGTACTTAGAGAACAAACGGGGAAATGCTACCAAAATTTTCTCGAAAACTCAATACACATTATACACTTACATCCTAAGTGAGATTAGGTGTTCAAGAACAGTCCCAAACCGGGGACTATCCAAGATTTACTCCTAATGAGTAAATCTTGGACGGGTTTCTAGGCCAACAAACACAATAATAGATATCTACAATGAAGCCGGACTCCATACAAACAGTATATAATTTAGTGATTGTTCATTCTAATTTATATCAATGTACAAGTAATATAAAAAACAATGATTGTTCACATTCTAGGCCAACAAACACATGTGATGTCATTCTTATATATAATAAATGTGTACCACCTATCCCATCCTTGAACACCTAATCTCACTAGTAAGTGTATAATGTGTATTGGGTTTTTAAGAAAATTTCGGCAGCATTTCCCCGCTGTTCTCTAAGTACATATGTACTTAGAGAACAAACGGGGAAATGCTACCAAAATTTTCTCGAAAACTCAATACACATTATACACTTACATCCTAAGTGAGATTAGGTGTTTAAGAACAGTCCCAAACCGGGGACTATCCAAGATTTACTCCTAATGAGTAAATCTTGGACGGGTTTCTAGGCCAACAAATAATGTGTTGTCATTCTTATACCTAAAATCCTAGTTCTTCAAATTAGGGTGATTATTGATGTCTTTAAAAGCATGATTGGCAATTTAGGGAAAAGTTCATCATTTAAATTCCAAGCATTCACATGTGTGCATTACAGTTCATCATTAAGCAAGAAGGGTGATTAGGATTCTCAATATACTCAACAATAAAATAAGTTAAACATGTGTGCATTACAGTTCATCATTTACATTCCAAACATGTCACATGTGTGCATTACAGTTCATCATCAAGATATCTATAACTTACTTAAACATTCAATTATGAAGTAAATATACACTTAATTAAGAATAGCATGACACACAAAGTTGCAGTCAACATCATTATGTTTTGTTCTATCATGGACTATCAGATTGGTATATCACATATGTATCAGTACATTATTAAATAAACACAATAAGTAAATAACTTTTAGCAAAAAATCCACTAGACGTGCCCTGGCGCCGCCCAAGCATCTGCCCAGAGGCCTATCTAGGCAGGGCACCTGGGCTTGGGACCCTAGGCGTGCCCTGGCACCTACTCAGGCGCTGCCTGCGTGAGTTCTAGGTTGGCGGCGGTAGAGAAAAGCAAGGCAGAGGACAAAAAAGGTGGTGAAGGTTTGTGGGTTACCTTGCACGAGGACAGCACGAGTAAAGCTGCTTCTACCGGCGGGGGCGGAGGTGACGACGACAGCACCGTAGCTGCTTCTACTGGCGGCGACGACTACAGGAGAGCAGGGGCGGTGGGCAACGACCGACGGCGACGAGCGGACAGCAGCAGTAGCAGGGGCGGCGGAGAAGAAGGGCGCCGTAGAAGAAGGACGCCGGAGATGGGGCACCGGAGAGAAGCGCCGGAGAGCAGCAGCAGCAGAGAAGCGCCGGAAAGTCGCCGCAACAGGAAAAATCGCCGCAATAGGGTAGCAATGAAACAGAAGAAAGGGGAAGAGTCGGGCGATCGCTGGGGGTTATAAGCTCGCAAATAGCGTCGGTTGTTTACAACAACCGACGCCTAAACATCTTTAGCGTCCGTTGGTTGAAACAACCGATGTCCAATTGGACGATATTTTCATGGAATTTTTTGGCGGGAACCACCTTCAGCGTCGGTTAGAGAGGGATAACTGACGCTGAAAATGACACTATTTTTTTTTATCGAAAAATGGATTTCGCAGGCGACTTTAAGTGTCGGTTGTTTATAAAAAACCGACGCTTAATACAAAGCGGTACCCGTGTCTGGATGGTCTTCGAATATAGACGTCGGTTTTATTAAACAACCGACGCCTTATATGTTAGGCGTCGGTTTTCCTTAATAACCGACGCCCAGAAAAGTGACACTGAATGCTATTTCTGTAGTAGTGAAGGAACCCTAAACCATGGTTCGGCCAACTAGGTACAAAGGTACAAACCTCAACCATAACAACAAGATCACTATAACCACAAGAGTAAAGGTGCAACTAAGCAAGAAACATGTCTAGCAACATACATGGCCGATCATGATCATATGAAAACATACAAAAGTATAGAAGAAGGTAGTATGGTTAGGGTTAGGAGTTATGTAACCTACCTTAAGCAAGCTCCTCAAGCTCCAAAGCTCCAAGCTTCCAAGCTCAAGCACCACCACAAGAAGAAGAAGAAGGCACTCTAGGGTTCGGCCACCACTAGAGGAAGAAGAAGACTCCACGGAGAAGGAGGAGGATCATCCACTAAGCTGGCAAAGGAGAGGTGTCATGCACCAAGGGATAGGGGAAACTATGGAACTAAAGGGATCCTTAGCAAGAGAAAGGGGATACATATATAGAAGAGGATGGAGGAGAAACCAAGGTAAAGCAAAGCAAAGTGTCGCCCACCTAGGGACACTTGTCCATGGGCAACGCCACCCTCTCATCTTGCCCCATACACATGTCCAAAGCAATTGCCACATGCAAGCATCATGCACCACGTGTCCACTAGAGTGGTCACACAAACGAAGTTAGGAGTCAAGGGTGGTCCATGACTGATACACCCACTCCAATCCCAACACAACCCCATGGGTGACACACCCATGTCTACCACAACCATGTCCGAGACACCTATGGCTGACATAAGGTCCAACAAGGTTAAGCAAGGCTCAAGCAAGGCATAACAAGGCCCAACAAGGCTCATCCAAGCCCAAAGCAACTCAAGCAACGAGGCCAACCCTTCCTCTCAACACTAGAGGAAGAAAGGAGAGAGAGGAACACCTCTCAAGGTGACAAACTTTCTCATTAACCCTAGACTTTGGTTAATTTCAAGTAGCACCTACAACACTCAACAAGCACAAACAAACCCTAATCAACACTAAAGATGATTAGAAAGCAACTAAACACCAGGGTTAGGCAAAGCAAACATGATAATCCCAAAATGGGGGTCAGGGTCCTTACAGTAACCATGTGAAGATAATAGGATGAGGTGCAAAGGAGGTACCCATCTTTGTTTACCTTGGATTTTGGGGGCAAAATCCCTGTTAGGGGTTTATAGTTGTAAGGCCCCTAAACTTGCTTAATGAGTTTAATGAAATTAATTATAATAATTGAATTATTATAACCCTAATATAACCTTGTGATATTCTTTGAAATCATAAGACAAGCTTATGTTTCAAATTTGGTCCAATTTGGACACTGTTTGAGCAAGTTATGCAATTTTATGCATATTTTGGACTTTTCTGCAATTTTCCCCATTGAGAGTTTTTCTTTGCAATTTATCACTTGTAATATGTTCCTTGGATATTATATCATCATTCTTGAGCCTTCTGAGCCATGGGGCACATATTTAAACCTTGGTTTGAAGGTGATTTCTCCAAGGGTATTTTAGGGTTTACCCCTTCATGGATGAGCTACCTTTAGTAGCTATAAACTAATGGATTATTTGTTTTGCTTGGAAATTCAAGAAGTGAGGGATAAGAATGTCTCTATGCATGGTGGGAGAGCTTATTGTGTGTGCGTGCTTGTATATTCTTAATGGTTTAAGGCCATGGACACTTGGAAAGTAACTAGAACTTCAACTTTTTCTTTTTCTTTATCTTAAAGTTTCATATACTTATCCCCAAGCACCAAAACGAGCCATTTTCTCTCCAGCACTTCCCTCCTTCTCCCAACCTCGTTCTCCCTCTGTGATTCTGTGAATTTTCCTGTCCAAGGAAGAAGAAAGTGGGGACCTTCTTGGAAAAAGGATCTAGGGTTGCAATTGACTTCATTTTAGGGTTGAAAAAGCTTCCTTCTAGTGATCTTGACCTAAAAGAGTCAGAACTCCCTTATTTCCTCCGTTTGTTTCTTTGTTATCCTTCCTCCTAGCTTTCTCCAGGTCATAACCTTGCTTTTCCATGGTAGAAATTGCTCTAAATCTCTAAAACCCTACCTTTCTTACTTCTTATGCTTAGGGTTTGCTCATTTGATGAAGAAAGGTGCTAGATGGATGAATTCATAACTTATTCTTGGATTTTCTACCCTACCTGCTCTAGTTTTCTTCTGTGTGGGGTTTCATATTCTCAGTAGAGGCAAGTTTTATAACTTGCTCCACGTTTATTTCTTACCATAATCTTTCTAGATCATGTTCTTGCTTAAAAATGATGATCCATGCACTAAAAAGCAATGCTTGACTTAGATTTTGATTTTTATAATGTTCCCTATTCTGATTTCAGTTCTATATGAACATGTGATCATGTGTACATTATTAATAAGGTATAATATGACTTATATCAGGTTGGTTTGACAACATATGGTGCTAAGCACCTATCAACCAATGGTCAATTTTAGGTTTAAAGTTGATTTCTTCTGTAAACCCATGACCCGATGATGGTACCATTGCAACAACCCTATGGTGTTATCTTCATGACAAATGATGGTCGGGATCAAAGGTGTCAAATGATGGTGACAACTTATGGTCACCCCTTATGCCATGTTTTGTATCAATTAGAAGTTTAATGATCAATCATTAAGTACCCTACTGATGTTATCAATCAATGATGACATTAGCTTAATATTTGATGTTGATTAATGAATATAGTGTTGATCTAACAACCTATGGTGACTTAATGGTCACTAATGATGGTGGATCAAATCTCCAAAATCTATGGTGAGTTAATCATATAGTTGTAGCATCAATTAAGCCTTAGAACAATGGCTTCTTGGGTCACTTGATGCAATGGTCGAACATATACTGTAATTGATGGTTTTAACATATGAACTTGACCCAATGGTCAAGATCTAATGTTTATTAATCCAATAAAGAGGGATGATGGATAATGTAATATGTTGGTCCTAATAATGGGATTTATATGGTTTCCTTTATATGATCAACTTAAGGAGCTTACTTGTTGACTATGGATGGCTTGTTTTAACTGAACAGTCGATTATGAGTTTTACCCTACTCTTAATGGAAATTTTTGTGTTGTTAATCAAGGGATGTATAGGGTTAGATGGTGAGTCTTTCTAGAGAACAAATCAAGGACTTCATAGGTGGTTTATCCAAGGTGTTTACTTATGTAAACCGCTAATGGTGTTACCTTTTAAACATCCAATGATTCTGGGTGACATTGGGGTATGGTGATATGGGTTGAATGATGATGGAACAAATGGTGGGTTACCCTTAAAAAGGTAGTCTTACCTATTCACTCATATGAATAGAAGGGATGATAATCATATTGTGTTTATATGTAACCCTAATGAGGTATAGCTTGTTATACCTAGCTTTAATATAACTAAATGATGGTAATTGGGTAAGAATAGTCCTTGAATGACTAATACAATCATGGAATACTTTGTTATTGTTGTTGAAACCCTAGTATGCTATAACCCAATGGTTACACCTTGATTAATGTGTGGGTTCATACTTGATAATAGTATGGAATGTGATGATGATGCATCACCTTATGCATCCATGATCCAATGGGGATGTCATGAGTTAGGGTTTGGGTATAAGTACTGATTAGTAACATTGATATAATTTATCATGTTGAACCTAGCTCTAATGCAAATAGATAAATATGAGTATTCATGTTTAACATTCTTATATGATGGAATGATGGTGGAATAACCTCCTTAACATGATCATAACCTTTAATGTGTTAATTGGTGGTTATCATAGCCTCATGGTTGATACTTTCTTATGCTAAACATGTGCATCATGAATATGACGAGTGTTAATCATATCTAGATTTCTTGCATGTTGATGTAATAAAGGAATGTTCTTAATGTTAATATGACCCTGCTATGATTGTTTATGAATATCTCCTAGCTCATTAATGAAACATTGTGCTGATGTAGTGTATTATATGTAAGTGATATTGTTGAGCCTTGTTATAAGGCATGGAAAGATAATGATGATCTTGCAGGGAATAGTATGATGGTCTTAATGACCTTTGGGAATTTGTGAGCCCTCAATGAGGTGTAATCCTCTTGTGTTGATAAGGGTTGATACCTTGTGATATTTTGAAAAGGATTTATATCTTGTGATAGTATGATGACTAGTGTAGCCTCATGAATGGCAAGTGAATAGTACCATGTGATGATGAGATGAGAAGTTTTGTTTCACACATTTTATATATTTTGAAGTTGTGATATTTATATGCTTGTTAGAAGTGAATTAGGGTTTGTATGTCCACTTGTTTGATGCAGCCTTAATTCACCCAATTGGCAAAACTAATCAAGTGAAACTCTAATCATGTAGTGCCCTGTTCCATAGATCCATCTGAGTGTCAGAACTTGCAAGATGGTGAAACGAGTATTCTTAAGGGAAACTCAGAGCGCATACTGATGAGTATGCGGGGTGCTTGTCATCCTAAATTCAAGTGTTTAGGTAGGATGATTGCGGTCATACCTAGCTCTCAGTTTGAGAATGGTTGTGGTCGTGTCTCGGTGATTATATATGTGATGAGCTTGGAGGACAACTGTGGTTGTACCTCGGATGGTAGGGTATGCGTACCCACCTCCTTTCACTAGTGCCGCGACCTATACCAAGGATGGACAAGGCAATTAGCAGCTTGACCTTATGTGTCACTGTGGCATACCCATATTGACCGGGGGCGGAGAAGATCTTAGGAGTTCGACTCTTCCTAGATCTTGTATGGCACTGATTTTGACTCAGTAGTGGTCAGTTGGATTTTGAGTGGTATCCTCAAATTCCTTAGGGAGTAATAAAAGATGTAATACAGCCATGTAACATATTTGTTTAGGGTTATACATGACGTTTCACATTGGATGATAACCCTTATTTGTTATCTTTACATAAAGATGATGCGTAGTGCAAGTAAGAGATAGTAGATATACTTATATTGTGGATATGATTAAAATTGTAGATGCTTACATACAGTAGCCATGATTATGTTGATAACTATACTGCTACTGCTGATTATAATCATGATGCTAGCTATCTCATGTTGTTAGTTATGTTTAGCATGCTAGCCATGCCTTTGTAACTAGAGATGCATATACTTATAATCATGCTTATCCAGATAGTTGTGCTTATGTTGTTAGCTCTTCTTATAATGTTGATATGTTCAACCAATTTGACATGCTCATGTTGTTAGCTATGCTATGTTACTAGACTTGCTCATGATGCTAGATATGCATATGTATATTATAAAAAGATAAAGGATGATAGTCTGGCTAATGATGATAGTTATTGTATGCTCCCTTGTGCATTTTGTTAATCATCAATGCTGCTGAGCTTATTTGTTATATTTGATTAATTTGCTTAACTGTTTAATTACTTAAAATGTTGTAATCAATAAACGTCGTTGGAGGTTATATGTCTTTCTGGGACTGGGTCTCACCCTTGTGATTTGCCACATTTTTTTAGGTAATCGGAAGTGACGAAAACAAATATGTGGCAGCAAAGAGGAGCTATATAAATGAATCTTTGAGAAAGTTGATTAGATGTCTAGTGTGTCCTAGAGTCATCCATGTACTCTCAGGTCGGGGCAGGAAAAGTTTGTAAATGGTGTTTCAAACGAATCAAACTTTTGTTAGCATATTAATGCTTGTTTGTGTGGCATATACGAATATTGTTTTCCTATGTATATATGTTTTGGTTAAGGTGATAGAATTTTTTTTATCAAATTCTTGGCTTAGTAAGGTTACAAGAAAGATGTTGGGATCTTATGCAAATGTTTTTGAGTGGGTGTTGATGTTGAAATTGGTTTAATTTACCCATATATTTGGGTATGTGATTAATTAGTGATTGATTGTGTTTTATGTTTTGAGTAATCTCATTTAGTGTAATAGGTGCTCATATCATCACCAAGAACCACTGTTCTACCATGGTAACATATTGTCCCATCATCTGACTCATGGAAGCCATCACACTTCTCGATGTCAAACTTTTCTCAGATTTGTTGTTATTACAAAATACTATGTACTCTTTATCTTGTTCAGGTTACACTAACATTGGTGCACTAGTTAGCTTTTCCTTCAATGACTGAAGGGCACACTAACACTTGTCATCCCGAATGAAAGGTACATCTTTCCGTGTCATCTTTGTTAGGGGTAACACTATGGCACTAAAGTTCTTGATAAACCTCCTATAGCAGCTCTCCAGACCCAGAAAACTGCAAAATTCTATCAGCATCTTTGGTTGTTCTCACTCTATCGCAGACTCTACTTTCTTGGGATCTAGATAGACTCCTCTAGAAAATATCACAATCCCAAGGAAAACCACTTCTTCAGTCAAGACTCTCACTTGTTGAACTTAGCGTACAAATGATGTTGTCTCAACGAAGTCAATGCCTATCGTAGATGTTGTTCATACAACTTGTTGTCTGTAGAGTAGGTCAATATGTCATACTACAAATTGATCAAGATAGGGTTTGAACACCCTGTTCATAAGATCCATGAATGCTGCTAGTGCATAGATTAGCCCAAATGACATAACCACGAGCACATAGTGACTATAATTTGTCCTATTAGATGACTTTGGTATGTCATTTGTCTTAATCCACAACTGGTGATAACCTGACCTCAAGTCTATCTTTGAGAAAATGGCGGTAGCTCACAACTGGTCAAACTAACGATCTACCCATGAAAAGGATTCTTATTCTTAATTGTCACCTTATTCAACTACTGGAAATCAATGTAAAACTTTATCAATCCATCTTCCTCCTTAAAGAATAACACTAGAGAACCCCAAGGAGACGTACTCGATCTGATAAAACCTTCCCCAAGCAGTTGTTACAACTAACTTTTCAACTCTTGCATCTCAACTGCCATCATCCTATACAATGTATGTATTATAGTTTGGGTATGAGGAACCAGATTGATCTCAAAATCAATCTCTCTAGCATGAGAACACCTAGGAAATCATCAATAAACACATCTTCAAACTCACGGGCAACTGACACTTCCTAGATACTAGGTCCCCTGACCTTGGTATCCACCACATATGCCAAAAATGCATCACAACGCTGCCTCATCGGCCTTTCAACTATCATCGCCAATTCTAGAAATGTTTGATGGATCTCCTTATCACATTGGAAGGTCCATAAAACATCAACATCAATAAAGGTAGTCACCTTGGAACTATAGTACAACACCACCCAATACTTCTTCAAAGTATCCATCCCAAGGATCCCACTGAAACCATGCATATCAAGTGGTATACAATCCACATGAATGCCACATCCTAAGAAAGAAAGGGAACACACTTCCCTTAACACAACAACACTTACCAATGATTTCCAACAAGAGGGGATTACCAACTATTTTCTTTATTATATAGGTTTACAACTCCTTATGTGTCATTTTACCATTTTCATCTTAGGTCCCTTGTCATCAACATAGGAATTATCAAGATTAACACACCTCATTGCTTCTTCCCTATTAGTTATTCATCATTCTTATGTATATCCTCTTGTCTTATCATGTTTTTCAACCCCTCCTCAAGAGTTAGATAGCCATTGTTCATATTTTCTTTATTGAGCAGGGATCATCTCCCTTAAATTCTTTTGTATGCCACAAAGGTTTTATTAAGCACATTCTTACTTACATGGGTTGGTCTGAGATTAAATCAGTTTCCACTTTATTCATTCATAATTACTTTTATTCATCTTCTCATATCATACTTATCGTAGGAGTTCTCTCCATATTATGTTGATTTTACACCTTAACTTACTTCATTAGCACATATTTATCTGTCTTTTTCTTTATAAACTTTTGAAATTACAGCTTCCAGAACCTCTCATAGCTTATTTGTGTTCAAGTTTAGATTTCATGGTGTTCTATCTTCCTCTTTTAATTCCCAAATGTTTAAGTTTTGGTAGTTTACGATGTAGTTCTCATCTTCTTTAGGGTAAGATGGAGGTATTAGAACCATGATTCCTGATTTTTATGCTCTTTAGATTGTTTCAAAATGACTACTTGATTAGAGTAATAAAAAAGATAACAACCTAAGAGTTAGAAAAAAATTGTCTGGATCCACTGTGGGAATGATTTGGAAGATCCCAAACTTACCTTTTCTTCAATAAATGAATACCTAGACAGGGCATTCAAGTACCAAGGTTAGGTAGTATGCACCATGTTTTTATGTCATGTTCTTAGGTTAGGCATCATCCTAGTCCTAAGTCCCAGTTTCCTTATAGAATCAATGAACCTCAAACTCTGATACCACCAAATGTGACGTCCATCGCCACACAAAGTGAGATTACTCAAAACAAGTGTGGAATTATCACTAATAACCAAATTACCACAAAATAGGGTAAATTAAAATCAAACACATAATAACATCTCAAGTTGAACATATCACATTCAAAGTCATAAACGTGTGCCACTTATTTTTTATATATGCCAAGAGATATTGCATACCATTGTTTACTGGCTATCTAGCCACAACCTGTTACATATGGAAACTTGTTCACATATACAAATTGTATCTGTATGACCAAGGCATATAGCCAAAAACTCAAACTGATGCACAACATCTATAAAACACCCCCAAGGATGAGAGTACATGGATGAAAAATAGGACTCTACTTCTAGACACTAGCTGCATATCCATGGTCCAAAAGATACAACTCCTCTTGATGTCAGTCTCAGCCACACAATCTCTACCTCATCATGCATGACCACCTAAAATATGTAGAAACCCATAGGGTGAGACCAAACGTCCCAGCGAGAGATATAACTCTCTACCACAACTATTAAAAGCATAGATAAACTGAAAGCAACAAGATAACATATATGATCAGGTTGAGCAGATTCAACTAAATGATACGAATTAAGCTATTAACATTGTCTAACAATTCAGGCATCTACAACTGAGTAGTAGAACATCTTTTATTTTAAGAAGGAATATGAGGAACATGTATTATAGTCAATTTATATTACCACATTATAATTCAATGAATCAGTACAAGGATAAGGTAAAAGGGTCATTCGATGTGGTCATGTTTAATCCTAGCAATTATACTACATGACTGTATTACGTCTTTTATTTTCCCTGAGGATTTGAGGCGTACCACTCAAATCCAACCAACCACTACAAAGTCAAAATCGGTTCCATACAAGATCAATGGAAGAGTCAGATCCATGATCTTCTCCTACACCACTTAGTCAGTTTGAATCTGCACTACAAGGACATATGGTCAAACTGGAAAGAGAAAAACTTATAATCAAAGCTATACTCCTATAAAGACAAAAACTCATAGTCAAGGCTATGGTCCTGTAAACACCTATCCCACCTTGGTATAGGTCACATTGCTAGAAACTAGGGTATATAACCCAATCACTGAGGTACAAATGTAGTTGTCCTCTATCACATCATATCACATGCTCATCACCGAGATCCGATCGTAGTCATTCCCAAAACACTTGGGATCAAGATGTCAAGGACACGTAGTCACTTACACCTCACATACTCAACAGTATGCACTCTGAGTTTCCCTTGGGAATACCTATTTCACCATCCATCAATGTACTAACACTGAAGATGAATCTATGTCACATGGCAATTACATGACTAGGGTTTCACTTGATTTGTTAGGGCAATTGAGTATCTTTTAGCATCAATCAAGTTACAACACATAAACTCTAAACAAACTCTACAAAGATAGGGGGACAATATAACTCCAAAAGATATAAAACGTTTGAAGTATAACTGGTCATATCATCACTTGATACCACTATTCTCATTGCCTTAATCAAGGTTGTCAACATCATCACATGTTATTACTGCCAAACATGGTTCATATCATTATCACACCACTATATCAATCCCTCATCCCATCACTAGAGGGTAACACCTCTCACTAGGCATTAATCCTTTGTTAGGTCATAAGACCTAAACTCATCATTATAATCTCAACATGCCTCATCAAGGCTCATAATTATCACCCGTGTCACAACCCATATACACCACATCAATCAATAGCTATGTTATTCATTTCACCTTCATGGTTAGGATTGCATGAATAGGAAATAAAAAACATCATCTCATGCTATGTAATCCAGCAAGGTCAGCAAGTATATCCTGCACTTGAGATTAAGATTAGGGTTTCTCACATATACGATTAGCATTTCTAATACATTAATCATCACCAAACCCTAGATCCATCAACTCCCACTTTCTTGGAGCACATTAGGGTTTCAACATTATCATGATAGATGTGTAACCATTATTATGTAAATAGTGATATGTAGAAACCACCAATTATCTCTCATGCATGATGTGTAGCAACCATGAATCATACATATGTGTTACGACCATCTCACATACACATTGTATAGAGACTGGCATGCTTACATAGGTGTAGTGACTGTTACCATAGGTCAGGGTAATGACCAAAATACATCATCACATGTGTAGCGACCCGCTACACATCAATATGAATGCTTTAACCAAAAACTACCAAGGTGCATGTTTCGACCGAAGCAAAAGCAAGAGCAGTGACCTACCTAGCCAAAGTAGGCGTTGCGACGATCAATAATATGTGTAGTAACCTACTACACAACCATATGTTGCAACTAAGAGATGGTGTGTAGAAACAAATAGGCACATAGATGTAGTGATCAACATAGCCATAACAAGCATAGTGACAAGGCCAACACTAAGTGCAATGGACAAGGGTGATTACGGGTCAATTGAGTAGCACCCGTAACTCATTAGCAGATACCTTAACCAACTCAACCCCAAACTCATGTTATGACCAAAGGAAATTAAGGAGTAGCGACCGCAACAAAGTTGGGTATGTAATGACCATAGCAACCTACTTATACAAGATGCACCGACCACAACAAGACTAGAAAGGGTAACGACCCCAAACAGATCTGATGAGTAACAATCAACTATTTCAAAACATGTGCTACTACCAAAAGCAAACCAAGGGTAGTGACCACTAGCATCAAGATGAGTGTAGAGACCTGTAAGGCCAAGCTACCACATCACATAGCCATCTTCCAAAATAGGGATAACCATGACCAAACATATGATAAATATCAAGGAAATTAAATGTTGTCAAGATGAAAACTCAATTCATAGATGGACATCAAAACCCTAAAATGAGCATCACCAAGACCATGTTAAGAGGGATAACCATGTGTTAAGTTCATGAAATCCAATATTAAAACCTCCAACATCACATAAATGTTATTCTAACACCAAAGATTGGATTGCATGTAAGAATTAACAACTCCTCCATCACTAAAAATCAGGCACATAAAATTAGGGTTTAGGATAAATAGTAATCGATATAAGAATACTACACAATTTTAAACCCTGGATCATGGAAATATCATCTAGAACCTTCAATTCACGTTCTAGATATGAAATTAGTAGCATGCAAGCATTATTATAGTGCAAATAATAGATGAGGGAAAAGTTATATAACATGCCTTATCTTGAGGATCAAGATCAAAGACCACGATCGCCAAGAGAGAAGATGAAACTCCAACCAAGATCAACTTTCAGCCACAAGGTGACCTCCAAAAGAGAATAAAACCATGATCAAAGGATGGCTCAAGAAAAGAGGGTATCATCCCTAAGCCAAAAGAAGAAGAAGAAAGAAAGAAAAGAGCTTCTTCTCACGTATGTGCCACCATGGTCAAACCACAACCTACGACCTTTGTGAGGGGAAGATCTTCAAGATAGCCACCATAGTTGCATCATAGTCTCACGGCCAAGAAGGGGTACAAGGGAAAATGAAATCAAGGGTTCAAAACCACTTACCAAGAGAGAAGATCACCAAGAACCACCACAAAGGAGATGTTCAAGCTCAAGATCACCACATGCAAGGATGATCAGACACCAAAGCACCTATATCAGCCTTCTCAAGCCCCACAAAGCTCCAAGGTCGATTACAAGAAAGAATGAGGGAGAAGAAATAGCTAAAAGGATTGCTTGTATGTAGCGAAGAAAGCTTATCTACACAAGGGGTAGGAGGGAGGTAAGGTTATGAGGTGTCAAGATGTTAGGGCATCAAAAGGACACTTGTCCCTCTAAGGATCAACCATGCATGTTAGCATGCAAGATAATCATTAACACCAAAGTGGTGTAGAGACCCCTTGCTCCAAAAACATATCATGGTCGAAGCACATACATGTGTAGCGGTCTCAACTCACATCAAACTTTGTATTGACTGCAACAAAAGCAAGACAAAAGTGGTGTGGTCGCAACACTTCACTATAGCAAAACCGTAGTGACCAAACACATGCCCAAAGCACTTAGGTCAAATAAAGACATCCAAAACATGTGGTAGTGGTCGAAGCACTCTCCAATATGCGATCAAGGTTTCTACATAGGTTGACACATCAAGAAACACACATGGTCGCTACCATGACACATGCAACTCATGCAAACCCTAATGTCACTTGAAGATGCCACCTCACCAAACAAGGCCCAAGAAAGGCACCCCATAGAATCATCTTATCTATAATTTTGTTAAGGTACAAAAATCACACTCTACATGTGACAAATTGAAACATAAACCCTCAACATGGATAATTTGCAACCTGGTCCAAAACTAGCACATATAGCTCAAACATCAACCAAACATAACCAAATTGGAAACATAAGCATGTCACATGTTATTAAGGCATGTCAAGCAATTATATTAAGTTTTAAGAATCTCATTAAGAAAAGAAATCACAAATTAGTACTAATCAAGTTTAGGGGCCTTGCATATAAAATCATATGAGGTGTACACAAGGTTATTGACGAGTAAACTCTAATCTCATGATACCCTGTTTTCTCGTACGCTATGATGTAGGTTAGTTATGGCATGTATCTTTGGATGTTATGTGGTTTGATGCAAGGATGTAGTTATGATATGAGGATGTCAAAGTAGTATGATAAGGGGATCCTAACATGGATAACATGGGACTTGATCTCGGTTTATTTTTTAGCTCGTCAATGATATATGTCACATGATTTATTGAAGAAAAACTTATTTTCCATTCTAATTTTATATATTAAGAAAAAAATCTCTTATTTTATCGATTCTTTCTTAAACTAAGACAATTAATGAATGTATGAATTTTTGGCAGTGAAGACCCTAGAATTAGTAGGAGTGGAAATCTTAAACCCTAGTTTTGAGTGTGCGAAGTGATGACTAGGAAAAGTGTGGGTGGTATTATATGTCTAGTGGACCTACCCTTTACCCCCCCCCCCAAGTTGTGAAGAGTTGTATCCCATAAGTTTTTGGATGATCATGAGAACCTTAGGGTTGTTATGTTAGAATCACAAGGACCTGAAAGTCAACTCTCGTATTATGAAATTTTAGTTGGAGACATGATCTATGTATACCCTAAACATACCCCTATGTGAGATCTAACACCCTAATACCTTTGGTGTTTTGTAGTTTGACTTATTAGGTCAAACCTTTTAAGGAGTAGCGAGTAATTAGTTGATAATGTGAGGATGATTAGATTTTGAGAATGAAATCCAATTTAAGGGTTGTAGTGTTGTAACATATATAAACCTAGCATCATGACCTAGAAACCCTAATTCCATGACTAGGAGGTTAGTATGCTTGGTTCTTTATGTTTGACCAAAAAATGATGGAGTTATACCCTAATATCGATGTTTGTAACCATAATGAATATAGATAATGCATGTGACATGATTAACTCAAAAGTAACCCTAACATGTACAAGTTTGAAATAATATATAATACATCATGTGGCATTAGGTTCTATAATCAACGTCACATACCATGATACACTACAATAACCTAATAACCTAATATGTGCTAATATTTAAGTGAGTTCATGAAATGTATCAAATATGAATCCTTTTCTAACTAATATACACATAATAACTAAGATATGACTACTGGGAGATTTAATGTTCTTAGTACATGAATTGGAATATCAATTAGGGTTTAAACGTCCAGAGATATGAATAATGTTCCACCATCTAAGTTAATATTTAATTAATGGACTCAATAGGTTAAATAATTAAAATATGGAAACTTGTACAATATGTTATGAAGGGAAATACAACATCAGATAGGCAGCAGACACAAAAATATTAGTGGCATATTTCCCATTAACCAACAGATCACATCAAAAACTATGCAATGGGAAGGATAGTTTCATGAAGATATACCTGTACCTGGAGCAAGTCCAACAACAATCTTCATCGATGTAGATGCACACTCTGTCTTGGACAATGATTGTGCAGCTCCTGGTCACACTCGGACTCGTCTGACTGCTCCTCCATAGACATCAGACTCAGACAACTACTGCAGCAGCTCCTCAGATCCAACCATGAATTGTGAGTTGATATTGCCCTCCTAGAAGTAGCCAAAGGACTCCTGCCTCTAGAGTAGTCCACACGAATCAACTAGAACTCCTATCGTCCTGCCAAAATAGACAGGAAGGAGTTGTCCCTCCCATTGGTGTGCTAGTCACCAACATCATCTCCCACAACAATGATACTAAATTGTTTCTCTCCCGTGGTTATCCGTCCCTAGTTGGGTAAGACTTTCCTGGGCTCCCATGGTTACAACAACTAGAGAGGACAACAATTGTTAGAGCAATTGATTCTCAATTGTTTGTGTAGTAGCTGTGTTCTGGGAAGACCCCAGTTTCCCTTTATATATAGGAGGGTTTAGGGTCAGGGTTCCCAGTCCCCAACCAATGTGGGACTAAAGTGGGAATGGAAAGGACCGGATGATCTTGAAGTTTCACAACAATTTTGGAAGTTTCACAACCTACATGCACTGAAATGGTCGTATCACCCGTTGATACGATCATCTCACATGAAAGACGGTCATTTCACCAAGCGAGACGGTCGTCTCACATGTGAGACGGTCATTTCTCTAAGTGAAATGGTTGTTTTGTAGTTTTCAATTTTGCATATATGTTGGCAATTCAATTCCAATTAGTATGAAGTTGATGTCAGCACCAATCCTTTATGCAATCGAATTGCACCCCCAAAACAGGTGTCTGGTGCAAACGAGATGAGAGTCTCACACCATCCCAATTGACCATCTCACACAGGTGAAATGGGTGTCTCGCAGCCCAGGTCAGGCAAAATTCCAACTATTGTACAATACAATCAGCCTGACACTCCAAACAATAGTCTCAACTATCAAACTGATCATTTCACAGTCTAGTCAGCTGATCTGTTGTGTGAATTGAAATACCTAAAAACTTTAGTAATCAATTCAATCATCATTCAAGATCAAACTCCTCCTCTAGATGAGTTCTTATGTGTGTGACCCTATAGGTCCCATATCACATTGGCAATGAATGTCCATAACAACTTATTACATCACAAGAAAAGAGTGATGCCTAGTCACACATCATTACTACCTAAGTGATTAGAAAGTTAGGGAGCAACTTCAACCAACAATCTGTGTATGGTGTTATAATGTTTGTGTAGTTCCTTTGTCACTGATATCTAGATTGAACTAGAGGCATGGATCAGTCACACTCATTCTTATTCAATCTTGTTCCTTGAACCAGAGCAGACTGTATGAGATATATGTGAACTCAATATCACATATTTACTCACATGTGTATGGCCATACTTTTCTTAGTCTCTCTAATCAAGAGGCCTTAGATATCATACTCTTGTCAGAGGGCCAAATCCCATATCTATCACTCACAATCAGTCCCCATGTGTCAAAGTCACCCAATCATCACCGTTATAACAACGCATGTTTTAGGACTATGTTTGATGATGTCAAAGTGTACCCCACGACATGTGATGAGTGCAGTGACTTTAGGTCTAAGAACAACAACCAGCACCATCAGTGTGAGAGCTGACTATGACTTCCATGATGATGGCTTCCATGTGTCAGTCTCCCTGTGGGTCTGTCTGATACACTGTTCTCCAACATGTGTTTGTGTGCTTGGTTTGATATAGCCATATCATGACTCACAAGATTGCGTCATCAACCAAACCACACTCTGATCTTATATGTTATTGTTGTCTAGCAACCTTCCACAATAACAACCGATCATGGACATAATGAGAATATGTATATGTACTCTTAACATCCGTATGATCTTGTTTCCACAAGGCTAATACTTGAAGACATACGTCATTGAGTAATAGTATTCTCTAGAAATTTATAGTGTTCCATCATTATCTCATAACTGAATGAAACATAGTAAATTGGAAGCTTGCCTTTTTTATTAATTATCAAATCATGTATCTAATGTATCATCCCAATCATCATATGATTGGCTCTCTGGGTATACATACCAATAGACTCCTACTTGCACTTAGATCCAATCACCTACAGTTCTCATCCTGAGTGACCTAACATGATCTTCAGGCTTCTACTGCACAAGTGCTTTTATAGTAGGTTTAGGAATGTTTTCTTTAAGTTGGTACCTAGCAATTTTCACATCTCTTCATTGTACAACTACTCATATGATATGGAAGTGCCATAGTATGCTATCCGAGATTCCCAGCCTAACTAGTAGCTCCATTTTTGTCATCAGTATTTCTACTATATCATCAATGGTTGGAACCTCACTCAAGTTCACCCATATGATCTTCTTGATCCATACAATATCCTCAGTTGTTATTATAACACAGAGAAACTCGTCTTCTTTTTGTAGATTTGAACAACTATAATTAGCTCAGAACTTGTTATGACCCCACCTCCCGATAACCCCCAATTAAGGGAGACCGAGAGGTCAAAGCCGCACCCATGACTTCCAGATCAAAGGTTCGGCAATTAACCAAGAATAATTATCAAATTTTAACATACTAAACTGAAAAGCTGTAAGAAAATAAACTTTGCATACCTTTTGAAATTTTGGATTTCTAACTTCTATCCACTTAATGATCCTACACTAACTAATCCTCCTTGTATTTTTCTTCATGTATTTCACAATGTGACGATTTACTATTTGTCCTTTTGGTTTGTACCTAAAACGTCGACAAACAAAACATCGGTCAGTCGAAGCTGGTATGTGGGGGAAACAATAAACTTGCAACTATGATAACCATGTAATCATTCAATTAATCATTAATCAAACAAGATTACATTTTAAATATAACTCCACGATCCATGAGTACCCTATCCTCTATGTTGTCCCTGCAGTGGACTTGGATACTACCTTCCTTATGGTAGATCCCCATTAAACCCCTCATGATCCACCTATCCGGTGTACCAATTTCTAGGGTTGAGTCACATGGCACTACCCGTGGGTAGTCCACTCCTTAACTCATGGTATGCTGAAGAGTCTCATGAACTACACGTGGTAGCCCAGTTTCTAACTCACGATAACCCAGACCTTGCTCTAGGATTACCCCTTTTTCAGCCTTTTTAAAACAACATAGGTGGACTCGGATCTAGCCAGTTATATGTACATTTATGGTGATAATCATAGTCACTTTATAGTTGCATGGAATAAATAGACATTCAACAGTTATTTTCAAGCAACCGTTAAATCATTCGGAAATCGCCGCGAAACTAAAGGGATTATTCATAAGCGTAACTACATACCTTTGCCATACAAATTATACAGTTATGCTTCAAGTAGATACAATCAACCAATCAATAGATCTGAGCAAGCAAACCAAGCATTTGATCGTTTAATCTGCATGTATGTAAATCCTAAATTGTCACCATCACATATTATTCCAAGTAACCTTACTCAGTCCAAATCTAGGGAATTAGGGTCTGGTTAAGGAATAGAGGTACAAATCCTAATTCCATCACATAGTTGTTTATTAGAGTTATTAGTCCAAATTAGACATCATGTGTAACCCTAATTAATATATCCAACAAAACTATTCGTTAATTATGATCACTTAGATCCCATTTACACTCACTAACCACATGTTAGATTTAAAACCCTGATTCTTATAAGCATGATTATACACATTGGAATCCTTATCATTATTACAATCACCTTGTTAAATGCTATCAGATAAGATCATAAAACAAAGGCTTTTAAGGTATTCAACATGTTAATGCCCAAAATCTAGGGTTTAACTACATTAATCACCACTTTATCCCATATGTTACCCTATTTTTAGAACAAAAAGCCTAATTAAATCTCAATCATATTTTCTTTGGATTCTACATGTTTTGCTGATCAATTTTCATATATTACTTGTCTAATTCTGAGTTAGGTACAATTAGTTACGTTTTTTTGCAAAATTAAAGATAATCTGGCCAATCAAGAACGGCCACGTCAGCGTTCAACTTATTTCTATTTATTCTGGCTAGTTAAATATTATGAGGCAGAAAGTTACCTCTTTACCCCCGTGTCCGATGCACAGCCCCAAGGGCATCTGTGTCCTTTGGCACGGCTGTCCCCTTCCTTGCGTCGGGGTGCCTCCAGCCTGACGCGGATGCGCGCGAGGGAGGCGCAATACCTCCTCCCTCTGCTCCAGGGCATCGGGAAACTGGCTCACAGTGCAGCTGTCTTCGCCGGATATTCTTGGACCAGATCATGCTTTTTGCATCGCCAAATTCTCCTGGACTCCTTCCTCTATCCATGCCGAGCCGGTGGACGAAATCATCGGCATCCCGAACACCGTCAGTGCAGTGAGCCTGATGAGGAACGCGCACCCATACCTCGGTCTGAGAAGATTGCACACTGCACCAAGGCGAGCCTGGAGAAGATGCTCCCAGTCACAGACGCGACCCCGACATTTCCTATGTCGGAACAGAGCAGGTTCAGGTTGCCACGCGTGAAGGCCCGACGGCTAAACATCACCTGATGAAGGCAGATCAAGCGGCCGATTCCTCATGGCTCCTCGCCCTTGGGCGTCGGACGATCGGATGATGCTCTTTAAACCTTGTTTAGATCCTTTGCTTCATCGGCGGTGGCCAAAGCTGGGGGACAAGGTCCCTGGTCGCATGATTGATCAGGAAGAGAAAAAGACGGCCATCCCACAACACAGTTGGTGTTGAGACCCATAGAAGTTGATCTCTGTAGATCTATGTTGCAGTCGGGGGTTGCTCTAACCACCCGTCCAAGTTTCCCGGCAGTGGATGTGTAGGAACATGGAACAGGGTGATCAAACAGCAAGATATCTAGCGAGAGGAAAGAGAGACGAAGGGTCTACAACACATGCTGACCAAAAAGTCCAGCTCTTGCCTCTTCGACCCTTCTTGCGAACAAGAGGGTTGGGTGCCTCCTATGAGATGGAGGTTGAGGGTTTCGATGTGTATCCTTATACATACACTTCTTAAGAGAACCCTATTGGTCTCTACAATAAGAGAAAAAGGAAGGGGTTAAGGAGAGACCCTACGGACCAAAAGATACGATTCTTTCCTCTTATATTCCCAACCGCAGGTCATAGGCTACTAGTTGGAAGAGGTTTCCATATACATATCACCATAAAAGGAATACTTAATCTTCAAGACACGATTAGATATCCCATTGGAAAAAGATCATTAATGCATGATGATTCCTTTCCTCAATCTTTTACTCGTTTCTTCTATCCATCCTTTGTTGTGCAAAAAGTATGGTATGTATGACCACCTTATTAAGAGTATATAGATATAAAACCTTTCTTTTCTCTTTTTCTTAATCATTCTTTAAAAGATTTCTTTTCAAGGATTTCACGTTATTTTTTTTTATTTCCTTTTTCCTCTTTTTCTATTTCTTCCATTAGAAATCATATGTATATGAAATTTACTCCATTGTGGCCATTAATGCCACTTCTAGAAGTACTTTGCATAATATTCATTATCTTGTTTTATTCTAGTTAAAATATTTCCTTTTTGAGGATCTTTCTATATTTTCCTCATTGATATTTCTTTTTTTTTCATTAGGAATCCTTGGGATACGAAATTCCACCAAGGATAACCCCATTATACCTCTTTTAACTTGTTTTCCACATTTTTTCATTATTTTCAATTCCTTTCTTAATAAAGAAATACTTAATTGATCTTTTCTTTTCTTATTACACTCTTTATACAACTTTAGACTCCTTGGAACCCAAGGAACCCAAGAGGCACGAAATCCCTCTTTGGATTTTCCTTCTAGAGGTTTGCACATTTTTCTTTTCTCCAAATATTCAATTATTCATTTACTCATTGAATTTTCTTGTTATTTGGGCCCAATAGCCAATAAAGCCCACAACACAAACATCAAGGCTATTGTAAACTAAATCTATGTATTCAAAACAATTTATTATTTGTTCAAATATCCTTAATATGAGAAATTACATTTCTCACCAAATGAACCCAAAAATAGGGTTGTAACAGAACTCTTCTAACTTACAGTTCTTGTTTGTCATCAAACATAAATTTAGATTGTGATTATTTTGTCAGTTTGGAAGCTTGCATTGATGTAACTCTTTACACCCTACTCTTCCTTATCACCATACTCAAAGAACAGATCCTTTTAATGTTTCAGAAGCGCCTAAGGATGTTCATTATGGTAGTTCAGTGACTCTCACTAGTATCTAACATATACCCTCTTGTCATGTCCAGTACATACAAGATTTCTAGATAGGGACATATACGTTCTCTCATCATGTCAATACATATCAGATGACTAGATATCCTCTTCTCATATCCAATACATACGAGATAATGGTATATCTTCTTGTCATGTTCAATACATATGAGATAATAGGATAATTACATAGCATTCAACATAGATCCAATTATGAATGCATATGGAATCTATCCATGTGTTCCTATTCTTCATAATAATTAGCACACTAGGCTACTGAGAGACTAACTCCATGGATCGTGGACACATTTTCTCTCATTGAGTCTTGCATGTTGAACCCTTCAACATCTTATCGACGTATGTGTTTTTACTTAGATCAAGAAGCTCTCTTGATCTATCTCTATAGACCTTAATTGCAATCATATAGGAAGCTTCCCCTAAACCCTTCATGTAGAAGGTATTTTCCTTGCCAAATTTTAATGCATGCAGGATAAGGACGTTATTCCCCATCATTAGGAGGAATATAAAATTTCTCCCACTAAATCTTTTGTAATCACAGATTCCATCTTCGTTCTAACTCAAGTCAAACCCTTTGACTATCTTGTCAAATAGAAGATTCCAGCTTTGAGATGCTTGCTTCAATCCAAAGATTGATCTTTGTATATTATAGAATTTATTTGCATTAATGGATTTATAAAACATTTAGATTTTGTCATGTACACATCCTTATGATTATTCCAATTAAGGAATGTGATTTTAACATCCATACGCCAAATCTCACAGTCATACTAAGATGCAACAACAATCATGATCCAGATGGATTTAACCATGGTAACTGGTGAAATACTTCATCATGTTCAATACTTTGAACTAGTTTGAAACTCTTTATAACCAAAATACCCTTCCATGTTGGTCCCCTTTCAAAGACCCAAATGCACCCAATGGGTTTTACCCCTTCAGGTGGATCCACCAAGGCCATACCTTGTTGGTTTAATGGAGTCCATCTTAGATCTAATGGACTCAAAACATTTCTCATAATACGGTCCTTCAATAGTTTTTAGGTAGGTTATTGACTCATCTTTGTGATCAACTCGTCACCTTTGAGTTATAAGATATCACAATCTTTCAAATTCAAGGCATGTTCTACTAGAACTATGAGTTCTGTGTTTACATAATGAAATTTGAGATTCCACAACAACTTGTGATTCTCCATGTTCCTATTGTACTATTTAGGTTCAATGTTTTCTTGTTTATCTCTAACATTTCAAGTTCTACTTTTACTCCCACTAATATCTTTGAGACTAATTTCCATTTAGGAATTCAGCCATCCTAGCAACAAACACTTTGTTGTCGGGTTGGAATATAAGTAGTATTCAATAAGATATCATTCATGTGATTTGTGGATAAATCCTTTTAAGAAACTATTTTCTTATATAAGATTTTAACCCTAATCACTACAAAAGACACATCAGGACACTTCCCATGCCATATCTCATATGGTGTCTTTTAAACCAATTTGCACAATACATTGTTTTAGTGTAAAGCATGTGCCAAAATAAATTGTAAGATAAACTAGATTTTGTTGATAATCTCAACAGGGTGTGATACCTTCTTTATGACACATCAGTATGTTTCAGGTGGAGTTCATTAAGATACATTATCATGATCTCCCAGAAGGTCCTCAAACTCTTACTTTACTTATTTCAACATCGATCATATTGAGGTATCTTAATATTTTTATCAAGTTAGTTATGTACTTCATTTATGATCTCCTTGAACACTTAAAGAGATCCAAACTTGTATTTCATTAAATACAAATTATCATATCTATTGATTGCATCAGTAAATATAATGAGGTACTTGTAACTACCTTTAGCAGTCATTCCAAAAGTCTATGTACATTAGTATGTACTAGTCCTAATGGAATGGTCGATCTCCCACTACATCTAGTGAAGATTCTTTTGTCGTATTGCACAAAAAATAAGACATTCATGTCTCTATTGATTAAATAACCAAAAGAGTCTAGATAACCATCATATGGATTCTAGAAATGCACTTATTATGCGCTCCAAATGACAATGCTATAAGTATTCATTATTTGAGTTATCAAGTCGTTCAATATATGTTTCATACACATTTGTCTCTACAACTATCAAGTATAATTAGTGAGACATAGGGCATTGCCATAAAATATCGTAATGTTCTTATCATACAAAACATATGATGCTTGGAAAGTACAAAGTAGCAATGCTCTAGTTCTATTACGTGCCCATGAATGAAAATTCCCAACTATAAAGGAAACAATCCTTGCTCTGGACAGTTCTAGCTTACTTCTTATCAGGTCCTGAAGTGGAGATCTCTATCTCTATCTTCTTCCTAAAATCATCTATGAAGAGGATAATTCCTTTCCAATGTCCAGACAAGTGACAATGGTGGAATTTTGTTGGTTGTTTACACAAATGAGTTTCAATCCAAGTAATGGATAGTTTACTCAACTTAACCAAACTCCACAAGTATATGGTGGTAGTATAGTCAAGGTCGAACATAAGGAGCTCAGCTAATTTAATTGAATGCAACAGTACTAAGGTTCAACAATCTAGACCGATTTTAAAGAGTAGAAAAGATTTGTTCTAAAAGCATAAAAATTAGGTTTTAACTACATGAATTTCAGATTTTAATTAACAAGTGAGGATTAGAAGGAAAGTTCGATTTCAGAAAGTTAATAAATCTTGGACATTAGGATTTCACTCACATGCCATAGCAAATAAGAGAACAAAATAATTTAAACATACATAAGATCATGTTTCAAGGAAAAGTTGTGTTACATTTCACCTCCCGATATAAATGTAACGATCATAACTCAAAACAACACTCTCGTGCATGGATTTTGTTTATGATCAAAAATAGTTCCTCAACTCATTCCTCTCTACTCTCGTAAAAGAAGAAGAGTTGCCAAGAAGAGCGCCTCCATACATTCCTACTTGTTTTCTCAAACTAAGCAAGAAGGCAGAAAATATGCATATAAGGTGGCCAACAAAACATGCAAGGAAAAGAGTAACCGACACTCTCAAGGTAAAGAAACAAGAAGCAAATGCATTTAGTACGAAATTACTTGTTCATTACATGCTATGGCATGGGAGTTACTCTCCCATGCCCAAGAAAAGGAATTCTACTCGTCCATAACAATGTACAACAGATTTGCTATAGAATTTTTAGTGCTAAACATGGTTTAGAGGAGAAAAGACAAGGAGAACTAAAGATGTAACCGCAAGAAGCAAGAATTACGGCTTTAGGAAGAAATTCCCCTCCTTTAGCTGCTCCAAGTCGGGCCTACTCCTCTCTCAAGAAGTTGCTCGGAGTTGGGAACGCTTGGCTGCACCTTGAAGAAGACTAAGGAGAAGTGGAGAAGAAGAAATGGTCTCTTTGTGCAAGAAACCACCTTAGATTCCTCCCAAATCGCCTTCCTCTTCTCCTCTATGTCTTTGGGACGAGAGAAATTCTCCAAATGACCAAACGTAACTGTCCACTCGCTTCCCTTTTTGTTTTAATATCGTATTCTAAAATTTCGAATTTCTGAAACTGCCAGGTGCACGGTGTGCATTTTTGGGTGCACGCCGTGCACTTGCAGTACAGTTGACATCAAGCTGATCCGTGCACGGCGTGTGCTGAGGAATTGCACGCCGTGTGACTTTCTAGAACTTTTCTTCAGCAGTTTGCGCTCCAGATGCATTCCGTGCACCGATGTGCACGCCGTGTCTTCGTCTTCTGTACATTTCTGGAATCTCGCACGCCATGCGTTTTCTCCGTGCACGCCGTGCATTCTCTTGGCTGAACAAAACAGATTTTCTCTGGAATGTTGCACGTCATGCATTCTGATTTGCACGTCGTGCACTTTACTACTTCAACGAACCAGTCTTTTTTCTGGGATGGTGCACGTCGTGCGTCTGAATCTGTACGTCGTGTATTCTTCTATTTCTGTAAAAAGAACATCTGAATTTAGTCCTTTTTGTGGCAAATTTGCAATACAAGTTATGGGACAAATAGAACAACAAAAAGATGGAAAAACTAATATGAAAGAGACTGAATTATACTAGAAAGAACCAAATTTGTGTGTGATAACAATGTGAAAAGATGATATATAAATCACACAACAAATCCCCCTAAGCTTAAACCATTGCTTGTCCTCAAGCAAAAAGAGCATAGAAATATAATTGAAGAATTGTCAAGAAACATGAATAGATCAAATGAAATGAAAGATGCGTATAAAACCAAATCAACCATGATCAACATGTTTATGCTCATAGCCATCAATTCAACTCAAACACCCAAGAAAGAGATTTTTAGTTCAGCAGGGGTGGCATCACTTTAATGAATCAATCAATTAAACAACACTAGGTAGAATTTGGATGACAAAGCCAAACCATCAGTGGATGTGCAACTCAAACTCTCAACTATTAAGGATACAAAAGATGAAATCTTAGTTAAAAATTGACAATTTTTGCTGTACTCTCCTTTTCCCAGAAATGATATGACAAAGGATTATGGGTTCCGACAATCGGCTGCTAATGTAGTCTTATGCACACGTGGAGTGTCGGTTGGGGTATTTTACCCTCTTTTAAGACATACCACCTAACCATCGTGGCCAGACCGGACTTACACTTGGCTAGCATGATATGTGGACAGATTAGCCATCTTTAATGGGGTATAAGAGTTATTTTATTTTTTTCCAAAACTTGGGAGAGTCAACTAAATTGCAACATTAACTAGATTTCATTCATCTGTTTTGAACATTTTTCATTGAAAGAGTGTTTGCAAATGCACTAAGAGCTTGGCAAAGTCATCCCGTATTCTAAATGATGTTGTAAAGTTGATTTACTCACAAAAATTGAAACCATTACATGTTTTAAACAATCAAATATGTGAAAGATGAATGTTTAGGCTAGAAGCATAAACCAGAGTTAAGCAAATGTTGATGGTCCAAAGGTTTCATTTGATTAACGCATGCTTTTTACAACTTATTCAATTGATATTTCTCATCATAGGAGGACGAATAGTTAAGCATAGGAGTTCTTTCCACATATAAAAGATGAATCTCATATCATACTAGACTTGCCATCAGAAAAGAAGAACTGAAAACAACAACTAAAAAGTGAAAGCAAAACAAAAGTACAAAAACAAATGACAAGAAGCAAATAACATGAAAAGCAAAAGCTAAAAAAACTAGGATACCAATACCATCTGGTTGCTCCCCCCTAAGCTTGAAATCAGCAGTGTCCTCACTGCTTCAATCGAACTTTAGGAGTTCACAACTGGATACCTGTCATGAATAAGATCAGAAAAATGATCCGCCGCCTCCCTACTCCGGGAAGAACTGACTAAGAATGTCAGGGATGTCCATTGGCGTCGCGGATGATCCTGGCTGCTGCTGGTGGTGGTCCTGGGGCTGCTGGTCCTCGGGGAACTCATGTCGTGGAGCGTCTGGAGTTGTGGTATCCTGGCGGGAGGGGGAGTGGAAGGACTGCGGTGCTAGGTAGTGGCCTTGCGAGATGTGCCACGCATCCATCTGGTTGACCATGTCGTACATAGTGGAGTACTGTGCACTTAAATGGTCAAACCTGGTGTCATACTGTGCGCCCATCTGGTCTAGGAGGGTGTCCAAATGATCAAAACGTCACTGCACATAGACATAAAGGTGCTAAACATCAGGCATTGTCCAGCTGTACTCGGTCTGAGTACCAGTGGACAGTGGCAGAGGGGTATGGGCTCCTGGAGTAGGCACTGGTGTATAGCTACTGGCACCCCTGGTGGGTGTCTCCTCATCAGTCTCTGGTAGTAGCTCTACTTTCCAAGTGGCCTTGTTCTTGATATCATTTCGACTTGCATCGGGGATTGTGATGAACTGTTTCTTTGTGATAAAAACTTTGAACTTTGACGTGATGCTGCCATGTCTGGAGATTAGACCGCAAGAGATAAGATAGTTTATATCGACGAGGTTCTTCCCCAATGCAGGTTCTAGGGAACCTATATCCAAACCCAACTGCATAGCAAGGATGCTAATTACCCCACCACACATGATGTCGCCCGCCTCCCTTTTCTTTTACTTCTTAGTATCAAGCAGCTTGTTTACAATATAATAACCAGAACTTATTTGCTCATTTTGCACCACACACCATAAGAAGAAAAGATCAGTTTTTCCCACAACACCCTGAGTTTCGTTCTTTGCAAAAGGTCCCGTGCTAAGAAGGCGATGAATAACTCATAAAATAGGGTTGTGGATGCTAGAAGACCGAGCATTCCTTGCCCTATGCACTGTATCAGAAGTAATCTCAGACCAAAATAGATCGCTGTTGAAAGCTGGAGGGTAATCAGTGTAATCGCCATAGTTGCATTTAAGTAAAGTGCAAAACCGCTCAAGATTCATAGAAAATAGTTTGTCCAACAGGCAAAAACTGATATTCTGATATGGGATGTTGCGGCGTTGTGGGTCACTTTCGGCCTTAAAGGTAGTGAGAAACGCGTACACAAGATGGGGGTAGGTCTTAGTAACCCGAGTACAGAGATAGTGTAGTCCCGAAAAAGTTAAGTGATTTACTACCTCATCTTTGAAACCCTGCTTGGTGATGGCTTCCTCGCGCATGTACCGTGAAGGCAAAACACGCCTTGTGATGAGAAATTGGTAGTCGGCGTCTTCTTCTGGCTTGACCCTGAATTGTGTGGATGGTACATATGATTGCGGTGCTTGTGCGGAAGATCCAGCTTTAGCTGTATCGTGATATCCTGGGCGGCTACCGAACTTCTGCTTGATTGGTGCCATCAGTCTGTAGGGGTGCACGGTGTGTCTTTATGATGCACGGCGTACAGATGGATTGTTCGTCTACTGCAGACAGGTAGACGCACGGTGTGCAGTTTCACTGCACGACGTGCACCTACAGATTTGGGGCAAAAATCAAGATCGGCACAGACGACAACTAGGATGATGCTGGTGCGGTCGGCGGGGTGACTGCGGCTTGCTTGGTCGACTGAGAAGCTTGCTGCGGCGACGGGGTGACACGCCGATGGCTTTGCGGCTGGCTTGATGATGGTGATGCGCTGCTGTTGTGCTGAGAAGAGAAGAAAGGGGGGTGGTGCAGCTGCTATATGGAGCAGAGTTGCTGTTAGTAGGTCGGCAGAGATTGCAGGTCGGCGACGGCTTGATGGCTGAAGCTCGGCGGAGTTGCTTTGCGCTGCTAGCTTGACTGAAACTCAGTGGAGTTGCACACGGCTGCAGGAGTGCTAGCTGGAGACGGTGCGGCTTGATGGCGGCGGGGTCGTTAGCTGCTAGCGGACGGTGACGGTGGCAGATCGAGCAGAGACAGGAGACGGGGAGTCGGTGGCAGGATGGCGGCGCTGCGCACGGCTGAAGGAGCAGTTGTTGGCGTGGAGAAGAACAACGGAGGTTCGAACGGAGAAAGGGGGCCGAGCTGCGCATGGTTGTGGAACGCTGGCGTACGGCTGCAGGAGGAGGCGGAGCGGCGCATGGCTGGCGTTGGAGGTGCACGGCTGGCGGACGGCTGCTAGGGTTTGGTTGCACGACTGGCAGACAGTTGCTAGGGCCGGGGTGCACAGCTCTAGGGTTAGAGTGATTAAGTCATGCACTCTGACCCTTTTTGTCTAGACTTCACTAAAAAGTGCACGGCGTGCATTTTGAATGCACGACGTGCGCTTCTGTAAAGTCAAGTTTCAAACTTCTCCTTTGCGTCCAGATGCACGGCGTGCGTTTGGACAATGCACGCCGTGCGAGATTCTAGAACATTTATAGATTTCCATCGCCCAGGTGCACGGCGTGCATTTGGACAATGCACGTCATGCGAGATTCCAGAAACTTAACAACAATCTCGAAGATCAGGTACACGCCGTGAAGTTATTAAATGCACGCCGTGCACGTTTCCAGAAAGTTGCCAAACATTTTACTTCCCAGGTGCACGCCGTGCATGTTGAATATGCACGGCGTGTTAGTGTCCAGAAAGTTTCCAGACCACCAAATCTCCAGCTGCACGACGTGCGTTTTTGTGGTGCACGACGTGCATGTTTCCAGAAAGTTTCCTGTAGATCTCGCATACCAGGTGCACGGCGTGCAATTTGAAAATGCACACAGTGTCAGTTTCCAGAACATTTTCTGCTATATTTTGTATTGAAGTGCACACCGTGTCTTTGAAAGACACGCTGTGCACTTTGTGATTTCTGCAGAAAATTGCAGTCAGTCTGGTAAACTATGACAGATTGAATAGAAATCAAGTCTAAATTATTACATTCATCCATGACAGGCTTATTAATGAAATTAAAGAGTGTTTTTGACTTGAAAAACTTAAAAGAAATCTATCCTAATGTGGGGTCAACTCCCACGAGGTCCTCCATTTAGAGTCTGGTGTAAGACTTCTTCTAAAATCTTTAGGCATCTTGTAGGGAGCAAGAAGCTCCTTTTTCTACTTCTTCTCCGCTTGAGTAGCGCTTGCAGCGTTGTCCATTGACTTTGAAAGTTCCATCCTTTCCTTGGAGTTCTACAACTCCATATGGAAAAATCTTGAGTACTAGGAACGGGCCGGACCACTTGGATTTCAACTTTCCTGAAAAAAGCTTCAATCTAGAGTTGAATAACAATACTTTATCTCCTTCTTGGAAGTCTTTCCTGCGAATTCTTTTGTCATGCCAAGCTTTTGTTCTTTCTTTATACACTTTGCATTCTCATATGCATCAAGACGAAGTTCTTCAAGCTCCTGCAGCTGCAACAAATGCTTTTCTCCTGCTCTTTTCATGTCGAAGTTCAAGAACTTAATTGCCCATAAAGCGCGATGCTCCAATTCGAGCGGAAGGTGACATGACTTTCAATAGATTAGCTTGAATGGAGTAGTCCCAATGATAATTTTGTAGGCTGTGCGATATGCCCATAATGCATCATCTATCTTTAGTGCACAGTCTTTCCTTGAACTAGAGACAATCTTTTCAAGAATAATCTTCAGTTGCCTATTTGAAATCTCTACTTGGCCGAATGTTTGGGGATGATAGGGTGTAGAGATTTTATGAGTTACACCATACTTTGAGAGAAGATTGTTGAATTGTTTTTCAGCAAAGTGTGTGCCTCCATCAAAAATAACGACACATGGAACTCCAAATCGAGGGAATATAATCTTTTGGAAAAGCTTAATTACAAATTTAGCGTCCAGTGCTTGGGTTGGAATGGCTTCAACCCATTTAGAAACGTATTCCAGGCAACAAGAATATATTGATATCCGCAGGAAGATGGGAATGGTCCCATGTAGTCCACTCCCCATACATCAAACACCTCAACTTCTAGAATAGAGTTGAGTGGCATGTCATATCGGCGGGATATGCCTCCTATTCTTTGGCACCTATCACAAGATTTGACGAATAGATTGACATCTTTAAATAATGTGGGCCAATAGAAACTGGCTTGAAGTATTTTTGCAGCGGTCTATTCTCCTCCAAAATGGCCTCCATAAGGAGAGGCATGGTAATCAACAATGATACTTGGGACTTCCTCTTCAACAACACATCTCCAGATAATCCCATCGCTTCCATGCGTGAATAGCAATGGGTTATCCCAGTAATAGAATTTTACATCATGAAAGAATTTTTTATTTTGTTGATATGTCAAACCCGGAGGTAGTTGTCTAGTAGCAAGAAAATTAGCAATGTCTGCAAACCATGGTGCTTGGATGGATGATAATGCGTAAAGTTTTTCAATAGGTAAATGATCTTCAATTGGCAATAAATCTCCAGATTCCGTGGTCAATCTAGAGAGGTGATCAGCAACACTATTCTCAGTACCCTTTTTGTCTCGGATTTCAAGATCAAATTCTTGCAGGAGAAGAATCCAGCAAATAAGGTGTGGTTTGGCATCTTTCTTATTCAGCAAATACTTAATGGCAACATGATCAGTGTATACAATCACTTTTGATCCTACTAAGTATTGTCGGAACTTGTCAAATGCATATACGATCACAAGCATTTCTTTCTCCGTGGTTGTATAATTGATTTGTGCTTCATCGAGAGTTTTGTTAGCATAATAGATGGCATGAATTTTCTTGTCTCTCCGCTGTCCCAAAACGGCTCCCACTGCATAATCGCTTGCATCACACATGAGTTCAAAGGGAGAATCCCAATCTGGAGGTTGGATAATTGGGGCTGAAATGAGAGCTTCTTTGAGTTTGGAAAAGGCTGCTTGGCAATCGTCATCAAATACAAATTCTGTATCCTTTGCAAGAAGGGAACACAACGACTTTGCAATTTTGGAAAAGTCTTTAATGAATCTTATGTAAAAGCATGCATATCCTAAAAAGCTGTGAATGTCTTTCACTGAAGATGGAGTAGACATCTTCTCAATTGCTTCGACCTTTGCCCTGTCCACTTCAATACCCTTGTTAGATACCACATGTCCTAGCACTACACCGGATTGTACCATAAAATGGCACTTCTCCCAGTTTAGTACTAGGTTAACCTTTTTATAGTGGGCTAAGACAAGAGACAGATTTAATAAGCATTGATCAAAAGAATCGCCGTACACACTAAAATCGTTCATAAAAATCTCCATTATATTTTCAATAAAATCGGAGAATATAGCCATCATGCACCGCTAAAAAGTAGCGGGAGCATTACACAGACCAAACGGCATACGGCGATAAGCATATGTTCCATAAGTGCATGTGAAAGTGGTCTTCTCTTGATCGGGAGGCTAGATGGAAATCTGAAAAAAAACCCGAATACCCGTCCAAGTAACAGAAATATGAATGTTTGGCAAGACATTCAAGCATCAAATTAATAAAAGGCAAAGGGAAATTATATTTGCGGGTTGCTTTATTCAAACGCCTATAGTCAATACACATACGCCAGCCGGTAACCATGTGTGTTTGTATTAACTCATCATTATCTCCTTTAATGACAGTTCACCCCCCTTCTTAGGTACCACGTGAATGGCACTAACCCAAGGGCTGTCACTTATTGGATAAATGATTCCAACGTCAATTAACTTAAAAATTTATTTCTTTACCACCTCAAGCATATTTTAATTTAGACGTCTAGGTGGTTCAATAGTTGGTTTAGCATCATCTTCCATATTTATTCTGTGCATACAAATGGAAGGATGAATGCCTTTTAAATCCTCAATGGAATAACCAATGGCATCTTTGTACAAACGCAATTCGGCAAGAAATTTATTTTCTTGATCATTGGTTAGTTCACTATTTATTATGACAGGAGATGTAGAATTTGGGTCAAGAAATGCATACCTTAGCCCGGGTGGAAGGGCTTTTAATTCTACCTTTTTGCCTGTCATACTTTCATCAATTTTATCTTCAACAAGTGGAGAATCTTCATCAATAGTTGTTGCTTTAGAAATAGAAAGTGCTCCAGAAATTTTAGAATTATTGAATTCAGTTGCTTCATCATCATAAAGATTAACCATCAAATCAACATCATCTTCACTATCATTTTCAATAGGATCAACAATATCAAGCAAGAATATTTCTTCAACACGTGCGGGTGCTTTCATAGCTTCATAAATAGAGAATTCCATAGCCTCTTCCCCAACACGTAAAGTGAGCTTCCCTTCCCGGACATCAACAAGACATCCAGCAGTTCTCAAGAAAGGCCTCCCAAAAAGAACAGGGTTGGAAGGAACTTCCGCCATGTCAAGAACAATAAAATCACAAGGTATATAGAATTTCCCGATTTGTACAAGTACATCTTCCACCATACCTTTTGGATATTTAATAGAGTGATCAGCTAATTCAATAGCCATCCTTGTGGGCTTCAAATTCCCAAGATCTAATTCTTGCCATAAGGTAAATGGAATGAGGCTGATACTCGCACCGAGATCTACTAAACCTTTGTCAAAAGTGGTGTCATTAATCTTGCAAGGCAGTGTGAATGCTCCCAAATCATCAAGCTTTTGAGAGAGACGATTTTGAATAATAGAACTTACTCGTTCAGAAAGCATTACAGTTTCTACTTGATCAACCTTTCTTCTTTTAATCAGAATATCTTTTAAGAATTTTGCATAAGAAGGCATTTCGGCAATAACTTCAACAAAAGGAAGGTTTACATGCAATTTGTTGATTATGTCCACAAATTTCCTGAATTTTTGGTCTTCCTTCTTATTGGCTAAATATTGAGGAAAAGGTGCAGTTGCTTTGAAAGAAGGTGGTATTTCAGCTTTACCTTTCTCCTCACTGTGATTTGGAGTGTTGGCCTCTTCTTCTACAGTTTGCTTCATGTTCTTCTCCTCAGATGGAGAAGGTCTTTCAATTTCAGCTCCGCTTCTTAAGATAATAGCATGGGCTTGCTGCCTTGGGTTTACTTCCGGCTGGCTTGGAAGAGAACCGGATTGTGGAGTCCTTTGTTGACTCAAAGTTTGTTGTGCTATCTGATTTTCCAACATCTTGGTGTGGGTGGAAATTCCATCAACTTTTGCAGAGAGTTGCACAATAGAATCTTTTAAAAGCTTATCATTTCCTCGGAGTTCCTCATTTTGTTGCATCTGTGTTGATATGAACTTCTCCATCATAGCTTCCAAAGAAGAACCTTGGGGTTGTTGCTGCTGTTGAAAACCCCTATTATTGAAACCCGGCAGATTTCCTTGACGGTTTACATGTTGCTGTTGTTGCTGCCCTTGCTGGAAATTTTGGGTGTTGCTTGCATTCCAGTAAGAGAAATTAGGGTGATCTCTCCATCCCAGATTATATTGGTTGGAATAAGGGTTGTATTGTTTGTTTCCTTGCATCCCAACTGCATTAACCTGTTCAAAATTTCCTTCCATAGAATTAGGGGAAAAATAAGAGGAAGAAGTATGTCCTATATTACAACAAGCTTCACATGTGGCTTCAGCAGATTGAATTGGCAGAGTGGTCATCTTCTCAAATTTCTGTGTGAGCACATCTAGTTTTGCAGCAATTAGATCAATGACATCAATAGTATGCTTTCCTCCTTGCTTTCCGGCTGAAGAGCTTGCTGTAGAGGTGGATTTAGCTCCTCTATCTCCTCCCCATTGGCAGTGATTGAGTGATATATCTTCAATTATATCATAAGCCACTCTATAGGACTTGGTCATTAGTGCACCGCCAGCTGCGGCATGTAGAGTCAACCGAGTATTGTAAAACAGTCCATTGTAGAAGGTTTGCAGCAAGAGCCAATTTGTCAAACCATGGTGCGGGCAAAGGCGTTGAAGATCCTTGAACCGTTCCCATGTATCATATAAGGTTTCTCCTTCACTTTGAGAGAAATTTGTAAGCTGGTTCCTCAAGTGAGCTGTTTTGCTTGGCGGAAAGTACTTTGCAAGGAAAGCATTAAGAAGTTGGTCCCAACTTCTAATAGACTTCTTGGGAAGAGACAAAACCACACCTTGGCTCTATCTCTTAGAATGAAGGGAAATAGCATAAGTCTGATTCCATCAGTGAACACTCCATTAATCTTAAAAGTATTCAGATATTCCAGAAATTCTGCAATATGAAGACTTGGGTCTTCATTGGTTGTACCCCCGAAACGATTTTGCTGAATCATTTGCATCATGGAAGGGGCAATTGAAAAGTTATTTGCTTCCACAGCAGGTAGGTCAATGGCTCCACATATATTTGTGGCAACCGACATAGCGAAATCTTTTAGAGGGTGATCGTCCTCCATGGCTGAAATGCTTGGAGTAGCTACTGTAGAAGATGAAGAATATGGTGGTGGTGATGATGGCGGTGGTGACGGTGAATTACCTCCAAATAGTGGTTGTTCTACTCTTCTTGTTCTCCTCAAACTTGAAAGAGTTCGCTCTATTTCAAGGTCTAGCAAAGCGGATGTTTGGAGACCTCGTTGTGAACGACACATACAACCTAAAAAATAACAAGAGAAATTAAGAACACACTATGAGGTATATGGAAATTCGAAAATGATGAATGATGGTCTAGTCTCGAATAGTAAATAGTACTTATTACTCCAATAAAATTACCGTAGCTCCCCGGAAACGGTGCCAAAAACTTGTTGGTTATTTACACAAACGAGTTTCAATCCAAGTAATGGATAGTTTACTCAACTTAACCAAACTCTGCAAGTATATGGAGGTAGTATAGTCAAGGTCGAACACAAGGAGATGAGCTAATTTAATTGAACACAACAGTACTAAGGTTCAACAATCTAGACCGATTTTAAAGAGCAGAAAAGATTTGTTCTAAAAGCATAAAAATTAGGTTTTAACTACAAGAATTTCAGATTTTAATTAACAAGCAAGGATTACAAGGAAAGTTCGATTTCAGAAAGTTAATAAATCTTGGACATTAGGAGTTCACTCACATGCCATAGAAAATAAGAGAACAAAATAATTTAAACATACATAAGATCATGTTTCAAGGAAAAGTTGTGTTACATTTCACCTCCCAGTGTAAATGTAACGATCATAACTCAAAACAACACTCTCGTGCATGGATTTCATTTATGATCAAAAATAGTTCCTCAACTCATTCCTCTCTACTCTCGTAGAAGAAGAATAGTTGCCAAGAAGAGCGCCTCCATACATTCCTACTTGTTTTCTCAAACTAAGCAAGAAGGCAGAAAATATGCATATAAGGTGGCCAACAAAACATGCAAGGAAAAGAGTAACCGACACTCTCAAGGTAAAGAAACAAGAAGCAAATGCATTTAGTACGAAATTACTTGTTCATTACATTCTATGGCATGGGAGTTACTCTCCCATGCCCAAGAAAAAGAAGTCTACTCGTCCATAACAATGTACAACAGATTTGCTACAGAATTTTAGTGCTAAACATCGTTTAGAGGAGAAAAGACAAGGAGAACTGAAGATGTAACCACAAGAAGTAAGAATTCCGACTTTAGGACGGAATTCCCCTCCTTTAGCTGCTCCAAATCGGGCCTACTCCTCTCTCAAGAAGTTGCTCGAAGTTGGGAACGCTTGGCTCCACCTTGAAGAAGACTAAGGAGAAGTGGAGAAGAAGAAATGGTCTCTTTGTGCAAGAAACCACCTTAGATTCCTTCCAAATTGCCTTCCTCTGCTCTCCTCTGTCTTTGGGATGAGAGAAACTCTCCAAATGACCGGACGTAACTGTCCCCTCGCTTCCCTCTTTGTTTTAAAATCGTATTCTGAAATTTTGAATTTCTGAAACTGCCAGGTGCACGACGTGCATTTTTGGGTGCACGCTGTGCACTTGTAGTGCAGTTTACATCTGGCTAATCTGTGCACGGCGTGCGCTGAGGAATTGCACACCGTGCGACTTTCCATAACTTTTCTTCAACAATTTGCGCTCCAGATGCACGCCGTGCACCGATGTGCACGCCGTGTCTTCGTCTTCTGTACATTTCTGGAATCTCGCACACAGTGCGTTTTCTCTGTGCACGCCGTGCATTCTCTTGGCTGAACAAAACGGATTTTCTTTGGAATGTTGCACGCCGTGCATTCTGATTTGCACGCCGTGCACTTTACTGCTTCAACGAACCAATCTTTTTTCTGGGATGGTGCACGCAGTGCGTCTGAATCTGCATGCCGTGCATTCTTCTGTTTCTGTAAAAAGAACATCCGAATTTAGTCCTTTTTGTGGCAAATTTACAATACAAGTTATGGGACAAATAGAACAACAAAAAGATGGCAAAACTAATATGAAAGAGACTGAATTATACTAGAAAGAACTAAATTTGTGTGTGATAACAATGTGAAAAGATGATATATAAATCACACAACAAATTTTCTTTTCTTTATCCTTTAAGTGAAAAGGACATATTCCTTTTACACTTAACCTTCCCCAAATATTGAGTGGAGCAGACTTGGGCTTTAGCTTAGCCTCATAACATTTCTTGGCCTTGCCTTTTCCCTAGGACTCACTTCTACTGATCATCATCACATATTTTTCCTTCTTCTTCCTTGCTTTGTCATCAACATGCCAATCATTTGATAAACTAACTATGATTCATGTAACACTTGCATAATCATACTCATGGTTAACTATTGACCTAAGAGAAATCTCAGTCATTCCACATGTCCAATCATATTGAGCACAAGGGGTTCTACTAGACCTCCCTTTATCAGTTTTCACTCAATAATAACTTTGGAGACATTATACCTTCTTTGTGTTACATGATTCTTAAGATATGTTACCATCCTGAGAATGTCCATGTTTTCATGTTGTTCATGCAACTCATAGTTCATGCAATAGAGCACTAGGTATTCAAATTTCTATGTCATCATTGGCATGCTTACAATAAGCATTCATTTAGCCTTCGGCATACTTGGAGCGAGTTCCTCTAGCATTGGTCTATCAAGGACATAGAGCTTTATAGCTCGTTACTGAGAGCATTTCTCAAAGTCCATAACCAAATTTGGAACTTTTTCCTATTTTTTCCTTCTTAAGGACTGATCACAATTTGAATGTGTTTGTGTTTGACATTTGATTCTACAAAGAAATATTACAACTTTTCAAAACATTTTTCATTTGGTTTGATTTGATAAATTTGACGATATTAATTGGGTCTTTAATTAACTATCGCTCCCACTATTTTATTCAAATTGATAGCCCTCAATATCAATTTGGAATATTGCAGCGTACACTATTCTAATGGTCTAAGATCCGTATTTCATCAAATCATGAGTCATCTTTGGTAGATCGCCCACAACTTGACTATTTAGGTAGGCCATCATGCCAATTGCTTCATACGCAATTCTTAGATAGATGATATGCACAACTCCTTGCCATGATCATCTGCATGCTTCTGGTCCTAGGTGCTCTAAGAATCACTAGTCAAGCCTAACCCAAAAGCCAACACGATAACAATGTACCCCGCTTTGGCGACACATACATCATTACCATCATACTTCCATGAGATAGATGGCGTGCCACACTTTGACGTCACTTGTGCTTGGTCGATCAAGCTTTTCATCTATGCCGCTTTTGGAAAGCATCTAAGACTTGATATTATATTTGAGGGAGTTTGTATAAATACATATACTTTATCCAATCACCACATGTATATTTTGTTTCATATACATGCTATAACCACAAATGAGAACAAGCAATAAATAAAACACACAAGTGATGGTTATGGCCATACTAATGTAATTCCTTAGAGCCACAAGGAATTACTACCACCTGTTGTAATGACCTTGACCTAGGTTATGAGTTAACCCTATTTGTTTTGGCTAAGAAAGTTTCTTATAACTTTAATATAATCCTCTAAGGTGTTTTATTTTCATGTGACACACTTATGTTTCAAATTTGGTCCTGATTGAATGTTGCTTGAGCAATGTTCCTTTGTTTTGGACCAAAGTGCAATTCACCCAAGATAAGGGGTTATATTGCAAAATGTCACATAATGAACATTCCTTAAGTGTTTTATTATCATAAGAGAGAGAATGATGCTAAGTGGTGGCTTTTGGAAAGCCTAAATGCCAAGTTTTAACTTGTTTGAATAATGCTAGTACCTTGTGCACCAATTTTGGTACAAATTGTAATTTACCCAAAATGTAGGGTTGATATGAAAATTACCACATCTACAGTGTCCCTACTCCATCTTGGTATCATTTATAGGAGAGACAAAGAAGGAGACACCATGTTTGATTCATTTTTGAGTAATGGTATTCTTGGTGATGAAAAGACCAAGAAATGTGTATAGTTGAAACCCTAAAATGAGTTGTTATGAGTTGTAAAGCTTATATGGGAGTGACTATCGGCCAAGAATCCATAGAGGAGGTTCCGTATCATTTTTTAACTTATTGTAAGTATTCATATCGGATTATCACCTCAAGTTGGTGATCCATGATGAGTTAGATGCTCCTTGCAAAAGTTGTATCAGTTTGCATAATTGTGAATATAATAATAATGTGAGTGGAGGTGGCTTGCCCTAGAAGATAACCAAATGGGCCAACCCTTATACCTTGACTTATCCTCAAGTTTTTATTTTGCATGGAAAGATAAAGATGGAATGCATGCAAGTACATGTGTCAATCCATGCATGGCTATGTGTCACCTAGTAGTATATGGTGATGACACCTCTTACACACTCTCTCTCATGAACCCCAATTATATATACCTCTCCTTTCACCTACTAGTGAAACCAAATGGGCCAACCCTTATACCTTGAATTATCCTCAAGTTTTTTTTTGCATGGAAACATAAAGATGGAATGCATGCAAGTACATGTGTCAATCCATGCATGGCTACATGTCACCTAGTAGTATATGGTGATGACACATCTTATACACTCTCTCTCATGAACCCCAATTATATATACCTCTCCTTTCACCTACTAGTGAAAGTTTACAAACCCTACAACTCTCTTCATCTTAGATATCATGCATAGTAGCTCAAGGAGCAGGGGGAGCTCGAGCACCAAGCTTAAGGTGAGGCCATGGTCAACTTCAACCTTGGTTCAAGCATGGATGTCGGTTGTAATTCTTTCCTTTCTTTTCTTCTTCACCAAGTTCTTATCTATGGTGAATATTTGCATATAGAGGAGTTGTTAACGAGTCTTGAACCTGTTATAGTTGATCTCCTACCTTGGGAACGTGGATCTTTGGATCTTGGATCTTTGAAGTTGTTCTTAAGGTGGGTTATATAACTTGAACCCAAACATGTTATTACTCACCATCTTTCTTGCTATATTTTATGATCTACTTTCAATTCTAAGATTTTCTTGAATACTTGATATATCTATGAGTTCTGGTAGTTTCTTAGACCTATTATCCTTGTACTAGAACAATTAGAACAAAGGTCTAGAGCTTGAAGATGATGATATCACCTTACAAAGTGATACCGGGTTCAAGCACACAAGAAAGCACCTCTAACTCGATATGGTGATGCACATACACCACTAAAATGATATGGATATGAGTTTATACTTCCTTGCACGATATGGTAATGTAGTATACACCTTTTTCACAATATGAGGTCAAGCATACACCTCTTTGCCTGATATGGTGTGAAGCACACACACACACCTCTATGCCTGATATGGTGTGAAGCACACACACACCTCTTTGCCCGATATGGTGTGAAGAATACACACACCTCTTTGCCCGATATGGTGTGAAGCATATACACACCTCTTTTCCCGATATGGTGTGAAGCATACACACACCTCTTTCCCCGATATGGTGTGAAGCATACACACACCTCTTTGCCCTGCCCAATATGGTGTGAAGCATACACACACCTATTTACCCAATATGGTGTGGAGCACACACACCTCTTTGCCCAATATGGAAGCAAGCACACACCTCTTTGCCCGATATGGAAGCAAGCACACACCTCTTGCTCGATATGGAAGAAAACATACACCTCTTGCCCGATATGGAGGCACACATACACCTCTTGGGCGGTATGGGTAGCAAACATACACCTATAAACTGATATTGGGTTAAGCATACACCTCTTGGACGATGTGGTGTTGAGCACACATCTATAAAACGATAAGGTGGGTAACCCAATACAATAGATGAAAAAAGTGGTAAGGTGGTTAATACCCTAGAATATGTGATGGCCAATACACTAAAGTATGGTGTAGCCAATATCTTTAAGTGAGGTGAGGATGTTACACCCATGTATGGTGAAGGTGATACACCATATGATTGGTAAGATTGATACCTTGATGGGTAAGGGTATGAGGGATATGAAGATGCCTAGCTTGATATACACCTAACCTAATACATGTGTTCAACTTTACATACATGATTCAACCTGATACACCTTGTAAAGGTGAGGGAAAAACACTCTTAGGAGTGATGAGTGTAACACCAAGTAATGGTGTGACTAATACCTTGATAGGTGAAACACCTAAAGTGGTTGATAATGGCCAACTCTATATCAACAATGCCTTAACTCTAGATGAGTCCATATCACTTGATGATAGTTGGGTAATTCAAGTGTGTGACTTATGGCCAATACACTACATGATAAATGTGATGAGTTAGTATTATAAAATATTAGGATGGAAAATAACCTAATACAAGATAAGTTGATCAATTTAAGTAAGATAAAAGTGATGAGGGAAGAGATACATCAAGGCGTGATAAATATCATATCCAACACCTCAAGGTTGATACACCTTGATGCACCTCAAATCCAATATACTTGGACAAGTAACACATGAAGTGTGCCATGTCAATTGTTACATAAAGATATAAATAATTTAATGCACTTTGATAAGTGTAGGCTAACATACCTTGAGAGAGGGTTAAGCCAAGATAATAAAGTATGATGTAATCAATATCCTAATGAGGATGAGAGAGAAACTCATACTTTTTTTTGATAATAATTTAATGATAAATGATGAGAATAAATAAGTATGATTGAATACTTATGATATCAATGTATGCTCCTAGATATGTGGGGCAATGAATTAGGGTTTGGATTGATAATATGAACTTGAAACCCTATTCGGCTATAAAGGAAAACCCTAACCCTAATAATGGGAAGGTTGTATTTCTCTTATTGTATAAGCCTTGTGAGATATGTGAAATACTTGTATAACAAGTATAATATTTATGTAGTCTGATGACCTAAAATATATTTGTTGCCTAGTGAGAGGTGATAAGATTTTTAATGGGCCTTGTGATCCATGTGAATAATTGTTTCCTAGTGAGAGGTGACAAGATGTTTAAGTGGTCTTTGTGAGCTATGCGAAATACTTGTACAACAAGTATAATGTTTATATAATTTGATGTCTTAAAAGATAGTTGTTTCCTAGTGAGAGGTGACAAGATATTTAATGGGCTTTGTGAGCTATATGGAATACTTGTATAACAAGTGTAATGAATACCTTGGTCTAAGGACCTAGAGGTAATAATTACCTAATAAGAGGTAACAATGTTTAGTGATGAACTAAGGGTTTGAATACCCAGATCTAGCAATCATGATGATGATAATGTTAGGGATGAGAATTCCCAGTAATGTGATAAGAGATTGAGATCCTAAGTGTTATATGTGTTCCAAAGAATCATGAAAGTACTTGATAAACATATTATACCTTTCTTTGTAGCATCTGATATAATTCTTTCTTGCAGCTTCATTGATGCTAAAGGAATTGTAATATACTTAATTAATCAAGAAAAATTTTATCATGTAGTTTCCCAGACCATAGATCCATTCAGTGTCGGGATTTGTTGAATGGTGAAATGTGTTTTAACTCGGTATACATATTATTGAATATGTAAGCTAAATCGAGGTTGCTCATTGGACTCCCCAACTAAATCTAGGTTGCTCAGTGGACTCCCCAACTAAACTAGGGGTTGCTCATTGGACTCCCCAACTAAACCAGGATTGCTCTGTGGTCTTTGTGATGAAAAATAATCTAGGAACGCTCAGTGGTTTTTTGTGAAGAGAGTACATACTGCGGATGTAACTCTAGGAAAGATACCAGTATACCCTGGTAGGCTAATTGTAGTAGACACAAGATGTCCTGCCAATTATCACGTACTGACCGAGACAGGTGAGGTCTTGACAGCTGGCTCTACCACTGACCTTATACGGTACCGATTTTGACTTACTAGTGGTCGGTTGGAGCATGAATGGTATACTTCATCTCCTCTGGGCATAAGTGTTATTGTAAATATGTAATCAGCCTTGTAGAGTATTTATTTAAGGATCAAATACGGAAGACATTGGCTGATATACACTTCTTTTATACATCTTATATGGATAGATGTTATACATGTTTCCTTATATTCCTTGTAAAGTAAATAGATGTTTTATTGGTCTATCATAGATATCTACATTACTTTAAGAGAAGAGATTATTTAGTTTTGCTTATAACAGTGAGTAATCCTACTTATTAATGTAAGAGAATCCTCTGCTCAGTTTTATACTATTTATATGTGATAATAATATTGTTGGCGGAGAGTTATATCTCTTACTGGGACAATTGTATCACCCCATGGAATCCACAATTTTTAGGTGGACGCACACGAGGAGGTAGAGACCATTCTGTAGAGGAAGGACAATAGTAGCAGCTACAGTAACAACTCAGGTTGAGTGTATTGTCTATCGTATCTTGTAGTTAGAAGTCCTATGTGTCGTCTCTGTACTCTCAAGTCCTTGGAGATAGAACATGATGGTTTTACGAACAATCTGAGATTTTGGCTTGTATGCCTCGAGGTTTTATGTTGCTTTAGTATATGTTTTGAAAAAGCAACAGTTATATGTTATCCTCGAGATAAGATGGAACAATGCATCTACAATGAGAACCCTGATGTATATAAAGTTTTGGGTCTTTCAGTAAGAGTTTCTTGGAAGAGGATCTCTTTGCAAAATGGTTTTAATTTTTAGTGATTTTGTTAATACGCTGCTTATGGTTATTCCACAATTATTTACTAGTGATGGCTTGATTTGATGTCGGGTCATCACACATATGGTTCACATTATATGTAACCTGTTGTTGGTGAAGATTTGTGCTCAAACCAATCTGGGTTGATAGGTTCAATTCTTGTACTGGTCAGCTCACTTCCTGGTTTCTCGGTTGGGCTCTTCTGAAGAGGTCATTTGGTTCTCAGGTCCAAGCAACATATGGAAACCTCTATGCGGTCGGTTGGAGTCAATCGGTTTGTCCTTCTGTCGTCTATCCCCCTCGGTCCTCTAGTTGATCGGGTCGTCTCATGAGTCGGTCGTTTTGTATTCGTGCAGATCTCATCTCATGTTGAAATATAAATTAAAATTATCCTATTTCTTATTACATTGTATAGGGGAAAACCTCAAGTTACATTCAAGGAGAAATAGGAAGAAGAGCATTTATTTATATTTGGAAATAAGAGAGAGGCTTGGTGCGTAGACCGATTAACAACAGGATTAAATAACCACAATCATGCACACACAGATCTGGGGTTATGGACATAACCATGCTTCACATCCACCATCAAAACCAATTTTATGGCGATCCTCATAAATTGCATATATATCATATCATATATGTATACATATATATTCATTTGGGTTCTTATTTGCTGATTTATATGGATGTGCACATCAACCGGTTTAAATATTCACATCGAATGCAATAAATAAACATGGTAAAAACAAAATATGTTCATATCGATTATCCCAAAATATAATTAATTGACATGGCTCTGATACCACTGAAGGGAAGTACAACATAAGATAGGTAGTGAAAATAAACAATTTACTGACATATTTCCCATTAACCAATAGATCGCGTCAATAACTATACAATGGGAAGGATGGTTTCACAAAGATATACCTGGTCCTGGAGCAAGTCCAGTGAAATCATCATTGATGTAGATGTGCACTCTGTCTTGGACAGTGGTTGTTCAGCTCATGGTCGCACTCGAACTCATCTGACTTCTCCTCCACAGACATCACACTTGGACAACTGCTGCAGTGGGTCCTTAGATCTCAACAAGGACTATGACTTGATGTAGCCCTCCTAGTAGCATCCAAAGGACTCCTGCCTCTAGAGTGGTCCACACAGACCAACTAGAACTCCTATCATCCTGCCAGAACAGACAGGAAGGAGTTGTCCCTCCCATTGGTGTACTTGTCACCAACATGCTCTCCCACAACAATGATCCTCAGTTGTTTCTCTCCCGTGTCTTTCCCTCCCTAGTCGGGTAGGACTTGCCTGGGCTCTCATGGTTGCCACACAAGAGAGGATAATAATTGTTAGAGCAACTAATTCTCAATTGTCTGTGTAGTAGTTGTGTTCTGGGAAGCCCCCAATACCCCTCTATATATAGGAGGGGTTAGGGTCAGGGTTCCTAGTCCCCAGCCAATGATGGACTAAAGAGGGAGTAGAAAGGAACAAAAGATCTTGAATTTTCATAGAAATTCTGGAATTTTCACAACCAATGTGCACCAAAATGGTCGTCTTGCATGCAATACTGTCATTTTTCTAAGAGAAATGGTCATTTTGTAGTTTCCAGTTGTGTACATATGTTGGCAATTCAATTCCAATTAGTACTCAACTTGATGTCACCACCAATCCTTTGTGCAATCAAATTGCACCTGTGAAATGGGCATCTCACACCATCCCAAAAGGCCATCTCACACAGGTGAAATGGGCGTCTCGCAACCCAGGTCAGACATAATTCCAACCAATGTACAATACAATCAGCTTGACACTCCAAACATCAGTCCCAACACTTGAACTGATCATTTAGCAGTCTAGTCAGCTGATCTATTGTGTGAATTGAAATACCTAAACACCTTAGTAATCAATTTAATCATCATTCAAAATCAAACTCCTTTTCTAGATAAGTTCCTAAGTGTGTGACCTTATAGGTCTCATATCACGTTGGTAGTGAATGTCCATAACAACTTATGACATCACAAGAAAAGAGTGGTGATTGGTCCCACATCATTACTACCCAAGTGATTGGAAAGTTGGAGAGCAACTTCAACCTACAATATGTGTATGGTGTTATAATGGTTGTATGGTTTCTTTGTCACTGATATCCAGATTGAACCATAGGCATGGAGTAGTCATGCTCATTATTATTCAATCTTCCTTGAACCAGATCAGACAACATGAGATATATCTAAGCTCAATATCACACATTGACTCGCATGTGTATGGCCACACTTTTCTTAGTCTCTCTAATTAAGAGGACTTGGATATCATACTCCTATCATAGGGACAAATCCCATATCTATCACTCACAATCAGTCCCCATGTGTCAAAGTCATCCAATCATCACTGTTATAACAACCCATATTTTAGGACTACGTTTGATGATGTCAAAGTGTACCTAATGACATGTGATGACTGTTGTGATTTTAGGTCTAAGAACCACCATTACTGTGAAAGTTTACTATGACTTCCATGATTATGGCTTCCATGTGTCAGTCTCCTGGTGGGTCTGTGTGATACACTATTCTCTAACATGTATATGTGTGCTTGGTTTGATATAGCCATATCATGACTCACAAGATTGTGTCATCAACCAACCCACACTCCGATCTTATGTGTTATTGTTGCCTATTAACCTTCCACAATAAGAACCAATCAGGGACATAATGAGAATATGTATATGTAATCTTAACATCCTTATGATCTCATTTCGACAAGGCTAAGACTTGAAGACATACGTCATTGAGTAATATTATTCTCTAGATATTTATAGTGTCCCATTATTATCTCATAACTGAATGAAACATAATAAATTGGAAGCTAGCCTTTTTTATTAATTATCAAATCATGTATCTAATGCCTCATCCCAATCATCATATGATTGTCTCTCTGGGCATGCATACCAACATAGTATACCATAACTCTTTAGATCCTCAGGGAAGGATAACGATATCTCTTTCTTTTCTTTTCAAAGAATTGTTAAAATAAGAAGAGTGAGGTAATGTGATCCCTCCCTAGGGAGCCCCTTTTGGAATGGGACGTCGGGGTTCCAAGCCCAATAGTTTGAGAAAGTCCCAAGTCCCAGGGGTTTGATCTAACTTTCAAGTCAATGTGGCAGTGTTTTACTCGTAGGTTGATATCATGTAACTGATAACAAAGAATATATAGAAAGTGTGCCATGAGGGATCTTGATAGGGGGGCATCCCTTCTTCCTCAACCAGAGGCCCCAAAGGGAATGAATATAATTATATCAATTAATGAGACTCTAAATAACTAATATTGATGATAGTGATGCAATATTATAGTTGATATAATGGTAGTGACCACAAACCCTAATTGTATTAGAACTCATAAAAGGAAACTTCAAAACTGAAAACTAATGAAAAATTGTGGTCCTTGAGTACAAATTTTCTTGGGTGCGATGTTTGAGAATAATCCTTGAATCCTAATTAATCTAATCTAATTGGAAATGATAATGTCGGTAATATGTGCCTTCCTAAAGGTTTTGAATAACATTTCTCTAGTTAAATGGTGTTATTTAGTTTAATGTGATGCACACTTTGTTTTTCTTATGTCACCACTATCATGCGGCTTGGTAGGGCACGACCCTGACCTATACCCTTGGTCTAAGATCCTATAGTTCTGAGATTCTCTCCTACCTTGGGTAGGAATTCTTCCCAGCCGCACTTGGTAAATTTTCCTTTCCTCCTTGATTCCAATCTCTTTCTTCTCCCCCTTTTTCTTTTTCATCTTGCAATTTACAATGCTCTTACTTTTTAGCATATACTGATCCTAAGTTTTTCTAGCATTTGGATTTTTCTATCTCCATAGCGACAAACATCTTTCTCCTCTACCATGTTCATCCCCTATGTCTTTCTCTTTTCTATCTCCTTACTTCTATGGGACATCGAACCCCAACAAGTCCCCTCCATAGTCATTGTGCCACCTTCAGAAATAGACATCCAGTCTTCTCCAATTTCCAATCACCCCACACCTATCTCTCCTATCTCCAGTTGCCTTCAACTCTAGAAACAAGTTTGAGCCCTTTAGAGTTGTTGTCAACCCTACACTTTCCTTTAGTTAGTGCTCACTATGATTTTTGGATAGGCAATTTGGTCTTTTTAGGTACCACCTTTGTAGCCTCTTTTCTCACTCACCATTTGTGGTTATACAAAATCCCTTGGTGAACCAGTGTGTTTGTCTGCCTCAATTCTTATTTGTAATGTGGTTGACTTTGCCATGGAGTTTTGAGTTCGGTTACTCCTCATTATTATTATACTGGTTTTTTATTTCTTTCATGCTTGCTCTTGCTTTCCACTTTCGACCATCACAAGAAGTTGAGTCATGGATTCCTGGGACCGCAACACTCTGGACAAGTTGATGGATTAGTCCCCAACACTTGGGACACTCCGAATCACAAGTTTCATTCTATGCTTCACAGCCTCAAGTTGTTGGATTGGGTGTTCTTGATGATCTGTGTGCGAGGAAGATGATTGCCTTATCTTAAGGAAGATGATTGCCTTATCTTTTACGCCTTTGTCATTGTTTGGTTTAACTTTTATCACACAACTCATGGGGTTTTCAATCCTTTTGCAACCCTTTCTTTTGATATTAATTGTGTGCTCTTAATAAAAATGTAGGTTAATGATGTACCCTTTCATGCATCAATTATTGATGTATGATGCAGGGGTATCTCGGTACTTGTTCACAAATTTGTTCTAAAAACTCATTAAATCATTTTATCTTGCAAAATCCATAATAACTAATAAAATTTTTGAAAACTATAAATAAATACTCATTGTAATAAAAAAATTCTCTAACTAAATAAATACAATTCATAACCTAAATCAAACTATAATAAGGGTTTAAAACTTGGGGCTCATATTGTACATGTTAATTAACTATATACGTATAGTCAATGTGAATATAGATAAAGAAATACCTTGATGTGATCTAGTATTTGGACCTTGATTGTTGACATGTGTCTTTCAGGTATGTTGGATTCCCTGATAATCATATTAAGCAGTGGCCTATATTGTTTCTCTCTCTTAGTACTTTGGATATATTACCCTATACACTACTCTTTCTTCTGAGATGTTGACTCATATGAGTGATTATATATGATGATCTTTTGATCATCCTAAATTGTTGGATATGTTGGCTGGACTCTAAATATGTACCTTGTTTGTCCTTCTTCATGTTGTAGCTCTAAATTGTGGACATGAACTATGCTTTCCCATTTTTTTTGTGGATGTATTATATGTTCCATTTATGTAATGGAAATCTTATTGAAACAATATTATGACTAAAAATTCACTTGCCTCTACATTATTGCATTCTTTTCGATTTAGTATCCCTACAGTGATATAAGTTCTTTGGTTTTTAGGTTATGTGCCCATATTATGTTTTGGGATGGAGGTTATGTTCCCCATACCTAAGTTTTGTGCCCACTTTTATATATTGGAGAGTTGTATTATGTGCCTTTCTCTATAGGTTTTGGATTTTGTTCCCTAACTGCCATTGTTTATTTATATTTTTCTAATGTTGTGTTTATCTCACTTGCATGTAGATTGATAATTATTGATGATGGGTTGTGTGCCCTAACTTATGAGACTGTGTTATTTGGCACGTTGATATGTTGGTATATGTCAAGTTCTTTTCTTATGTACCTTATATTGTTTCTTTTTGATATCCATGTGTATGTTAACATTCCCACTTTGTTAGAATCCTTATATAATCAGTTGTTGTACATTTTTCATAATGTTGTTGTAACATACCAAAACTTAAAATCTTACGCTATTCCATAATTAGGAGGATAATAAGTTGGTTCCTTAGATTTGACCAAACAAGGATGAAGTTATGCCTTAATGCATACTTTTAATGCATATAACGTGAATAACTCAATGGTAGGCCATAACATATTTAGGCTTAAAGACAAATATAACATATTAAGTGGCATTAGATCTATAATCACATCACATATCAAAATACACTCAGATTAATACAATAGCTTAAGTATGTGCTAACATGTAAGTAAATTCATTACACCTTCACCTTCAAAAAAATTCATTAAATATGTCAACATATGTCTCCTTTGCTAAGTAACTTGCATAAAATGGCTAAAATATATTTATGAAGAGGTATAATGTGCTTTGGAATAACAATTGGTGTTTTCATGTCCACAATATGAATAATGCATCATTGTCCAAATATTTAATTAATGGACTTAACAAATTATATAAGAAAAATATGGCAATTTGTACTTAATAATATAAGAAAACTCTTTTAGTAACAATGTGATGATAATGGGACTCAAAATGATAAATAATGATGATAATAATGTAATGCTATAATAATATAATGGTGATGAACCCAAAACTCTAGTTGTATTTAAACTCATAAAAGGATTCTTCAAGACCCAACTAGAATGGTAAAAACGTGTTGTTTGGGTCCCAATTATCTTGGAGGCCAAGTTTCATATTATCTGAACAATAGTAACTATTCTAATTTCATTTAGTGATAATGCCAGAAATAGAAATAGTATTATTGAATGACTTCAAAATGGAAATAAATATCTAATTTAGATTCTTCATGTCCTGATTAGTCTAGTAGCCGAATTTGGTATCTTTTGAACAACGTTTGAGCCCTTCAATATAACAGAAAAGGAAATATGATTAAATGTCAAATATTATATAGATATAACTTGCTTTCCTTGGACTTTATTCAACGGTCAGGTCAGGTTGGGTTGGCTTCCCAGATTTTTAGTTTACCAGCCTCATTCTCAGCCGTTCAATTCTAATCTAACAACGGTGTTATCTTTTCCTCCCAGTTCCTTCCTTTCCGTCTGCGTACAGTTCGGGTTTGATTTTTCTCCCTCCTATCAATCTCCTCTTTGGCATAAACTCGACGATTCTTCTCCATCAGAATCGGGAGTGTTTTCCAAGTTTTTCAAGCCCTAATTTTTGGTTGTAGGGTAGATTATAAAAGAGCAATCATTTTCCCATCTCCATGGTTTCCCAACTTTCACCGCTGAGAACAAGCGACTTGTTTTCCGTCTCAGGCGAGGTCCAGCACAAACCCTTTCCCAAAAACCACCCTCTGGACTCCATAGACTCAGTAGGTTCCCTTCTCCTTGCTTTAGACCCGGTAGCACTCCCCGACCCCAGTTTTCAATGGATGGGTTCTGTGTCCGTCGGCAAGCTGCTGGCATCGGGAAGCCATCAAAGCTTCACAAGAAGACCTGGTTTCATGTCTATATTGTCCCCTCATTCTATTTCCCCACACAAATATCCCATTTTCCTTTCTCCCTCGTCCTTTTTCATCATCTTCCATTTTTATCCTCAATCTTCCTTGCTAGATAGCGATCTCCCTGACCCCAACAATGGTGGTCTCCACCATCCCAAGGGACTCTGGATGCCTCTGCTTGCCAGTTTCCCATCACAGATGGAAACCCCTGGCAACGGGGACTCTTCTTCTTCTATATAATATATATAAGTAGCTGGAACCTTCGAGCTGCATCTAGAGATCAATCTCATATGCACTTTGGATCTCCGTTCTCGTGTGTCAACACATCCCGACAGTGCCAAGTTTTGGGCATTTCTGTGCGGTTGACGTCAAGTTCTTGACCTTCAAGAGACCGGCCCCTTGAGCATCCAGAAGCTTTGGCTAAGTCATCTAATGCTAACCGACCATCGCTAACCTTGAATTTGTGGTTAATACTCATCTCCCATCTTTTCGTTCCATCGATCTATCGTCCTGACAATTGCAGTGCGATTTGCTAGTACAGAGGAGGATTAGAGTTTGAAGGACTACCCTAGTTGCAGGTCTCGCGAGGGAGGAAGACGAGTGCAACGAGAAGTGTGCTTTGCCCCGTTCAGTTCTTTTGTTTGTCGTGCCCTTGAGGGGTACCTCAGTCCAGGCTTTGTTTTGATTATGATCACGCTTCTGAGTGAACCCAAAGCCACATGGCTGGCTTCAATTGCGGCATCATGACCGGAAACCCTACTATCTAATTGGATAAAGTAAATATATGTGGAATTTTCAAATTCTCTGATTGGTCACCAATTTAAAAGTTCATAATTTTTTAGTTATAGATTACAAAAATAAAATAAAATGCATTTCGGAATCAGAACATATTTTCCATACAATGACGTCAGTTTCATCATATAATTCCAATATCTGATTTTCAATGGTTTTCTAATTAAGTAGAGTTTCTAAAAATCATAACTAATAATCTATGAGTAAAAAAAATGTATTAAATTAGAAAAATATAATCTACAAGATAGTATAAATTGGATAACGTCATTCACTAATGATAAAAATGTGATATTAGGGTTTATGTAATTAATGTAAACCCAACCTTAATTTCATATATAATGTTATACAAAGGCTTGTGACTCGGATGTGGGCCTAGAACTGACCTTGGATATGTTTAGATTCGATACGAGGTATGTTTCATTCTACTATCCATATTGAACAATCAAACTAATTTCTATATCTCTCGATGTATGCTACATTCCTTTCAGATTGAGCAATCATCTATATTTACACACATTCTCTCTCTATCTCTTGGTCCTTTGGGGCGTAATACCCTATACACTTTTCTCTCTCTCCTCCGAGGTTGACTCATGTGATTTAGTTGATATGATATAGCTTTTTGGATATTCCCATTGACTATGAATTGTACTTTACCTCAAGATGAAACCCTACTTGGATATGAACTATTTTGCCCACCTATGTGGTGTATGTTTTATAATGTCCATTTATGTCATGGAAATCCCATTAATTCTATTTATATGAGTGAACTTTTACTAGCCTCTACATTATGCATGCTTTGTGATTTAGTAGCTCTAGAGTAGTATAATTCTTTGATTTTGTTGGGTTTTTTTTACCTTCCAAGTGCGCCTTTCCACTTGTATTTTATGTATGGGCGTACCTTTCCCCCTGGTGTGCGCCCTTCCACCCAATATTATATTTTTAGGAGTCTGACAGTACGTCATTCTCTATCACGTTATGGGTTTTCCTTAACTATCACTGACTGTATATTTAATTACACTAGTGATGTGTTTATCTCACTTGTGTAAGAAAGCTTAGAGGAGAGGAGCTAGTTTGAAAGAGAAGTGGAGCGAGGGAAAAACCACGGGAAATGTCATCACGCTGCTCTTTCTTAAGCGGATGCCTTTGTATTTATATACCAGGGAATTTGTTTACATTTGAGAGAAAGGGCTGGGGCCGAGACCAACAGGCCCATTTACAAAACACCAAAAGGGCCCAGAATTAAACAAATGACAAAAAACCACGGGAAAGGTCATCACGCTGCTCTTTCTTAAGCGGATGCCTTTGTATTTATATACCAGGGAATTTGTTTACATTTGAGAGAAAGGGATGGGGCCGAGACCAACAGGCCCATTTACAAAACACCAAAAGGTCCCAGACTTATACAAAAGATAAGGCTAAAACACCTATTGCTCAATACCCTCCCTCAAGTTGTGGCTGGTTGGAAACACAGACCTAGCTTGGCAGTAATAGCTTGAAATATATCTTTGGCGACAACTTTTGTGAACAGACCAGCCAGTTGATCTTCTGATCGTACAAAGCGGGTCACAATGTGTCCAAGGACTACTTTTTCTCGAATGTAGTGATAATCCAGCTCGATATGCTTAGTGCGAGCATGTAGAATCAGATTGACAGTGAGATAGAGGGCACTCATGTTATCACACATAAGAGTTGCTGTAGTCGATTGATGCAGACAAAGGTTGTGAAAAAGATGAGAGAACCATGTCAATTCAGTAGCTGTGATGAATAAAGAATGATATTTAGCTTCTGTACTTGATTTTGCCACCATGGTTTGTTTCTTTGAAGCCCGGGAGACGCAGGTCTTTCCTAAGAAGATGCAGTAGCTTGTGGTGCTGCGCCGTGTCAAGGGACAACCAACCCAATCAACGTCAAAGTAGCTAGTGATTGAGAGTTGATGATCAACATAAATCTGAATGCCCATGGAAATCGTCCCTTTGATGTATCAAAGAATCCATTTTATGAGGGAAAGATGGATAGTAGTCAGATGTTGAAGAAATTGACATGCCAGATTCACTTCATAGGTGATATCAGGCCTAGTTAGAGTTAGATACTATAACGAGCCAACAATTTGTCGATACATGCTAGGATCAGTAAGGGGTTCACTTTTCCACTTGACATGATTGCGAAGATATGTAGTGCTTACTGGCGTGGATATAGGTTTACAATCTGCCATATCTTCTCGAAGTAGAACATCTCTAGCATATTTAGATTGGTGTAGCAGAATGTCGTCATTGTTATAAGTAGCCTGTATCCCAAGAAAGTAGTGAAGGTTACCAAGAATGCGAAGAGAGAACTCTGATTCGAGTTTTGTAATGATATCAATGACAAGAGCGTCATGACTGCCTGTAATGAGAATGTCATCTACATATAATAGTAGATAGACAACGGCTATAGAGTTGGATAGAATGAAGAGAGAGGAATCCGCAGAACTGGATAGAAACCCCAATTCAATAAGATAGTGACTAATGTGATCAAACCAGGCTCTTGGAGCTTGTTTTAAGCCATATAGAGCCTTATGAAGTTTACAAACATGGTCACTGAGTTCAGGAATGACAAATCCTGGAGGTTGACTCATGTATACCTCGGAGTCTAGATTCCCATTGAGGAAAGCGTTGCATACGTCTAGCTGTTTGATAGACCAGTTTTTAGAGACGACGACAGTTAGAACAATTTTTATTGTTAGAGATTTGATAACTGGACTAAAAGTTTGAGATAATCAACTCCTTCTTCCTGATGGAATCCTTTAGCCACCAGCCTTGCTTTCAAGCGTTCAAGAGAACCGTCTGGTTTTAGTTTGGTCTTAAACACCCATTCACTGCCTACAATGTTCATATGTGGTTCTTTCTTGACTAGAGTCCAAGTGTTGTTTTTATTTAAAGCTTCAAGTTCCTTCACCATAGCTTCTTTCCATTCACTGTGTTGAAGAGCAGTTTTAATGTTTCTTGGAGTAGCTGGTATAGTACAGGCAGAAAGAGCATATTTCGGATTTGGCTTAGAGATGCCAACTTTGCTTCTTGTTATCATACGATGTGTGTTGAGATTAACTTCTTGTTCAGAGAGATCAGGTAAGGTATTTGCAGTAGAAGAGCTAGACGAGCTGATGGATGTTGAAGGGAGGACATCAGTAGCGTTGATGACACTAGAAGGAGTAGTATATGTAATGTTATTATCAGAATCAACAATTTGACCAGGTGTGACAGAAGATGAGATGTTTACATCAGTAGTAGGAACGCTATCAGATGTACTTTCAATATGAGGTAGAGCAGTATTATAAACTTCATTGGAAGGTCTGTTATGATTCGATTGACTATCATTATTTGAGGTATACGAATCATTAACATCAACCGTGTTTGGGATAGTTCTGTAGGAAGGCTTATCATTAAATTTAGTTAGAACAATATAGTTCTGTGACTTTTCCGGATATTGTTCTGGGCCTTTGTACAGAAACCGATCTTCATCAAAAACCACATGTTTGGTAACATAAGTTCTATTTGTAGAAGGATGAAGACATTTATATCCTTTGTGTTTAGAGATGTATCCAATGAATACACACTGTAAGGATCTGGGATCGAGCTTGTCTTTAGTATAATCCCGTAGGTATGGATAGCAGACAGAACCAAACACCCTTAGATGATTGTAGATAGGTTTTTCATTGTACAGGAGCTCAAATGGTGTTTTGTTATTCAGATTTAGAAAAGGCAGTCGATTGATTAGATAGGTAGAAGTCCAGAACGCATTCATCCAGAAGGGTTTTGGTAGGTGAGCATCAATCATCATAGATAAACCCAATTCAACTATATGTCTGTGTTTTCATTCAACAACACCATTATGAGATGCATCATGAGGGCAAGATATATTGTGAGTAATTCCTATATCCTGAAGATATTTGAGCAGTTTGTGATTTACAAATTCTCTGCCACCATCACTCTGCAGGACCTGTACATTTGTGTTGAACGAAGTGATGATCATATTACAGAAAGCTATTAGAACATCACAGGCTTCAGTCTTATTCTTTAGAGTAAATATCCAGCTATATCTGGTACAATCGTCAACAATGAGCACATAATAGAGAAAGTTATTGAGTTAAGGCACAAGCACCTTACCCCATACATCACAATGAATTTTATGAAATGGTCTAGTGGACCTTATGTGTTTATGAATGACATGTTGTTTTATGCTTTTACTAATCTCACAACTACTACACATATCACTATATGATGATAGATTGGAGATCAATCGAGTCTTATTTAGAAGATGTAAGACACTTTTATTTGGATGTCCTAAACGCTTGTGCCATCTCTCTGGTGTCACTTTTGTGAATCTGTTAGAGAAGAAGCTTTGCTTGGCATGAGCCATCTGAGTCTCTACAGCAGCAGGTAGTAGATACACTCCGTTCTTACAAGCCCCCTGAGCCAGGATTATGTGGGTCACTAAGTCCTTTACACAAACGATATCATTAGTAAAGACATATAATAGGGAAAAGCAGCGGTTAGCTTAGATATAGATAGAAGTCTTCTTCGAATTTCCGGAACAACAAGAATATCTTTCAAAGAGATAGGTGTGACATTACTTGATTTTCCATCTCCTGTGTGAGTAATAGGAACAAATTCGCCATTGCCTACCATGACTGAATCAAGACCTTTATAAATTTTCAGATTGTAGAGATTACCTACATTTTGAACAATGTGATCGGAAGCTCCTAAGTCAACATGCCACTCAGTGAGATCTGCCTCATTGACTCTCAAAGCAGCTAGGGCATTATATTTTCGGCAAGGTTTCTTGGAATGGTATTGTCCTAATAATTGTTGTTGTATCTGTGCCAGCATTTCAAGGCGTCGTGACCCCTTTTTCCACAGATTTGGCAATAGATAGTTGCACGAGGTATGTAGGTTTGAGAGTTGTTATTTGCATTTCCAGTCTACTGAGTTGCTTGAGTGAAACCTCGTCCTTGGGAACTAAACTGTGGTGATGTTTGCACAGGTCCACTTCCAAGAATACCTTGGACATAGCTGTTATGTTGATTTCTGCCTCGACCTCTACTGTTGCCTCTTCCTCTTCCACTGTAACTATTGTTGCTGTAGAACTGCTGTCGATTGTCATTGACTTGATTCACAGTAGCATCCGTCCCCGATTTTTTAGTGTAGAAGACAATAGGTTGCGTAGCAGTAGGTCTGCATGAACGTCTTCGTTCATAGTCTTACAGAAGAGAGATGAGATCAGAGTATAGAGGGATAGGCGGCTTGAGCATTGACACAACAAAGCCTTCATAATCAGAACTATCAAGACCATTCAGTAAAGTGAACACCTTTTCTTGATCTGCAACAACACATCCTATTGCATTCAATTGGCGGCATATGGTTTTGAACTTACGAAGATAAACATCAAGAGAATCTGACCCTTTCTGAAACGTTCTGAGCTGAGATTTCAGTTCAAATTCCCGTGACTGAGAGGACTCTACAAATTTCTTGCTCAGAGTAGACCAGACCTCAGCAGATGTTTTACAGCCTATAACTTCTCCCATCACTTCCTCTATGAGAGATCCTGAGATCCATCCTTTTAACAGGCGATCTGTCCTCATCCATGACTTGTGTCTCAGGTTCAGATCTGGATTTCCATTTTCATCTTGAATAAGAAGTGGCGGCTGAGGTTCAGTTCCATCGAGGAATTTTTCAAGGCAACATGACTCGGCTAGGGTTCTTATTTGTGATTCCCACAGAAGAATAAGCTTGATAGAGATGAAATTCAATACATTCAATCCAACAGGATAGGGATAGATAGCAGTTCCAGATAGTGCAAAAGTACCAGTAGAAGAATCCTCAGTAGCCATACCAAGGCAGGTTTGCGAACAGGTTAAGAAGGAGAAGCACAGACTATTCGAGATCTGAGACTTGCCAAGAGAGAGGACATATCTACCTTCCAAGCACAAAGAAACTTCGCTTGATAAGACGAAGACGATGAAGATGAGAATCCTTAGATCGAAGAAGATGAACCGTGATCAGAAGCACTAGCACGCTAAACCGAACTAGGAGCTTTGGGCGATGACGAAGATAACAACTCTAATTTGAGATCTGACAGCAGATGAGCGCGATGACGACTGATCTGAAGTAGATCAAGTACTCCAGGATATGGAAGATAGAAGAGCGAAGGATCGTCGCGAGGAAGACAATGGAGGGAACTAGAAACTCTAGGTCTAGGATCACTGAGACCGTAGCCCTCAGAGCAGCTCTGATACCATGTAAGAAAGCTTAGAGGAGAGGAGCTAGTTTGAAAGAGAAGTGGAGCGAGGGAAAAACCACGAGAAAGGTCATCGCGCTGCTCTTTCTTAAGCGGATGCCTTTGTATTTATATACCAGGGAATTTGTTTACATTTGAGAGAAAGGGTTGGGGCCGAGACCAACAAGCCCATTTACAAAACACCAAAAGGGCCCGAACTTAAATAAAAGATAAGGCTAGAACACCTATTGCTCAATAACTTGCATGCATGTATATTATTATTGTGGATGATGGGTATTGTGCCCTAAATTCCGTATGTTTTATTTTGAGGCACGTCTTATTTTATTAATGGCAAATGTAATTGTTGATCATAATCCTATTGATATTCATGTTCTCTTGACATCCATTTGGATAGTATTTCTCCTCTTGGATAGGAAGCCTTGTTATATTGGATGTCTTTTTTCCTATAGTTTCTCAATTCATACTTATATGCACATGCCAACTTTTATGTTGCCGAACTTCCATTTTGTCTTCTCTTGTGCAATATGCTTCCAACCCAGAGTTGAAAGACATAGAAGATTTGACATGAAGATGATGATGTGGACCTATTTAGTAGAGTTGACTCTTGGGAGACAAACTTGGAATAACTTGGATTCTCTCTGCTTAGATCTTGGAATAGTTTCTTTTATGTAAGCTCCTAGTAAGAGATTCTCTTATAATGGTAACGAAGCAAAACCTCAAATTGTACCCTATTCCATGATTATAAAGCTAGTGAGCTTTTTCTTATATTTTACCAAATGAGGATAAAATTTAAAACACATTTACATAATAACTTAAGTATATGCCAACATGCAATTAAATTCATAAAATATGTGACATATATTTTCTTGGTTAACTAACACATAAAGGTTAACTAAGAGAAATAATGTGCTTAATATGTGTACTAGAATAACCATTAGAATCTTCATGTACCATTATCCAAATTAAAGTGGAATTATTGGGCTAAATATGTTAAATGAGTAAAAGTTGGATTTTCGTGTGTAATAATGATATATAACTCTTTTGGTAACAAATAGGAAATTAATGAGACTCTAATTAAAGACTATCAAAATATATGTAATAAATTATCTACATAATAATGGTCATATAACTCACAAAAGGAAAATCTAAAACCGAAAAATAATGATAAAAAAATGTTCCTTGGATCCCAGTTAGCTTGGGTGCCAAGTTTCACTTTATTTGAACCATAACAACTATCTTGATTTTATTAAAAGAAAAAAAGGAAAAAGGCCAAAAGTGTTAAATAAATTATTAAACAAATTCAGAAGTAAAAACAAATTCCAAATACAAATTCTACATACCAAAATTTATCTATATGCAAATTCTCACATTAATTGAACAATTCTAACTATCCTAATACTATTTAGGAGACAAAATATAACTTTAAGAAAATAATATTAAATAAAATAAAAAATTATCCCAAAAGGAAATCTAATGCTAAAAACGGATTTTACATGTCCTAATTAGTCTAAGGGTCAAATTTGGTGTTAATTGGATGATTTTTGATCCCACAAATGAATTAGGGAAGAAAGTTCAGTACAAATATAATTTTAATACTTGTATTAATTTGATTCCATAAAATTTGCTTTTTATTTTCTGTCATGCTATGCTTTTGGAAACTCACCTCCTTTCTAAATGTGGGCTTCTTTCTTGATCGTGCGATCTAGATCAGATGGTGTAGGGATTGTCTCCTACCCCAGCTCGTTTTGGAAAGTTAGGCTACATCGTGTGACTGCAACACAGTCCTTTTTCTATGATTTTCTCCCTCTTCCCTGCATGGCTAGCTCAGGTTCCTTTTCCCTCACCTTCCTCAACTCTCTTTGCACCCAATAGATATATATTCTAGGGTTTCATCTCCTTTCACCCACAATGTATTCCGATGTCGGGTATACTCTGTTCTTCCCCTTTTCTTTTGTTCCCTTTCCATCTTCTCATCACCTGATACCATCAGACCCCCAATAAAATCATCCCTAATCTTCATCACACCTCACAATGTTGAAAACCAGCATTAGTTTGCCTTTTTCTCATTGTCGAATGTGGTTCCCCAATTCCAGCCACTCTCGTGGGAGAACCTAGATCGGAACCATGGCTTCTAACTATTTCTAGGGAGAAAATATGATCTAGGAGAGATCCTCATGAACACACAAAGCATCCTAGATAGTCAATTCATTCCTAGGGCATGTATACCATTTTCCTATCTTCTATTTTCTCTTTCCTAGTTGTACAATTAATCTATGATTCTTACAGAGTTGACCTCTATTCAACTTGATTTCCTCGTGGCTGAATTTTTCTAGAATTATCGAGTTATCCTCAATACATATTTCTCTCTATGTATTATTAGTTATTGATGCATGGGTTTTGAGTCACTTTTACAGGCCTATTTTATACTTATTATTGCATTTATTAGTTAATTAATTGATCTTATTTGCATAAATTATTATTACTAGCTTGTATACTTTGTTTGCATCAAACTATGCTCATTTTATCATAATTACATTATTTTATACATTCCCTGTCCTTATACACGTTTTCATGAATTTTTCAGGTACTCCATGTACAGTGAAAAGTTGATGCCACTGACTTGGGTGTCGGTGCCACCGAGATAGCAGTAGAGGTCAGACGATAAGAGATCAGAAGAGTCGGTGCCATCGACAACCAAGTCGGTTCCACTAAGATGGGTTCATAGCGGCAGATTAAGGTACGCACATCAGCTCGGTGCCACCGACCATCACGAGTCGGTGGTACCGACTTCGCCACAACAAGGATCGCACCCGAGGCAGTCGGTGCCACCGACTTTTCCAGATATCAGCAATCCGATCTGATCGTTTAGATCTGACGTTCCACATTATGCGGTATAGTAAGTTGACCTAAGACTTAAAAGAGGATGGCCAAACGGAAGAGGGATCTCACGTTGCGCCGTACGAGACCAGAAAAAAGAGAGAGAGAGGAGCACGGAGATGAAGGACGTCAACTGAGAGATCCGAGCACCTCCGATGGACAATTTTGTTGTCAAAAGACTATAGAACGTGCATTTCTCAAGGAGGATCATCTGGAACACCTTCTCTCCAGGGGTTACACAAATTTCTTTCATATTTCACACGTTTTTATCCTCTCTCCATGTTTTCACGCTCAAAAACCATGCGGGGCTAAACCCCTCCTTTCTTTAGGATCGGGGAGTAGCCCGAGGAATCGTTGTATCAACTTTTACGTGAGTTAATATAATTTTCTCTTTATTCCTAGATATATAATTGTAAAATTGAACGATTTATCTATACTTGATCACCATAGATAGAATTTTAGACTTGATAATTGCACTGGAAGGAAGATTAAAAGTTTGAAAATTACAAGTTATACACTTTTCTATGCGTTCCTTGGGAAAGGTAACGTACGGTTCATGGAAAGAAACCCAGAGTCATCGATAATGCACATAGACTAAGATATAAATTACTACAGATGTGGAATCGGCTTAGATCTAGGTAGTGAATTGCACCGTGGAAGCGGGTAATTCTGACTACAGGCTTTCTATCCAGGGTAGGAGTAAATTTATATTAATTTGGTAGAAGTACGATATTACTAGACCGCGTGGTGAAATCAATAATCCTAAGGAATCCATCTCATTTGAATCAACCACCATTAATTTTCCTTTAATTTTCTTTCACTTTATTCAAACTCAAATTTAACCTTTTTAATCGGCTTAGCTGGTCACACCATAGTTAGTAACTACATCTCCCTGAGTTTGAATCGGGCCTCACATAGGTCTATATTACTCGACGCGTACACTTGCGTTTATATGCACAATTTTAGCGTGTCAAGTTTTTGGCGCCGTTGTCGGGGAGACGGCAAGTTTCAGCATTACGAATGTTGCGGTCGGCCACTCTAGGCTACTTTTTATTTTTCTAGTAATTTTATTTTAATATTTTGAACTGAATTGCAAATTTTATTTATCTTTTTCAATTATTAGTATCGATTCATACATTGTTATATGAAATTTCAAGGTACTAGTAAAAAACAATGGGTGACGGAGCAACAATTGAAAAAAAAGACAATATGGGAGAAGATCAAGGCGTCTTCTTTGACTGCTCAGTTGGGCCCGATTAAGAAATAGGTTGTGGACGTAGCACAATACAAGATTGATCCAGGGATGATTACACTAGTCAAGTCGTAGGCTTATCACATGCACACTCATGAAGACCCGGTGGCACATATCAGCAACTTTGTTGAGTATTGTGACATGGTGAAAGTGGATAAATTTCCATAGACAGCTATTAGTCTGAAGTTGTTCCCATCATCATTGGCAGACAAGGCAAAAGAATGGTTGCACAACCTGCCAAAGGGGTTGATTGAGACATGGGATCAGATGATCAAGACATTCTTTGAAAGGTACTTCCCTCCTGAGAAGACAAATGAGCTGGTGAGGAAGATTCACAATTTCAAACAATAAGTAGATGAGTCCTATTCTGAGGCTTGGGAGCATTTTTAGAACATGCTCAGGAAAGTCCCTCATCATGGGATAGATCAAGAGAACCAAGTCAAGATGTTTTACTTTGGTCTCAACCACAATAAATGTGTCACTCTGGACAGTGCAGGCACATGTTTATTTCTTAATAACTCACCATCTAAGTGCCATGAGATTCCACAGAATGTGGCTAAAAACCAATCCTGAGATAATGAGAGAGAATGTCTGGATCACATCAATAGTGTGGCAGAGTTAAAAGCAATCAATGCATTGAATGAAAAGCTAGATTTGATTGCTAAGAAGATGTATCAGAAGGAAGAGGAAGAAGAGGTAGAAAAAGCCAAATACATGAGGCAACAGGGGTACAGAAATAATGAAGAAGATAGTACTAATGAGATGCTCAAGAAACTACTCCAGCAAAGTGAGTTGTTCATGGGACAGATGCAGTAGGTTCTTCAGAGCCATGGAGCACAGATACAGAGCATGCATTATCAAATTTCTCAAATTATGGAGGAGATGGCTTCCATGAAGAAGCTCATTCATAAGGAACCTACTCGGAATTCCGCACCCTCTCAACAACATCAATAGGTTAAATATATCTCAGTCAGCAAGGAGCCAGAGCCCCCTATTGAGGAGATACCTGAGCAGAACATCATGCAACTAGATTTGGGGTATAAGTCCACAGTTCTATTCCCTCGTAGTTTGTATGGATTTCTAGGAGGATGCATGACGCCGATTAAAGAACTCTAAAACTCTACTACTACTGTGTCCAAATCTCAAGCTTTAAAAGAGGCTCCTATGCCAGAGAAGTAGGTGAAGGCTCTACTCTGTAATGGAGCAGCCACAATCAACAAGGAGACACCCACGAACAAGGAGAAGCAGCCACAAGTCGTGCCATCCACAGAAGATGTGCCAAATTCTATCTCAGAAGGTGGTGTTGAAGCAAGCTTAGGGGAGGACACCCCCAAAGTTCTGTATGCTCCACCGTACAAGCGCATAGAGAAGACAAGTGTGCCATTCCCAGATAGTCTGAAGCTGATGAAAGAGCAAAGGAACTTTAGGAAATTTCTTGAGATCTTCCAAAAGCTCCACATCAACATCCCACTGGTGGAGGCTATAGAGCAAATCTCTGAATATGGAAGATTCATGAAAGACATCATCAACAAGAAAAGTAGGTTCAAAGATACAGATGTTTCGATGTTGACAAAGCAGCGAGTTCTATTATTCAAGGAAAGCTGCCAAGAAAGAGGAAGGATCCAGGATGTTTCTACATCCCTTGTTCAATAGGTCGACAACAATTCCCACAAGCATAGTGTGACTCAGGGGAAAGCATTAACCTCATGCCTCTTGTTACTTTTCAAAAGTTGGGATTGAAGAAGCCAACAAAAAAACCTCCATGACAATTGAGTTGGTTGATGGATCAATTGTGAAGTTACAGGGTATATGTGAGGATGTGCTAGTCAAAGTAGACAAGTTCATCATTCTTGTAGATTTTGTGGTTATGGATATGCCTGAGATGAAAGGATTTGAGATGTTATTGGGAAGATCATTCCAAGAAACGGTTGATGTGATCACTTCCATTGGGTGAGGTTATTTGACACTTGGGATTGGTGATGATAGAGTAGAATTTAAACTACCAAATGAATCATCAGAGCCACCCCTTGCAACCCAGGTTGAAGGTATTCCTCATGTCAAGACTAGGACATTAAACAAGGACGCTTGTTGGGAGGCAACCCAACTTTTAGATTGTTTCTTTATGTTCTTTTAATTTTATGCACTTAGTTTTGCTTAATTTTTCGTAACTTTTTGTAAAAATGGTACCTTGATTCGTGTTTGGAAGTGTGTAGAACTTACAAATTTGGTACCACCGACATCCATTTGGATGGCACCAAGATTTGATCAGTGTTGGATCGGCTTTGGAAAGGCAGATTCGATGCCACAAACTTCCAAGTCAATGCCACCGACTTCCAAGTCAGTGCCACCGACTTCCCTGAAGATTTTTAGATCATTACAGGCACGTATAACTGATAAACCGTTAGTGCCACCGACTTCCTAGTTGGTGCCACCGAAATTTTTGATTGTTCCAGGTTTGGTGGGTGCATCGATGAACCGAAAATGATCGGCAGAGTTGGTGCCACTGAATCCTGGAAGACAGCCACCTGAAAAAGGCCGTAAATAGCACTGAAAAAGTTTTTATCACGGTTTTTGTAGAGCAAAGAAGGCTAAAGAATGTCACGTCTTAGCACCACTAAGACACAAAAATGTGCCACCAAGAAGAGGGAGATAATCAAGCACAACTTGGTTAAATGATCTTCCAACCATCCACCTCTACCACCCTTCAGAGCAAATGGTACCGCTGTTCCATCTCTTAAGTTGGAATTTTGACTATGAGGCCATAGTCATATTCAAGCTTAGAGGGGGGTGCTGCAACAACCTTTTATCTTAGCTTTTCTTTATTACTTTTATGATGTTTATTTTTGAAATTTTTAGTTGTTTTTATTTCTAGCTTTATTGCAATGTTTAGGATCCACAATCTATCTAGTGTAATTTGTGGAGAAGTAAATGTATGGTTTCATTTGAGTATGTCAATCTATGGGGTTGTGTGCACATGAAATATGAGTAAATTTATAAAAAAAAATTTAAGCTTATTTTGTGAGTATTTGATTACATAACTAAAGGAATTGCTTGGGCAAGTCAGCTTCAGGACATGAGGATATAAATGACCATCGTAATTGTCCAAGGAAAGTGATTGGCAAGGTTGTTGATCCCAAACCGACCAAACATTAATGTGACCTTAAACTGAAATTTAAGAGAGAAACCCCTTGATTACCCTATACACATGTCATTAGAGAGGGACATATGATTTTCTCTAAAGGTTCTATCTCTTATTCGTGTGATATCATCCACCACATACATCCACTTTACACTCCACCATAAGAAGATTGAGTGCATGTTATCATTCTTTCTCTTGATTGCATTTACATTGCATACTAGACTTTGCATATTAGTTGTTCATTTTTTCTTGCATTAGTGAAAAATGAAAAAAAATATAGAAAAATATACATGAACAACAAAATCATGGTGCATGTCATTTAGTTTCATAACATCTTATTCATGTAGTTTGCATATGCATTACATATCATCTTGCAAATATCATGTCTAGTTTCTTCTCTAATATAAGAAGGTAGTGATTTCGCCCATACCCTAAAAAGAAAAAAAGAGAAGCATTGACATAAATCAAATGTGTAGTGCAAGTGGAAGCCCAAAGCAATTCTATCAAGTTGGAAGGGGGCTTAAAAAGGAAAAAAAGATTGAGTATAGTAGCAGGAAGTGAGGGAGAAAGGACATAATCCTACCTGATCATAAGGAAGAATTAGTACATGACGTAGTTTGTAGATAGTTCATCTTATGTTGATATGAAATGATAGTTGCATGCATCATTCCACCTCAATGATTAGACATTAGGAGCATTCTATAAATTCTCATCATCATAGGTTCATCATAATTTTTGATTGCATGAATGATTTTATGTGCTTATGATTCTTCCACAACCACCCATTCCAACTACTCGTTGCTCTTATTGGTAGGCCACTCAGATGATTTTCTCCTCATTAATTATCTATCAGGAGGACTGCTTCCATGTAGATGGTAGGTAGAGAAAAGAGCAATGTAGATAGGAGATCACATGATGCACCAAGTATGATCTTGAAGAGTCTATCATATTAACTACTTTAATTGTTAGTGTTTCATTAATTGGGGGACAAACATCTTTTATAGAGGCTTGTTTGTATGTGAAAGAAAACACTTATTCATGTGGCATATGTCACTAGGAAGATGTCGAGAAATCTTGAAGAGGGATTCATATGGAGGATGAACTAGAACTTGGGTAGTGCATGAATTATTTCACTAGTAAATGAGATAGGATCCAACAACTATGTAAATTAGGATTGGATAGTTCATGAGCTAGAATTCTACCAATAATATTGTGAAATAGGATTTGGGTAGTGCATGAATGTTCATGAATTTCACTATGTGCAAAATAGCATTCATATACACGAAATCTAAATTGAATGGAAGGAAAACTAGGATTCACTTGGATAATGCACTAGGATTTAGAAAGAAGGTGAACTGTGATTTGGATTGAGGGAGAAACATGATTCACATGCAGAGTGCATTAGGATCTATGAAGTAACTTAACAAGTAATTTGGACGATAATGTTTAGTTTCACAAAGTCTCAATGAGATTTCTAAGCTTTTTCCTAAACCATGTCTCTATTTTCCTAAAATTCTTGAAAAAAAGCCACTCACCTTCGCAAAAAAATTATATGAACCCACTATCATTTAACTTATTAATTTAATAGGTAAGAGCATCTCTCCTTTTTTCTTTAATGGTGCCATCAACTTGTTTTTATTTCTTCTTTTCTAAGACATTCCTTTTGAGGTCTCCCAACTTTGTAGATGTAATGATATTGATAAATTTAGTTGTATAGAATCAAAATAGTAGGTTGCTTTGAGATATTTGATGTTATAAATCAATTCACACATGATTGAGTTCTCATAGGACCAAACAAATCCATGTGAATAAGTTATAATGATCTAGTAGTGCTAAGCATTGTTTTTTATTTGAAAGAAGTTTTGCTTTGCTTTCATAGAGTACAAGGTTCACAATTTTTAGGTTTATCAAAAGATATTTTAGGTAAACCACGTACAAGAACATATTTAATCAACTTTTTGATAACATGGGAACTTGTATGACCTAATTTTCTATGCCATAGCTGTAGATATTTGTATTTTGTAAGAAGGCATTTTCCAATAATAGCTTGCATAGAATTAGGCCTAAGTATATATAAATTTCCTATTCTTTTTCCTTCATAAATGATTTCATTAGTGTTTTCAATCAAAAGTTTACATCAATTTTTATTAAATAAGACATCATAGCCACTATCACATAGTTGACTAACACTAATTAAATTATGATGCAGACCATCAACAAGTAAAACATTTTTTATTTTAAGATTTGTACCAATGTTACCTATTCCAACAATCTTTCCATTTCTATTGTCTCCAAAAGTAATTGTTCCGCTTTTCTTTTCTTTAAATGTTTGAAAGGCCTTTTTGTTGCCGGTCATATGCTTAGAACATCCACTATCAACCACCCATTCCTGCAAAAGAGATAGATTTTGGTACCCATGTGATGGTCCTCTTTGGTTAGAGTCATTTAATAACAAAACTAAATATGATTTCATAATTGAAAAATTTAATGTTTTAAGATGAACAGAACTTCATTCAGTCGACAAATACTTCGACTGAAGAGTGTATCGGTCAAACATTTTGTTGATTGAGAGTGTTGCTATTTTACTGGTTAAAACAGTAGATTCTTTGGTCGACAATTTTCTCGACTGATGTTGTCTCAATCGAAGATTTTCTCGACCGATATTGTTACTATTTTTACAGCAGATTTCAAATTTGTTACAGGTATTCCCTCGGTCGAATACTTTCTCGACTGAGGAGAGTCTCGGTCGAACTATTTGTTGACTGAGGTTGTTTCTTTTTGTTTTCAACAATTTGTTTATGTCAGTTTGAGCTAAAATTGTTGTAACATGCTACGGTATCATTCTATTTAGTTGAGATAAGACATTAAGATATTCAAATGAGGTTTTAGGTTAAATATCAACTTAATCATATTAAATTTGCTAAGTTTGGGGTCTTGGAACCCATACTAACTCAACATCCTTTTTCTTCTAAGGACATGTGAAGGAATAATGTCTAAGAGCAAGCAATAGTGACAACAAATGGAGTCAATTTCATTTCTCTTTCTAAGATTTTGCACTTGGGTACAAATATGATCTTGGTCTTGGGTGCTTGAGTTCTCCTAGGTTTAGGTTGATAAGTGTTTTCTTTTGGAACATATCCTAAACCTCTTCTTCCAATATAACCAGAAGAATTCTTTAGGATCTTATCAAGAATACCATTATTGAGACCAAGCTACTAACTTCTTTTTGTAACTTAGCAACCTCATCCATTTTCTTTTTGATATCTAACTTTGCTTGATCTAGATCAGATGATAAATCATCTCTTTCTTTAACAATAGCATCATAATCTAGATGAGTACATAAAACCCAGAGTCGTCGATAATGCACCTAGACTAAGATATAAATGACTACAAACATGGAATTGGGTTAGATCTAGGTAGTGAATTGCACCGTGGAAGCGGGCAATTCTGACTACAGGCTTTCTGTCCAAGGTAGGAGTAAAATTTATATTAATTTGGTAGAAATAAGATACAATGAGACCTTGTGGTGAAATCAGTAATCCTAAGGAATCCATCTCATTTGAATCAACCACCGCTAACTTTCCTTTAATTTTCTTTTATTTTGTTCAAACTCAAATTCAACCTTTTTAATCAGCTTAGCTGATCGCACCGTAGTTAGTAGTAGTCACTGAGACTACTTCTCCCTGAGTTCAGCTCGAGCCTCACACATGCCTATATTACTCGACGCATACACTTGCATTTATACACACAATTTTAGCGTGTCAGTTACCAACTTCTATGCTTATTGCTCCTACTATTGCTAGCATCATGGCTCATGGTCCCTGCCTCCGATCATCTAGGTGACCTGTGTAAGAGGTAATGGATTCTAGGTTGATCTTGCAAAAACATTGGTGTTGTCTCTTAGAGCTAAACTGACGGGAGCACTCACCACTAGATAGGATGGTTTCCACCTCATCGAACATGAGTTCCTTGTGATTTCAATTTGTTGATCATGCGAGTTGGGAAGACGATAGATGAGAGTTTTACTTGTATGCCCTTGTTCAGATCTTTTATTTGTTTTCTCCATGAAGGGCAAAATAGTCTTTTTCATACCCTTCTGACCATTCCTCGCTGGTGTGTGTTTATTTGGCTCGATCCAGTTAGCAACGCTTTATTGGGCTACTAGTTTTGTTTTTTAGAATAGATAATATGCTATACGTGGTTTTACATAATTTCCTAATGGGAAGAAGTTTCTGAAATTCATAGTAAATTGCTTATAGCTTAGAAAAATAAAAATATATGTTCTAGAATCAGAAAATTATAATCTACCTAATGGTATCAGTTTCATCATCTAATTTTGATCTAAAAAAATATGATTTTTATGGTTTTATCTATTTGGTTATATTTTCTAGAATTCATATCTAATTATATGCAAGTTAGAAAAATAAAGTAAAATATGTTAAGGATTCAAAAAACTATTACCTATAGTGTTGTATTGTTTTGATAACCTAACTCACCAATAATAAAAAGGCAAATTTTAGTGTTTATATAATCAAGGTGAACCCTACCCTAATCTAATAAATGCCTTTAATAGGTTGCTTGTGGACTGATCTGGAATTAGGGTTTTGACCTTGGATATATGTAGACTTCATGTGAGATATGATTCCATCCCTATTATTCTATATTGAACAATTAATCTAATTCTGACCTCTTTTAATGTATGACACATCCCCTTACTTATATATTGAGCATGTAACCCAATTTTATCTTCTTTTAATATGTGTTTCATCCCCTATGAGTCATATTGAGCAATTATTTTCTTTACTCTCTCTCTCTCTCTCTCTCTTGAGCCACTTTGAGCTATATTTGTGATTATTATTTCTTTCTTGTCTTAATGATCTATTTGGGTCTAATCTTAATGACTTTGAACTCTTGATATATGTTGGAATTTTAAATTATACTCTTCTTCTTGATGAGACCCTAATTGAGAAATTTAAATAATGTTGTTCTTGATTGTGAGATGGATCTCAAATTTTACCCACTTTCGTGGTGGATGTTTTATATTTACTATTTATGTTATGCAACCTTATTTGTTCTATAAAAGACTAAAATTTTACTTGCCTCTATGATTTTTAAGTCTTGTGATTCGGTATCCCTAGAGTAGTGTAATTACTTTGCTTTCTGGGTTGTGCGCCCATGTTATATTTTTGGCATGGAGGTTGTGTGCCCACTTTTATATATATTGCGGAGTTTGACAGTGCGTCATTCTCTATCAATTTTTAAGGTTATGAGCCTTGGCCGCCATTGTTATTTATGATATTCTAGTGCTATGCTTATCTCACATGCATACATGTTGATATTATTGTGATTGGTTTTGTGAACAAAATCTATGTGTGCTTGTGTGGCACAAGTTTGATGTTTTTAATGGATAGTATTATTTTTGTTTATTGTATTTTAAAAGTCATATTCTTTTGATACCCAATTGGGTGATACTTACCTCTTCTATGGGAAGCCTTGTTCTATTTGACATCCTTTATTCCTTACATTGCTCAATCCATATTTTATATGCACATACTAGTGTTTTGTTGATATCTTCTACTTTTTCTCTTTTTGTTGAGGTATACTTCCAATCCCAGGTGTAGGATTTTGAAAAAAATTGGACATCATGACATGGAATTACTAGGTGGAGCTCTTGGGGAGATAGAATTGACATAGATGGATATCCCTCTACTTAGATTCTCCTGATTTTGTAACTTTCGTACAAACCATCTGTGGGAGATGATGATGTACTTTTGTAAAATTGAATATAGTCATGATTTTATTCCGCTGCTACACTTTGGTTATTATAGAATACCATCATTTGAGAATTGAAAATTTTATGTCTATTTGAGCATGCTTGTATGTATGTTTTGATAGATGAGTATATTCTCAAATAAAGTAGGTAGTTGATCCCCTCTCAACTCCCACTCCTTATAATAATCTTATAAAATTGAATATAGTCATGGTCTATCATTTCACTGCATCCTTTGGTCATTTCTTTATACCATTATTTGAAAAATGAAAAATTTACACCTATTCTAGCATTCTTGTTAGTGTGTTTGGATTAGATAGATTTATTTCTCAAATTATGTAAGGAGTGGATCCCCTCTTGGGTCCCACTCTTTACAAGATGGTATCAAAGCCATAACTAGTATAGTAGGTGGGGGGCATAAGGGCATGTGTCATGCTAGTCTCGAGTTGTGCGGTCCAGACATGTTGGTAAGGGCTATTCCTAGTGATGTAGCCACCTGTGTGCTGGTATCTATGATCAGGAGTTGGGTGTCCAAGAGCCATTGTGGGTTTGTACTAAAATGAGGAACATCATGAGGCCATATAGTTGATCTTTGACAAGAATGTCAAGATTCTAAATGGGGGAATATTGTAACGTCTCAGGATTTGAGGCCTAAGATAAAATGGTCATAAAAGGAATGATTGGACCACCCATATCACCAAGGTGAACCTCCTTTTATGGGAACCCAACACTGAGACATCCAGAGAAAGTGTGCTCAGCTTTGAGTAATACTAGGTTGGGTGACCAATTGGGAAGTTGATCCTATTTTGTGGAAGAGTGATGAAAAAGCACACAATTAAGGTTAGTGGTAGTTTGTGGGTCCATTCATCATTCCTGAAACTCTACTAGATCCTTGGGAAGTGGGCACTGGTGTTACAAATGGTATTTGAGCCAAGGTGGTTAGATTTTGACTATTTCAATTTTGTCTCCCTAGTTAGAACCCTTGTCTTACATAGTCACCCTCTAAGTGACTTTTTTACCCTAGAATTGACCTATGATATTCATGATATGATCAAAGGTCAATTTAGAACCATATGAGGTACACATAAGAATCTTGATTAGTAAACCTTAATGTTATGAGGATTTAGGTGTTCTACCCTACAATATAGGCTGGTCGTGACATATCTCTTGGATACTAACATTTAATTTTAGGGTGGTTTTTGGCATGAGAATGATAAAGTAGTTGTTTAGGTGATCATATATGGAATATTGTGGCTTGGTTCTCGTAATTGATTTTGGATCCATCTTCTATTTTATGATGATGAGATTTCATCATTAAAAAGTATTTTTCATTATAATAATATATGTATCAAAAAATTCTTTGCATTTATCAACGTTTTCTTGAACTAAGTCATGATGAAAATATATGTGAGGTTTTGAGAAGAGAAACCCTAGAATTAGTTTGTGTATAAATATTGACCCTAGTTTTCTCTGGGAGGTGGTGACTAGGAAGATTTGGATGGTAAGAAAGGTTTTAGTTGACCTACCCTTTTGTACCCTATACCTTTTGGGATGCTCATGTGAACCTTAGGTTGTTAGGTTAGTAACACAAGGACCTAAAATCCAACCCTACGTGGGTGACATGTTAGTTGGATGCATGATCTATAGACAACATAAACACCTTAAATATTCACAAATAAAAGATCTGTCTATAACCCTAATTCCTTAGTGTGGATTTTTTTAAACATTTTAAGGGGTGGAGGGTAGTTGGTTGATAGTATATGTTTGATGTGATTTAAAGGGAAAAATCCTCTTAAGGGATGGATTGTTGTAACATAGAAAAACCTAGAATCTTACCCTATTCCATAATTAGGAGGATAATAATCTTGCTTCCTTAGTTTTGACCAAACAAGAATGAAGTTATTCCTGAATGTATATTGTTATTGCACGTAATATGAAAAATTGAATGGTACCCCATAACACATATAGGCTTGAAAACAAACATAATATATTAAGTGGTAGTAGGTTCTATAAATAACATCACATAATAAAAATAAACTCAGATTAATATAGTAACTTATGTATGTGCTAACATGTATGAAAATTCATTAAATATGTCACATATATCTCCTTTGCTAACTAATATACATATAATGGCTAAAATATGTTTAATATGAGTATGATGTGGTTTGGAATAACAGTTGGTGTTTCCATATCCATATAAATGAATAATGTACCATTATAAAAATTAATTTTATTTTATAGACTTAATAGATTACATATGCAAAATATAGAAACGCATGCATACTAATATAAGGAAACTCTTTTGGTAAGAATGTGATGATAATGGGACTCTAAATAATAAATAATGATGGTAATGATGTAATGTTATAATAATATAACGGTGATGAGCCCAAAATTCAAATTGTAAAACTCATAAAAGGAATCTTTAAAAAAACACAATTATAATGGTAAAATGTGTTCCTTGGGTCCCAATTATCTTGGCGGCCAAGTTTGACATTATTTGAAAAACAATAACTATCCTATTTTCATTTAGAAAAAAATATGAGATACGGCTAAGAATATTTAATACATTATTGAATGCCTTTAAAAGAGGAAATAAAGCTCAAATTCAGATTCTTCATGTCCTACATAGTCTACTTGCTAGATTTGGTATCTTTTGAACAACATTTGAGCACTCAAATAGAACAAAAAATAAATATAATTATATACCAAATATTAGTAGATATAACTTTCTTTCCTAATGTTTTAATTTTATTCAATTACCACGTCAGGTTGGGTTGGTTTCCCAGATTTTAAGTTTACCCACCTCATTTTCAGCCATTTGATTCTTATCTAACAACACCATGTTATATTCTTTCTCCCAATTCCTTCCTTTTCCCCTCTCTATGTTTTTCCAAAATTCATCACTGGGAACCATAGACTCATTTTTTGTCTTAGACGAGGTCTGACACAATTCCTTTCACTAAAACCACCCTATGGAATCCCTAGACTCCTTTGTAGGTTCCCTTCTCCTTGCTTTAGCCCTTGTAGTGTTGCCCAACCCCGAATTTTAGTGGAAGATTTCTTGTATCCCCCGGCAAGCTATTCGAGCCACTAAAGCCTCACAAGAAGACCTGGTTTCAAACCTTGTCTATTTCCTCTCATGATATATCCCACTTTCCTTTTGTAACATCTGGGCCCACTGCCCAAGGCTCTATTAGAATTTCAAGAATGACGATTGGCCCCATAGACCACCACTAGTCTCAATGGTGTGGTTTGTCCTCATTCATGCATAGTACGGGATCAACTTCGTAACTGGTCACCCATCATTTTTACTACTCCAAGCGAAGCACACTTTAACTATGGATTTCTTAGTGATAGGAACCTTGAAAAGGAGGTGCACCTTGGTGATAAAGATAGTCTAATCATTCCTTTTAAGATCATTTTATCTATGACCTCAAATCCTAGGATGTTATACCTTTCTCCCTCATACTTTCTCATCATATTTTGTTTTCATTTCCTCAATCTTCCTATCTAGATAGTGATCTCCTTGACCCCAGCAATGGTGGCTCCACCATCCAATCAGACTTTGGATGACTTCTCTCTCCAGCTTCCCTTCTATGATGGAAACCCTTGACAATGGGGACTTTTCTTTTTATATATAAGTAGTTGGAACCTCCAACCTACATCTAGAGATCAAGCTGAGATGTTCTTCAGATCTCCATCTTGTGTGTCAACACATCCCGATAGCACTAGGTTTTGGGAATTGTTGTGGGGTTGACGTCAAGTTCTTGACCTTTAAGATCCTCATGAGGATCCAAGAAGCTTCCGTAGAGTCATCTAATACTAACCGACCACATCTAGCCTTGATTTGTGGTAATACTCATATCCCCTCCTTTTCTTCCATCAATCTATCGACCTAACATTTATAGTGCAATTTGTTAGTCTGGTGGTAGAAGAGAGTTTTGTAGACTACACTAGTTGCGGGTCTCGAGAGGGAGGAATACGAGTGTAACGAGAAGTCCATTTTTACCTCATTCAGCTATTTTGTTTGTCATGCTCTCTAGGGGTATTTTAGTAATTGTCTAGGATTTGTTTTGAATTTGATCATGTTTCTCTTTGAGTGGACCCGGAGCCACACAATTAGCTTCAACTGGGTCATCATGACTGGGTCCCCCACTACCTAGCTGGATAAAGTAAATGTATGTGGATTTTTTAGGATTCCCTGATTGGTCACAATTCAAAATTTTGTAACTTAATATTTATAGATCACAAAAATAAAATAATTCATGTTTTGGAATAAGAAAATTATTTCCAATCCAATGATTTCACTTTCATCATATAATTCAAATACAATAAATATGTGATTTCCAACAATTTTTTCTAATTAGATAGAATTTTTAAAATCATAAATAATGACATGTTAGTTAGAGAAATGTACAAAATATTAAATGAACTCAAAAAATAATCTACAAGGTGCTATAATTTTGTTAACCTGACTCACTAATAATAATAATGTGATTTTTAGGGTTTATGTAATTAATGTGAACTCAACCCTAATTTCATATATCATGTTATTAGGTGGATTGTGACTCAGATGTGGACCTAGAACTGACCCTAAATATGTTTAGATTTGATATAAGATTGTTGCATTCTACTATTTGTATTGATCAATTAACTTAATTTCTAATTCTCTTGATGTATCTTACATTCCTTTAATATTGAGAAATCACATATAATTACACACTCTCTCTCTCTTGGTCCTTTAGGACACATACCCTATATACTTTTCTCTGTCTCCTAATACAGGTGACACATGAGAGTAGATGATATGATTCTTTTGTTGATATTCCAGCTGACTCTGAATTGTATTTTACTTCATGATGAAACCCTAATTGTGGATATGAACTATTTTGTCGATCTATGTGGTGTGTGTTTCATATTGTCCATTTATGTCATGGAAATCTCATTAATTCTATTTATATGACTAAACTTTCACTTGCATCTACATTATGCATGTTTTGCAATTTAGTATCCCTAGAGTAGTATAATACTTTTTTGTGTGTTTTATTCCCTACCAAGTGTTCCTTTCCACTCATATTTTATGTTTGGGTGCACCTTTCCGTATGGGTGCACTTTTCCATCTGATATTATATTTTTGGGAGTTTGGAAATACGTCATTCTCTATCAATTATGGGTTTTTTCCCTAACCACCACTGACATTATATTTACATTATTGTTGTGTTTATCTCACTTGAATGCAGGTTGATTATTATTGTGGATGATGGATATTGTGCCCTATATTCCTTATGTGTTCTTTGCAGCGTGTTATTTTTTATTAATGGCAAGTGTAATTGTTGATCATCATCTTATTGCTTATCATGTTCTCTTGACATCCACTTTGACGGTGCTTTTCCTCTTGCATGGGAAGCCTTGTTATATTTGATAATTTTTTTCCTAAATCTTCTCAATTCATATTTAAATGCACATATTAGATTTTATGCTGACAAATTCATTATGTCTTATATTGTGGGGTATGCTTCCAACCCCTAGGTGAAAGACTTAGAATATTTGACATGATGACATGGACCTGGTCAGCGGAGCTGAGCTTGCGCAATAGACTTGGAATAGCTTAGATTCCCTCTAGTTACATCTTGGAGTAATTTCTTTCATGTAAGCCCATAGTGGGAGATTCTCTTGTAATCTTGTAAAATTGAATGTAGTCATGATTTATTATTCTGCTACATAACTTTTGTCATTTATTATATCATTACTTGATAAAAAAAATTATACACCTATTCTGGTATAATTTTTAGTGTGTTTAGATTAGATGGATTTATTCCTCAAATTAAGTAGGGAGGGATCCCCTCTTGGGTCCCAGTTTTTACAGTTGCTCAATCATTATGGATATGCATATACCGACATTTTTATGCTAACAACTTCCACCTGTCTTATTTTGTGGTGTATGCTTCCAACCCCTTAGGTGATGGACATTGTGGGCATGACAGGATGACTTGAACCTGGCTTAGTGGAGTTGACTCTTGGGATATAGACTTGAAATAGCTTGGATATCCCTCTTATTATATCTTGAAGTTGTTACTTTCACATAATCCCCTAATAGTATATTATTATGTAATCTTGTAAATTGAATATAGTCATCACATTTATTCCCTCAGCCATACATCTATCTTTTTGACATCCATTTTTGAAAGATTAATTATTATGTATTCATCCATTGAAAGAAAAATCAAGCATGTTTGTATGGATGATGAATCTTATTTTATTTAGTAGGGAGTGGATTCCCTCTAGGGTTTCACTCCTTATAGGTGGGTTAGCATCAGTTGAGTATTGATGGAAAGCATGTGTAGAGTACTAGTGGTCTTGCTGATATGATCTACTAGTAATCACCCTAGAATGAGTCTTCTGATGGTTTTCCTAAGAGCCTGTACTGACGATAGTGACTAACGAGATCCATGCTTGTCTCTTCTGATGAAATGGCAAGGCTATCATGGTGGAGCTTTTGGTCTTGCATACAAATGGAATGTTGGGATCTGTCTATCGATGAATGACAAACCAAAAAAAGTATCATCACTTTAACTAATGATAGGAAATTTTTGGCCACCATTTCTCTCTCCTTTGGGGCTATATACCCCGCAAATCCTTCCTTCTAATCTCACTTGTGTGAGTTGAACTTCACAATGTTGTAGTGGAACCAGAAACAATCAATTGACGTCTACTAATGAGAGTCATGCTTTCATCATAAATCAACTTTGTCATAATATGAATTTGTACTCCTCTATGATGTTACACGACAAGCTTCCTAGTGACTTCTAGGCTAGATCCATATCAGTATAACTCCATTCCTTTGTTCCCTTGACAATCTACCACCTTCTTGATTTTCATGGATGTTTGGTTTTTCTCTATGATTTTTACTATTGAGTCTTATACCCTATTTCCATTCTCCATTCTTGCTCTAGTTTCTTTTACGTCATGCATTGATAGTTGTAAAGTGTATTAGGATGAGGAGATAAAATCTTAGAGAGTTTTCCTTCAGTTTTGAGGTTTGTTGAGTAGCTCAAGGCTTCATTATCATTCTTCATGAGTGGATTGGTCTCCACTCTCATAAGGCGAGTCATATAACCTTAGACTCATTTATTAGCTACTATGTACATGCATGATGAGATCTTGTTGTGTACTTCCAAAAACTACAAAATATGGGAAACTTATGCATCTTGAGCCTTATATGTCAATAATATAAATTTCATGTTGTAGTTACATACAACTAGTTTATTTATGTTAAAAGTGGTTGTTTAGTACTTCTCATAATAGTTTCACCTTTTGATGGATGATTGAGTTCAAAGAATACTAGTTTTGTCCATGCTTATAACTTATTTTCTTGTAGGGTACTATCTATATGTTGATATTTTCATGAGTGCATATTTGTACATGTTTCACAGTCATTTCTCTTACTGTTATGCTACTGAAATATGTAGAATTGGATCCTTTATTGTAAGATGATGGTCCTAGTCATCTATCATATTGTCATGTTGTGAATGTCTAGTAATGCGGTACTTGATAACTATGTTGTAAAGACTTTTGAGAATGATTTCTTAACCTCCTTCACCCTTGGAGGGTTAAGATATATGGAAATCCTTAACACGAACAACAGTGTTGCAATATGCTATTCATACAAAAGTTAGATTCTGATAATCATATCTATACGTCTTGTGAAGTTTCTAGTAACATGATTAAGTTAGATTCTGACAATAATATCTATATGTACTGGTAACATGATTACTTGTATTTATTTCATATCTTTAGATATAACCTACTTGATATAGTTGTATAATAAATGAAATAACTAATAAAGATGAATTAAAGTTGTAGAGACATGATTATATGATCTACTCCCATGGGTCAATAGTGGGAAAAGTGAAAGGAGTGAATCTTGTAGCAACCTAAAGTCGTGACAAGATGATGAGAGATATATAATAGTGAATATAGTGGGATGCTTGGGGTCGTCATACTCCACCATATTTATATGATGTTTGGGATTCTGAAAAGGTTGGTGGTTCAAAGAGAAATCACATATGAGATGTGTTCATAAGTTGGAATATGGTATGAAGCGTTTTTATTTTAAGTTTTGTGTTGTGACTTGTGTATCTAGGACATGCCTGATGTTGGTGGATCCATCCTTAAGCATATATCCATTGTGGAATGATCCAATGGTATACATGCCTTTCATTTATGTTGCTTCAACCCAAAGTTGTATGGAGAGATCTAGGGAATCTACGTATCCTTAGATCTTTTATGGATTGTTGGGATGGGTTAGTTGTTATGACCATATCTGACATTAATTGGTAAGTGAGGGTTTATGTGAATGATTACATGCTTGACTAAATGAATCATTTCTTAAATGTGATTAAGAATGGTAGCTCAATAATGATGTGTTAAAGCTAATGAGAACTCTAAGCTTGTCTTCATTTTAATAACTAGGTTTTGATAAGTATAAACCGTAGTCGCATGAAATTAGGGTTTTTTCCCAACAAGCCTGTGTTGGTGTGAAATGGGTGAGGTGAGAAAAGGACAGTGAAATTGGAAATTGGAGCCTTTGTTAGAATGGTTGTGGTGTGTAGCACGGACGTGTAGGGTTGACTGTGGCACGAGCATCTTGGGTAACACAACCATTTTGAAGGAATTGAAGTGTTGGATAACTTCTATACTAAAAATTACAGAACCAAGGCACCATGACCATGGTAGGCAGTACGGCCATGCTAGGTGGCATGGTCATGATCCCTTGCCTGACCATTATGGAGGTATGTAGGTCATTTTAATCTTGGCTATTTTTCAGCAGACAACAGGATAGTCAGACACTATTTGATTTTTAATTATTTATTAGAAGCTCAGAATGGTCTAAAATTTTAATTGGATCTCTGACATTAGGGTTTTGAGAGGAAAAAGTGAGGAGATGTTAACCTAGGGTTTCTCTATCTGAGATATGATGAAATCAAGTAAGTTTAGGTTCTTTACATAGACTTTCATGGTGAATCTTCTCTCACATGTCAATATTCCACCCCTCCTCTGATTTGATTTGAAAAATATCAAATCTCTCCTTTTTATCACTCTTTCTTCATGATTCCCTATTTCTAGGGTTTCTGTGTTTAAAGGAAGAAGAAAGCGGTGATTTGTTGGGGTTTTGATTTGAGTTTGAGAATTTCATAGATAGTCTGTGTTTTTAAGGTGTTTTCACACCTTAGGGTGAGTGGGTACTTCCTTCAAATAGTAGATTGCATGAAAATGAGTTAAATCATCAACAATCTTCAATTGCTTAGTATGTGACTAGAAACCCTAAATTGTTTTTTGATCTAGTTGTTGCACAATGATATAAAATGGATTATCCTCTATTGTGATGCATTTCAAATGATGAAATCATATCAGAAATGGATACAGTCCATCCTAATGAGAATTCCCTAAGTAATTGTAGAGGTTATAAGAATAAACTAAAATGTAGGGTTTTCAGCTATGATTGAAAATGTTTTATAATTAATAAATAAATTTGTCTATTTGAATCTTCTTGTTTATGAATGATTTTTTTATGTCAGATAATATGTTGGATTTTGTGTGAGGTCATCAATGTTTGCTTGATTTCTCAGTAAAGAGGGTGAAACCCTAGATGAGTGCAAAGTTGGAAATTTGTGAATAGATATTGTGAAATCCATTTGAAGTGCTACTGATGACATCATAGAATTTATTTATTCAATATTATTCTTGATGCATGATATTCAATGAATGGCATGGAAACCCTAGTTCTGCTCAGTTCCAATTTCATACATATGTTGATTGTATATGACTTGTTGAAAGAAATCTTTATTCAGTGAACATTTATGACGTATGAAATCCTTATCTGAGTCATGTGATAAGTGAATGAGGCAAATGAAACCCTAAGGATTGGGTGTTTAGTGAATTAAGTATTGCGATATCAATGTTTCTTAGTATGAGATGTGGTGATTCTTAACAGTTCAGTTGTGGTAAATATTATCAGATGATCTATGAAATGAACGATTTACAAAGCAAAACTAAGATATGTTGATGTGATGATTGAATTGTGTATTTAAAGAATGAATTAGACATTTATATGTCCTGAACATTGTGTAATCCTCACAAGATGAGGCATGCGTTATGGGGAGGAAATACTTTCCCGACTAGAGGTAGTCCCAATCGAGGTAAGCTGGATGCACCAGTAGGGTGTGGGGGTCTTGACCAGTAGGGTAGACTCCTTATAGTTGTGTGGTACCCAACACCAACTTGGGATGTTGGTGGTACTTGTATCACATGTTATAGTGATCAGTGGTAAATAGGTCCACCGGTGCACAACAAGCCTGAGGGATTTGACTCACCGCCAGAGTATCCATCTTGAGAGGTGGATTCTGAGATATTTGACTGCTCCCACTAGTCGCTGAATGGCAGTCATGCTGAGGTCTACTGTAGATGAGGTCTTACTCGAGAGATAGGCTTAGGAACCTGGGCATGCTTATAAGCCTTATATAGTGAGATTGTAGCTTGATGTGATTCTTTCACATGTTGTGGTACACCTCATGTGGGTTCATGGCATAATAAGATGAATGAGAGGTTTAATCAAGTGTGTGTTGTTATTCAATTATTCTTGTATGTTTGTGAATTATTAGTTCTCTTTGTGATTATTCAAGCATGTTAAAATATTGATTCACTCTTATAGATATCTATAGTATCCTGCCATATTTATGTTTTTGAATGAGTAGTCCCTTTATAGCTTGTTGTTGTTCTAATTGATACCACTTGCTCAAAAATATTTTGTAATTATATAAGTACTTTAAATTGTTTATTTGAAGTACTCATTCACTAAGAGAGTAGGCTCAGCCTTCTACTCAAACCTTTTAGGCAATCATGTGGACTTGAATAATGTCAATGCCAGAGTAGATATGCTACGAGAGCTAAGTAGAAGATTAGTTTTGTTCAGTCGGTCCCTGTCACTCTAGATTCTCGTGTTGAGTTGAGAGAGAGTTGTAAATAATGTTGTGTATCTATGATTCCTTAATAATAGAGTATGTATCTAATTATCATGTCATGTGTACATGGAAGTTTGAGAAACATAATGAAAGTATCTTGATTGTTGAAATTGTATTAGAGTATTCATGCTTTATTTCCCTTGCAAAGTTAGTTATGTGATTGAATGCAAGTAAAGAGAGGGTTTGTATATAAATGAAAAAGTTATGGGTGATCTTTTTATTATTCTTAATCCTCAAATTATACCCTAATATCATGATTAGTGGTAATCATGGGATGTGGGTGTGACATTAGTAGCTTCTAGCTAGTTGATTCATAGGTACACCTCAATCTTCCCATTCCATTATAAAAGATACCCCATTCTATTTGCATATCTCTTAGGTTAATTAGTGTTAAACATGGATGTGCTATTGATATGATAAATATCTATAGGATTGAAATGTATACATTTTCTAACATCTCTTGTAGGATTATTTAAGGATATAGGTATAGATGGGTAACCATGTACCTTCATGTTCATCGATAGTCTTCATATATCCAAATGTTTATACACTTCCTTTAAGTGTTCATTATCTAGTAAGTAATAGGCGTCTCAGTGTTATATCATATCATTGGGACTTGGGGTCTCACCTAATGGTTAATACACATCTTTTAGGTGAGCGATAGCTCCACCTCAATAGCAGTAGAAAAATTCAACAAGGAGAGAGTCATCCCTACATAAGGAGGTAGGTGATATCTATGTGAAGGTGTCTCAATGGTAGGTGATGTTTGTGTGACCTCCATCAAAGAACAATGTATAGGGGCAGGGGTCATGCTTTGTCCTTGTAGACTATGGTTTGTGTAGCCAAGTTATCTTATATATGTTTGCTGACTTTAGATTTTGACATGCGTGAACATCCTATAGATCCATAGTTATTTGAGTTGAATATTTTATGCACTTATTATACATTAAAGCCCTTTAGTAATGTTTAAACATTATGCATTTTTTCATATATTTGTAATTTTCTTGGAGGGCATTTTATGTGTTAAAAGCTTGTAATTTAAGAAGGTGTAATATGGTATGATCAATTTTTGTAACGGTACATAAGAGACTTGCCCACTATATCGAATTTTTGGCTGAGTGACATAAAAAAGAACAAGGAAGACCAGCTACTTCTCTCTCTTGAGGAGTTTGAGTGCTCTGATCCATCTCTAGGTTCGGGAGTGGGGCTTGATGTCGAGCGACAGGGTAGGTTCCGCTGCCCTGTCCTCCACCCTAGCTGGCAGAAGGACGTGGGAGAAGGAAGGGGTGGTGGATCCTTTAGTGGATTTGGCGGATGGGCGTGCTTGGGTCGCGCTGCTGGCAAAACCTATGGAGGTTGAGGGGCGGTTCAAACCCCTTCTGCTTCCGGAGGACAGAAGGACCCCGATGTTCTTAGAGGGGGACCTGAGGCCGTGGAAGGAGTTCTCTGAACCAGTGGTCAAAGCAATGGAGGAGTTTCACATGTTTTCAACCATCATTCAGGTGCTCGGTAGGGCTGATTGGCTGGAACAACTTTACGGGTGGATGTTGCGAGCGTGGCAGTCTAAGGGTGAACTGCAGCTTTCTCCTCTGGTGGGAGGGCTATTTCTTGCTCATTTTGCCTTGCCGGAAGACATGGAGGTTGCCCTGGAGCAGGGCCCTTTGTTTTTCGACAATAAACTCATTCTCTCTTGTAGGTGGTCTCCAGATGCTGATCTCAGGCGTGCCTCTCTCACAACTGCTCCGGTGTGGATCACCTTACCTGATGTAGGTAAACACTGGACCAGGCGAGCGATCTCGATTATCGCCTGTGGGGTTGGGGAGCCGAAGGTTATCGACTTCCTGAGCAAAGGAAAATATGCAGGAGCGGCTCACATTTGTGTGGAGATCGACGCGAACAGAAACCCACCCTCGGTGGTGATGGTAACAATGTCGGATGGAAAAGTTCTGGAAGTTAAGCTGATCTATGATGCACTCCCAGAGAGTTGTGACACATGCAAGGTGCTTGGCCATTCTCCTGGGCACTGCCATGGTGAGAGGGTGACCCTAGTGCCCCCCTCCAGCAAGGCGACCCAGGCTCCCCCCCCCGCTTTCAGAGGTCGTTACCGGAGCAGAGGAGCCCAGTGGAGAAATAGGTCGACGGTTCGACACCAGGTGGCCACATCCATTCCTGAGGAGGAAAGGGGGGTGAATGGGAGTGATACGACGGTGATTGGGACTAATCAAGAAACTCGGGGGTTCCCAAAAATGCCCACAGTGGCCGCATCTATTAATGGTGAGCAGGAGACAGCCGGAAGACAAGCTAGTGTGGAGGAGAATGTTGATCTTGAGACCCCGGAGGCCATACTTGTTGCTCAGATGGGTGGCGGCTCCGTAGAGGGGACAGTGGTGAAGGGCACTGGACCGACGGGTGATGGAGTCGGGACCGATGGTGAGGTGAACGCTGGACCGTTGCAGGACGAGGTTCAGGAGGAGGGGGAGGTGTTCGATGATTTGGTGAACCCTTTCCTGGTGTTGGTGGATCATGACATGGAAGAATTTACTCCTTTGAACTATAAGTACAACACGAGGAGCAGTAGGGGAGGGGATAGTGGCAATCAAAAGAGAGGAAGAGGCAAGAATGGAGGACGCGGAAAACCCCCTGTGATGGGGGGTGGACATGTAATCCTGATGACTCTTATGGTGTGGAACGTGAGGGGGGCTTCACTTCCAGGGAAGCAGAGAACCCTCAGGAAAATCATCCTGGAAAGAGATGTGTCTCTGGTTGTTTGTTTAGAAACAAGAATTCGAAGAGAAGCTGCAGACAAAGTGATGGGGTTGTTCTCGGGAGGATGGCATCGCTGCTCCAACTTAAATAGAATTGAAGGAGGTAAAATTGCAGTTAGGTGGAATCCGGTGGTGTGGGATGTGCAGATGATCCTTGAGAGTGAACAAATAGTTATGTTGAGTTGCATTAACTCCGGGGGATTTCATTGTGTGATTTCTGTTGTTTATGGCTCTAACTCTAAAATGGATAGAAGAAGACTGTGGGATACTTTGGTGGACTTGACGCAACATGAGTTACCTCAGCTGGTGGTTGGGGACTTTAATCAAGTTAGGAAGGCAAGGGAGAAAAGGGGGGACCTGTCTATACCGGAACCTATTTTGAGTAGATTCAATGATGCCATCGATGCTGCAGGTCTGTTTGAACTCAACATGAGTGGTGGCCTTATCACTTGGCATAATAAAAGAAAACTGATTAGAAGAATATCTAGCAATCTGGACCATGGGTTGGTTAATGAAGCCTAGTTGGAGGTTTTCCCTGAGGCAGTTGTTATATTGGGTGGTCACCCTAATTGTGACCATTCTTGGATGGAGATGATTCTTACGAGACAGAAACAACCCAATCGACCTTTCAGATTCATTAATCAATGGCTCTCATGGCCTTCTTTTGAGGGTGTGGTCAAACAAGCTTGGGATGAGAGGGTTGATGGTAATCCCCTTTTTGTTGTGGCGGAGAAACTTAAGAAGGTCAAAGGTGCCCTTAAGGCCTGGTCTAGATGCTTGGTGGACTTGCCTAATCTTATTAAGAAAGTGAGAGAGGTGTTTGACGTGAAGGCGTCTAATCTCATATTGAATCCGGAGGATCACCACTGTATGGAAGAGGAGACTAATGCTAGTATTAGAGTTTTACAATTAGAGAAGGCTAATGAAATTTCTAAATGGCAAAGAAGCAGGCTCAAGTGGATGAGAGATGGTGATTGTAACTCAAAAATTTATCATGCTACTGTGAAAAGAAACAACATGAAGGACCACATTCATAATCTGGTTAATGAGAAAGGGGAATTTGTTGATGAAGTTTCTAAAGTCGAGGACATGGCGGTGAGCTTCTTCACAAAGTTATATAACCAGGAGGTCACCTTTACTTTGAATAAGGTGTCGCATCTGGATAGAAGGGTTAATGATGTCATGATCTATGATCTGATTAAGAGGGCGACGGACGAGGAAATAAAAGAAGCTACTTTCTCTATTGGTGCTTCCAAGAGCCCCGAACCTGATGGTTTTAATGCTAAATTCTTCCAGAGCTGCTGGCACATTGTGGGAAGTGATATTTGCAATGTGGTTAGATGGTTTCTTTTGGTGGTAGAATGGTCCGCCAAGTTAATCATGCTTTCATCAGGTTGATTCCCAAGATGTCGGGGGATGCTATGATGAATGATTTCAGACTGATTTCCTGCTGCTCGGTGACCTATAAGATCATTTCCAAGTTGCTGGCTCGCAGATTGAAAGTCATATTACCTGGGATTATTTCTCCTCATCAGAGTGCTTTTATGAAAGGGCGCGCTATATCCGATAATGTCCTACTTGCTACCAAATTTCTAAGGGATTTCCAGGTTAAAGGCAGCTCCAAGAAGGCATGTTTAAAGATTGATCTTTCTAAAGCTTATGATCATGTGTCATGGGAGGGATTGTGGAGTTCCATGGTGAAGTTGGGATTCTCCAGTCGTTTTATCAACATTCTACAACAATGTGTTCAGACTATTTCCGTTTCGGTTCTTGTTAATGGTATACCCAAAGGTATGTTTAGAGCATCCAATGGCCTTAGGCAGAGGGATCCACTACCCCCTCTTCTTTTCATGATAGTCATGGAGAATTTGACCTATTTGACTTGCAAGGCGGAAGAGGAAGGGAGGATCAAACCTTTTAAGGTTCAGGGAACCAAAGTATTGAGCCATATGATTTTTATGGACGATCTTATGTTCTTTGTTGCTTCCCATATCAAAGTCTTCAGGGGTATTAGAACCATTTTAAATAATTTTGCTGATATGACTTGTTTACACATTAGTGATATCAAATCCAAGTGTTTCCTGTCCAAGTCTTGTGATACCAGAAGGGGGAAATTGAAGGAGGCTATCCAGATGGATTTTGGGTGCTTTCCTACTAAGTACCTTGGAGTACCCATCACGGGTGGTGTTGGTAGGGGTGTTGATTTTCAAAGCTGCTTGGATGATTTACGCTTGAAGGTGGAGAAATGGAGTGGTCTGAAGGTATCCATGGAGGGAAGAGTTGTGTTCATTAAGTCGGTACTTACCAGTATGATCAGTTACTGGTGCAGACTTGTGGATTTTCCATACTTCATCCTTGAGAAATGTCGTGTGGTTATGGCTGGCTTTCTGTGGAGCGGCGGGCAGCATTCAGTTGCATGGTTGGAGGTCGCTCAACCTTGGCATGGGGGTGGGTTGGGGCTGATTCATCCATGTGACATACAAGAAGAGGCCACAACCAGAAGAGTGTTTGAGTTCTTGATGAAGACCGAGTCTCCTTGGAGCAGATGGATGAGAGGAAGGTATGGCGGTAGTCTTGAAAATGGAGTGGAGCATCAGAACAACTGTTCTAGAATTTGGAGGAGAATTTGCTCTGCTTGGAACAATTGCAAGCAGGATTATAGGTGGACGAATGGGAACTGGATAGTGGTTGCGGTGGGGGAACCGTGGAGGGTAAACCAGAACCAGCCTCAAGTTCTCTGGGACCAGCTGCTGTGGAGTAAAAATCACTGCCCGAAGTGGAGTTTTTGCTCGTACAAATCCATTCTTGGTAGACTGGACTTTGGACAGAATTAGTAGATGGGGTAATGTGTTGAGTTCGTCCTATCTGCTGTGTCATCTGGAGGATGAATCACATCATCATCTTTTCTTTGGTTGTGTATACACCAAGTATTTATGGACCAGGTGCTCCCTTAAACTTAATTGGGGTGGTAATCCACCTACGAATATTCATGATAGTATGATGTGGATATTGGATCAGACAAAATATGATAGCCATGTGAGATGGTTTGCGGCCCTCATTTTGACAGGTCTCATTTATCATATATGGTATGAGAGGAATAGTAGAAAGCATGGGAAAAAGAGAAAGACAAAGTACAATGTTTTGATGTTTTTGTATAGAATCTTAACTTGTTGTGTAAAGCGAACCCGGGTACCCTCGAAAGGGTTAAACCTGAGGTCATCCTGATGTGGGGTCTTAAGTAATCGTGTATAGTATACGGAGTGTTTATACTCCTATACTCTTTTTGGTGCTTAGTAATATCTTACCTTATCCAAAAAAAAATTGTAACGATAATTTACTTCTAATAATATTATTTGTGATGTTGGATAAAATGTTGGCTTGTGATTTCTATGGGATTTATGTTGATATTGATGATCTATTTGTCGATCATGTTTTCTTTTGAGTAATCTCACTCTCGTGGTGATGGGTCATCAAAGTTTTTGGTATCAAAGCCTAGGTTTGTTGAGTTTACAGGGACATAGGTTTTTGTGTCTATTCTTACAAGTCCACCATACTTAACCATTGGTTAAGGTTATTCAAATTTGATTGAACATCACGAAGAACATGTAGACAACAGTTGCATTCCTCCCAGGGACAATGGAAGGTAGCATGCTCATGAGGAGAGGGTATCTAAATCTGAGAAGCCTGAGATGGTTCCCATTGGGTAGGATACACCTCTCCATCCAGACTTTTAGACCATGTTTGTACATATAATGTTTGCTTTCATTCACTTTTTGGCAAAATTTCAGCCCCAGTGGGAAAGGCTCAATCTTTGTGGCTCAAAGAGCATGAGAAGGTTTTCCGATTACTGAATATATTAAATGAAGACAAGGTGAAGCATGCCATCTATCTATTAAATGGAAATGTTGGCCATTGGTGGTCCATTGAGGAGGAGGAGAAGAGATTGGAAGAAGACAACTCTAGGATAGAGATTAGGAGGAGGTTTGAGAAAAGATACTTACCTCCTTCCTATTTTGACTAGAATAGTACATAGTTTGAGTAGGTGAGGTAGAGGGCAATGATAGTGAGTGAGTTTGAAGCCTAGATTGTAGATTTTTTAGGTTTCACACACACATGGCATTGATTGAGAAAGAGAATATTTGGCAGTTTGAGAATGGGTTGAATGTGGAGCTCGTGAGGTTGGCACTAAATTTGGAGTCATGGAAGAAGTTTTCCACCTTTTGGAGCATGTTAGGAGGATTGAGAGAACATTGGTCACCATATGTGACAATGATGCCAAGAGGAAGTCAATTTTGTCATCTAAATTGTTCTCAGGAGGATCCAAAAAGTAGAGGTTTTCATGACTGTCAAGGCCATAGTACCAGCAGTCTCAGTAGAGTGCGATTACATCATAACTGAGAGTGTAGAAGTAACAATTGTACGTATCTCCAAGAAGAGGCAGAGGTAGAGGACTACCATTGTATAGGGTATACGGTTTAATAGCTTCCTTCATTATAAGGCAATTTGGGCCGTTGGGTTCACTATAGAATAAGTGCTTTTATTGCCATCAAATGGGACACTGAGGATGTTCTACCAACAAATAAACCAAGAGGCATGAAAACCTTAAGAGTGAAGTTAAAAAGGATCACAACATTACATCATAAATATTAGTAGAGGGTGTGGAAAGGCCTCCAAGTTGGATCACCAGGATCCACAAGTTTAGGCCAAGGAAGAGGAAGATAACAAGATGCGTCCCATTTCTATGCAATGACCCAGTCTAAGGATGTTGTCTACCATAAAATCATTATAGGTCAGATAGAGCTTTTTTCATTCTGACTTCTTTGCTTTTCTATATGTATCTATTTTGGTTGATCCAGGTGTGACTCACTCATTTTTCACCATAGAGGTGATGGTACATTGTAATGTCCAGATAGTCATAAATCTAAACCTCTCTTCCTCTATGCCCCTTAAGTTGGATCCATATGTGTACATAAGGTGTGTCGATCATGTGTTCTCGTATTCTCTTAGCACAACATTCAAGTGGACCTTATGTCGTTTGAGATTCATTAATTTGATGTGATCCTTAGGATGGATATGCTATAGAAGTATAAAGTATTTCCAGACTATATGTCAAATGTTTTTGAATTATGGTAATGAGACATCTCTTGGTCCCTCCAAGGATACCACAATATTATCCCTATGTGTTTGGTGTCCTATGGCATAGGTGATAAGTTGATGAGGCATGATTGTGAGGATTTTCCAGCTCATATAGTTGATACTAAGGTTGTGAGTGCTCATATCTTTGATGTACCTATAGTTCTTGAATGAGTTTCCTAGTGTTCCACCCCCTCAAGAGATTGATTTTTGTATCAATCTTGTTTCTAATACACAACCAATAGAACAAGCACCGTACAAAATGCCATTTCTATGAAGGGTTTAAAGAAGAAACTAAATGAGTTTTCAAACAAGAGTTTCATCCAAACAAAAACATACCTATAGAGTTCTCATGTTCTATTTATCAAGAATAAGGATAGCTCTATGAGATTGTTCGTAGATTCTGGGCAGTTGAACAATATCATAATGAAGAACAAATATCCTGTAACATCCCTGACCTGGGTTATGCTTTAACCCTAGAAGATTTGCTTAAGTAAGGCATTTATATTCTTGTCTTTATCTTTTGAAAGGTATTTAAGACTAAAGGAGAGATTATGTTTCAATTTTGGTTCTATTTGAATAATGTTGAAACAATATTTTACCTATTTTGGACTAAAGTGCAAATTACCCAATTTAAGGGGTTACTTTGCAAATATTACATGATAAATGTTCCTCAAGTTTTATAGCATCATAGGAATGAGAATGATTCTGAGGTATGGCTTCCACAAGCCTAAGTTCCAAGAAGGAGCTTGTTTGAGTAATGCTTGTGTATTGAATGCTAGTTTTGGTGTAATTTGCAATTTACACAAAACCTAGGGTTGGATATGTAAAATACCACCTCTATTATGTCCCTACTATTTCTTGGTATCATTTAGAGAAAATAAAAAGAAAGGGGCGTCTTTTTTGAACTACTTTTGAGGAGAGATAATCTTGATAATAAAATAATCAAGAAATAAGCATAAATGAAACCCTAATTTATTATGTAGCAAAAATAAATATACTAATTGAAGTGTACATCAACTAAAAAGGCATTGGTTGAAATCCTATAGTGCAAGGACGTTCAAATGCCTTGAGTTTCACCGAAATGTCCTAAGTAGCTGAAGAAATCCACTCACATTTGTTAATTAAAGAGTAATGTCCACTATAAATGGATAATAATATTATAATGATTAAGGTGCTTAAGTGGTTGCTTTTAATTCAAGGATAATTGAAAGGAAATTGGGGATAAAGTAATATGGCTTCAAAGGCGAGGAAGGGAGGGGGCATGTGGCAAAAAAGTGGATGAATTTTCTTCTACTTTCTCTCTCCTAGAAAATCAATTACATATACTCAATTTTCTCCTTACTTGAAAGGCTATTTTGCAAACCACTTTCTTTCCTTGCTTAGGCCGACGATCAAGGAGCTTAGGAGCAGGAGGAAAACGTTCCCCAAGCTGAAGGTAAGCTCCATGTTCATCTTTAACCTTGAATTGATGGTTGAATCAGATTTCAACACTCATTTCTTCTCTCCTTCATCCAATGCTCAACCTTGGCTATCTTTTGCATCCAAAGAGTTGGAAATGAACCTTGGATAGTTGAAGGATCTTCTTTCACCATTCGAGACGTAAAGCTTGAATCTTTGAAGCTACTTTGAAGGCAGGTTATATAACTTGAACCCATGAATGTTATTATTGCTTTCAATTCCTTATCATATGTTGATCTTTTATTTCTTCTTGAATTATTGACGAATTCATCATATATATATGATAAGTAGAATCTGGAGGTCTGAAGCTTGATGATGATGACATCATTTTAGCACACACCTCAAGAATATCAAGAACAAACGGTTGCAATTTTGTGGTCAAACGGTTTCAAACCGTTAGAGACCAAACAATTTCAAACCGTTTGGTGACCAAACGGTTTCAAAACCGTTAGAGGTCAAACGGTTAGAGACTAAACGGTTTCAATGAATTCAAGGATCAATTGGTCTCATGACCTAATAACTTTAAACAATCAAACTCAATTGATTTCAGAACCCTAGCTCAATTGATTTCAAAACCCTAGATCAATTGATGTCAAAACCCTAATTTAGGTTTAAACAGTTTCAACGCCGATTTGACCAAACAGTCTCAAACCGTTTGAGGACCAAACAGTCTCAAACCATTTAGGGTTAAATGATTTCAAAGTTGATTTGATCAAATGATTTCAAACCCTAATAAGATCAAATGGTTTCAAAAGCGATTGAAGATCAAAGGGACCAAGACCGTTTGAAGGTCTAAATGGTCCCATACAGTTTGAAGGTTAAGACCAAGACCATTTGAAGGTCTAAACGGTCTCAAACCATTTGAAGGTTAAGACCGAGACCGTTTGAAGGTCTAAACGGTCTCAAACTGTTTGAAGGTCTAAACGGTCCCAAACCGTTTGAAGGTTAAGACCAAGACCGTTTGAAGGTCTAAACGGTATCAAACTGTTTGAAGACAAAAACCAAGACCGTTTGAAGGTCTAAACGGTCTCAAACTGTTTGAAGGTTTAAGGACAAACCGTTTAAAGGTTCAACTAGTCTAAACCATTTGAAGGTCCAATTGATTCAAACTATGTGAGTACTAATAACCCCATAAGTGGTTGAAGAAGTATCTCAAAGTTAATTTCAATGGAAGTACCTCTAAAGTATTTAGGTGATTAATACATTTAGAGTGATTATCACTTGATGACTATGAAAGTAATAAATTCAATGCACTATGATAAGCATTGGTGCATGTACTTAGTGAAAGGTTAAGCCAACTGAATAAGGTATGATGGTGATGTGTGTCTCTAGTACATGGAACAATGATAAGTATGATTTTAATACTTGAATGATGCTATGTGCTCTAAGATATGTGGAAGCACTGACTTAGGGTTTGGATTAATGAGGTAATCATAAAACCCTAATAAATGGAGAATGGAAACCGTAATCAATATAGAAAATTACAATACATAAGTTTAATTGAATACTTATGAAGGTATTATGTAATTCTAAACATGTGGAGCAATGAGTTGGGTTTTGGATATTAATTATAATATCAACACATTCTCCAAGATGCATGGAGTTTTGAATTAAGGTTTGATCTTTGATAATGTGATCATGAAACCCTAATATAGGGTGATGTCATGTGAAACCCTAATATAGGGTGATGGTATGAGAAACTCTAACTGATAAAGATGAGAAACCTTAACCCTAATGAGGGAATAGTGATGTTATCTTTGTATTGCATAATGTTGATGTGTAATTGACATGACTGTTATCAAGTATACTAACCATGTAGGTATCATGAGATGATGAGCATAACCAGGTATGAGCTATGATGTTAATGGGCCTTATGAGCCATTATTTTATTTGTTGCCTAGTGAGAGGTGACAAGAAATTGAATATGCCTGGTGAACTATGTGAGATGCTTGTGTAACAAGTATCATGACTACCTTGGTCAGATGACCTGGAGGTAATATTACCTGGTAGTAGTAACCATGTTTAGTTATGAATTAAGGGTTTAAATAACCAAATCCAGTAAACATGATGATGGTATTGTTGAGGGATGTGAATTCCTAGTAATTAGATAAGGGATTGAGATCCCAATGTTTTATAAAGTTTTGAAAAGTACTTGATAGAAGTATTACATGTTTCTTTGTAGCATTTGTCATAATAATTCTTGTTTGAAAACTTGACTGATGCTAAACGAATATGGTAATTTACTTAAATAACCAAGTGGAATCTTATCATGTAGAGCCCTGGCCATAGATCCATCATCGTCACTAGTTGGTGATGGTGAAACAGGTTTTCCTATGGGAACTCCTGGAATGCATATTTTTGAATATGTGGGGGTAATGGGTGAATATATCCTTACGCCTCATAGGAATGACTGTGGGCCATATCCTATGCATAGGAATGGTTATGGACCATATCCCAATAAGAGTATGGCTATGGGCCATGACTCCACAATACCAGGCATTGGCTACAGGCCATATCCTGAAGAGAGTATATGCTACGGGATATAACTCTATAGCGAAGTTGCCAGTATACCCTGGAAAGCTATTTTAGCAAGCGACACGAGATGTCCTACATGTGGTCTCACACTGACTGAGACAGATGAGGTGATGGAGTCTGGCTCTTCCATTAACCTTGTATGGTACCGATGCTTACATAATTGTTGTCGGTTGGAGCATGAACAGTATACTTCATCTCCTCAGGGCATAAGTGTGATTGTAAGATGTAATCACCCATGTAACATATTTGATTAAGGATGAAATACGGAAATCATTGGTTGACGATACATTACTTTGTGTATCCTAAATGGATAGATGTTATACATGTTCTTCATATTCCTTAGAAAATAGATGATTTACCGTTTTATCTTACATAGTTGTAATGCTTTAAAAGAATCCTCTACTCAGTTTATCACTATTTATCTGCAATAACAATGTTTCTAGCGGAGAGTTATATCTCTCACTGGGACAATTTCAATTGTCTCACCCCCGTGGGATCCAATCTTTTTAGGTGGACAAGGATGAGGAGGTAGAAACCATATACCAGGGGAAGGACAGTAGCATCAGGGACATCAGTAACATCTCAGGTCGAGATATTGACTGTCGCGTTTTATAGATATGAGTCCTATGTGTCGTCTCTGTACTCTCAAGTCCTTGGATTCAGTAGTTAGTGCTTTTATGATTCGATCTGATATTTTGGCATTGAATGCCTCAAGGTTTTATGTTGCTTATGTGTAGATTTAACAAAGCAACTGTTGTATGTAATCCTCGAGAAAAGAAGGTACATGGTATGTACTTTGTGGACCAGAATGTATATATAATGTTTTGGTTCTGGTTATAAGAGTTTTCTAGAAATGGATCTCTTTGCAAATGGTTTTAATTTTTAGTGATTTTTGTTAATCCACTGCTAATGTTTAATTCCGCTTAATTAGTAATGGTTTTGTTGATTGTCGTGTCATATCCCTTGTCGAGGATCGACGACTTGTTTGATTAGTTGGAGGGAGCCTCAATGTTCTCAAAGATTGACATGTGGTTACCATTAGTTGATGATTATAGAATAAAATATACCCAAGACAACCTTTAGGACTATGTATTGAGTCTATTGATACTAAGAGTTTGTAGTTATGTCATTTTGACTAACCAATGCACCTACAACTCAATGGACTTGATGGGTGGGTGTTCAAGAAATATCTGGACCAGTTTGTAGTAATTCTGATAGATAGCGCTTTAATATACTCCAGGGACTAGGTGAAGCATGAGCAACACCTTGAATTGACCTTAGACCTCTTGAGACAACGACAATTATATGCTAAATTCAACAAGTGTGAGTTTTGGCTGACAGGGATTTCTTTCATTGGTTATGTCATATCTTTCTAAGGGATTTGTATAAATCCTAGGGAGGTGGAGTTTTCCCTATTGTGGGAGCATCCAAAGACCCAGACAGAAGTATAAAGTTTCCTTGGATTGTCATGGTATTACATGTGGTTCATTAAGTATTTTAGCATGATACCCTTGTCACTGACCATGCTAACAAAGAAAGATGGGCCTTTTATTTGAATAGAGACATGCCAAAGGATTAAAGGAGAAACTGACATATACACTGGTGTTAGTATTTATAGAGCCTAGGAAGGGCTATACAAGGGTATTCAGTGTGTGTTGATGCAAGACAAACAAGTGATCTCATTTTCTTCGAGGCAACTTAAGAATCATGAGGAGAATTACCCTACACAAGACTTGAAGTTAGTCATATTACTCCTAGAATCGAAGATCCGGAGACATACATGTAACGAGAGAAGTGTAGATTTTCATGTACCACAAGAATATACAATATCTCTTCTTGAATTAGGAGTTCAATATGAGACAAAGAAGATTTCTTACTTTGCTAGAAGGAATGTGATTTCATAATAGTGTACCACCTTGGAAAGGCAAATGTGGTAGCATACATATTAAGTAGAAGTTCATTGTCATCATTTGTATCTAGAACTCTACAGTTTCACTTCATGGCATGTTCAAGGAGGGATATGTTGGTTTCTCTATGTCAAATGAAGGTATAGATGGAGGTATCCATCATTGGGGGACTATTATTCGAGCTATAGGTCAAACCCACGTTGAAACAACAAAGTAAGGATGAACGACAAAGAGATATTGTGATTCAAAACATGAGGTATGATCTTAGAATTGAGAATCATGATGGGTTTCAAGAGTCGAATATTGGGACTCTGTGTTACCTGACCAGCCTAAATCACACATCTAAAAGGAGCGGGTCCAGAGTAGTCAGACTATTAAATTTATAACTTGACACTTAGTCCCCCGCAACTATGATATGAGGTCCAATGTAGTAAGTTGGGGTCAATTCACGGGGACAAGGGTGGAACATGTTAAGAAAGTAGAGTGTTCTCTTAGTTACACCAATTAAAGAGTGAGATAAAGCTTTGTGTTACTTACAGAATAATGGTATTTGAACAAATAAGCAAAGTAAATCTACTAAAACCAAAGAAGAAATAAAAAAAACTAGTGAAATCAAAGAGTAAGATATCAAGTATGGATGGGTAACTTGGATTGGGTTTCACCATCTAAGGTCTCTCACCAACATGCAAAACCCATGTTCATTGTATACCCTTAGCAAGTTTAAAAGCAATCATTATACACGTCTATTCCCTCCTATCTTGAGCTTAGGATAGATCTAGATTATGAGGTTGTCTCTCTCTCAAGATGGAAACAAATAATCACAATAAAATGATATGTTTATTAGCTTAACCAATCCAACATTCTCATGCATTCATGAAACTCCATAACATTTATATATGGCCGACTCTACTCTTTTGAGGTACTAACAAACAAACAACACAAGATGGTAGTTAAGCATGCAAGTGAAGCACTAAGACCAAGAGTATGGAGATAAATATTTCCAAGAGCATATATTCAATGGATATAAGTATTTGCATGTTGGGAGAGTCTTAATGGATACTCCCAACCCAAGATATAAGTTTAACCACTCATGGTGGTGAGTAACATTACAGATTTTACATGTATAATGAGACATGGGGATGGATGATGAAATGGAAGAAAGATATGAAGGAGTATGATTAGATCTAGAGAAGAAGAAGGGGGATACACCAACAATGACCATGGATGTTCAAGGTTGATGGACGTCTTCTACCAAACAAAATTTGGTGTTGACGTCGAAGACGATTGATCCTTCTCTCAAAGAAGAAACTCGGGGATGCTTGGTGACGGAAGAGGTGTGCTATCTCCTTCAGACTCTTGTCTTTGGAGATCTTGAACCTATGGCAAGGTGGTTTTGTGGTGTGGAAGCACTTCGTCATCTCTCCCATGTCATGGCCCCTCTCAATGAGTGATGTGGTCAGATATTTATATTTGTGGGTTGTGGAGTAGTAGTTTCATCGGGAACTAGGGTGCAAGCTTAGTGGTCGCCAAGGTTTTAGGCTCATTGGTCGTAGAGGATGTGGAGTCCCCGCAGTCATCAAAATGCAAGCTCAAGGATCATTGATGATGTCGGGACTCAGTGGTCACTGATGGTTGTGAGTCCATCAGTTGTTGAGACTGTCAGGTCTCAGCATCACAGATAATTGTGGGTCCATCAGTCACCAAGACTATCAGGTCTCAACGTTTGCTGATGGTTGTGAATCCATCAGTCGTTGAGACTGTCAGCTAGTTAGGTTCCAAGCATGTAACACCAATGAATGCTAGCTCAATGGTTTTTTATGGTGTACTACCATCGGTCATCAAGCCTTCAGGGCTCCACTCTTGTGATATATGTGCAAATAAGAGAAGAAAAGGAAATTAGGTAGTTACTCCAAAAATGCCAAAATAATGGATTTGTCATAATGAAGCATTGTTAAGTTGATTCTGTGAGGGTAAAACATGCACTCAAAAATCCACAAAATTGGATGTTATCAACCCCTCCCAAACTTAGGATCTAGATTTTGCTCAATGTAACAAATAGAATTTAGGTATCAAATGACTTCAAAGGGCTTTATTAGATTAGTGTTTTTAGAGTGTGAAAAACATCCTTACGTCAACCTTACCTCTCAAAATGTGTGCATTATTGTTAGGTGTTGTTAATATCTAGATTATCCCTTCTAGATTAGGAGTTGTGTTACTCATTTTGTCTATTACAACCTTTTTCTAAAGAAGGATATCTCCATCATGATGCACTGATAATCCCTTTCCTGGTCGTACTTGCCAAGGTTCTGGGTAGAGGTAGCATTCACACCTGACTTTTATTTTATGGAGACCTAGATATTGTGTTGGGTTAAGATAAGGCTGAATTGTTTCCCTACCTTTCTCAGAGTTGCTTAACCACTGGTACTTTTGTAGTGACAGTTTTACCTGATTTTGTACCTGATGTAGTCTCAAGTGGTTATGTGATGTCACCTTCAAAAGGCTAGTGAGAGGTTTGGTTTCCAGCCTTGTGCCCCTTAGCATGTTTTTAATTTTTGGGCACAACTCTAATGATTTTATTCCCACTCGTCTTATATTCTTTCTTACAGGCTTAGGGGTAATAGGTATTTCGAGGATGCTTTGGGCCACCAAGCCTCATTTGATCCCAAAGTGGGGATTTAAGTAGTAGAGTGATAGTTGTTTCCTTTTTCCATGGTTATGTGCTTCCCAGCCTGTACTTAAGATTTAGGGTGATAAATTAGGACCGTATCAAACTGAGTCCTCCTTACATCGAGGGTAACAACCATCTTTCTACATTATACAATATCTTGGAATAAGGCTGGCATAAAAACATCATCACACTCAGTTTTAGGTGAGTTAGATAGCCCAAATCTGTTCTTGAATTATGCTAAGAGTTATCCTGAAGACAAGAAATTCTAAGGGTGAAAATTATGATAGCATTTAGGGAAAATTGGATCTAAAACTTTCATGTGGCACACTAGCAAAAAGTTCTAGTTTATGTTCAGAAATTAAAAAAAAATCGAAATTGGACTTATGTGCAAAATCAAAAGTTTAAAAGTTTAGGCAGTCAAAAATTTTGATGCATAGTAAAAAAATTTGAAATGAGTAGAGGATATGAGAGTAGTACCTCTCTTACCCATTTATACTCCCCCCCAAACTTATCATGCACTCTATCCCAGAGTGTCAAAGATAGAGGTCGAATATACCTGGGCATGGTTTTCTCGTCGTTTGTTTGTCCCTTGATTTCCCAGTGAGAGCGTAGCAACATATCATCATAAACTTCTTAGATTGTATGGTAGCACTCGTGTTGCATACTTTATACCTTAATTTCCATCAGAGCCAAGGATGTCATCCAGTATAAGCAGTGAAAGTCATAGTCGTTTGTTTGTTGAAGTTGTTGAGGGCTCTGATGATCGAACTGTGGCTTTCTTAAAGTCTTTGTTTGAGACTATTGGTATCCCTTGCCATGCTCATGTATCATCTTTATTATGTCTTTTATACAAATCTTTGTCTTTTCTTATGTGACACTCTTTGGTGTTGTCATATTTGTATACTTGTTCAAAGTGAAGGCAGCATCAGAGTTGTTGTATAGGACTTCAATTTTTGCCTTGATGTTGACCGCCAAGAGTGTCTAGTGGTTATCATGCAGGATTGACATGTAAATGAAATTAGGGAGGGATCGTGATAGGTGTTGTTTCGGTCGCTCTTTTTCTCCAAAATTCTTCTCGTGGATGATGTCCTCTTGTAAAAGATAGTAACCATGTGTGTATTAGGCATACCATCCCAGAGTAGGGATTAGTAAGTTGACATCACACTCACAATCATACATCCCTTATTACTCAGAGTATTATAGAGGTCGTCTTTTAAGACACATATTTTGTCACATTTGAAGACCACTTCCTATAGTTCATCATTTTCCTTCAGCATGTTCGTTATCATATGTGGTGATTCAAGAGAGAGATCTTCACATGACCATCTATCAAACTCTGGGAAGCTATAATCAATTGTTCCAACTCGCCCTTCTAGCCTTGCTTCAAGAAGCTCTTCATTCGGATCAATATGTGATTCTTCCTCTATCTCTCCCTCCTCTAGTAGATCTGTTGTCCCTTGGTGAGTTTCTTCTGGTATGTCAGACGTAGGTGGCTTGGTTCCCCTTGTTGGAGCAGGTGTTGTCCCTTGTTTTTTTTTTCAAGATGATGCACATCTTCATCAGTTGTTGTCTTGACTGGAATTGATTCTTGTTGTTGTTTTGTTCTACAGATAGTCAGCCTTCTTTCCATGTTGATGCTCATTTTGGCTCCGATGGATCCAACCATAAGTTTTTTTGCTACTTGAGCCATGGCAATTTCTAAGGAATCAATAGTCCTGTATGGAGCCAGCACAAGACTACATTTGGAGGCACTGTCAGATTATTGAAGAAGCAACAACTGTAGATTACTTTCATGGAATAAACACATCACAACCTATGCAGGTCTTCAAGGAAGAGGTCTTAGAATGGGATACTCTTGTTCACTGCTTTCATCAAACGTAAGACGATAAAGGCACAATCCCTGTATCTTGGTTCTTCTTGGGGGACATTGGAGTTTATTATAAAGCTTTTCTAGTTTTTGATGTGGTAATTTCATGTTTTCTGAATGGCATGCTAGAGTCTGATATGAACTTTCTGGATAGTATGTGCTTCTTTATCTCTAAAAAGCATGGAATTGTAAGGTAGCTCTACACTACAGTAGTTGAAGAAGGTCATGTGGTGTTTATATAGATCAACCATCGTCATCACCCAATGTTTGGTTGTTTAAATGGGAAAGGTGACAAATATTATCTCTTGTCTTGCCACAATAGCTTGAAGTTCCTTGATTGGAACTAATTTCAGCTTGTCCTCGTACAGTCTCTTTGCTAAAATATATGTACCATTGAAAATTGGTCGTATCTTGTTAGCATGCAAGAAATCCTCTAGATCGGTTGCAAAAAGGACTATGAATATGTGTTGATAGACCTTTTCCTTCTTCATGAAGATTCCTCAGAAGTGTTCTATAGTCAAAGTTCTCCCTTGGTTGTTATATATGATATTTGTTCTAGGTAGGCTGTCATTCAAGATGTCTATTGGAACATGTATATCTCTACATCAAATTTGAGATACTGATGCCATATCTATCCCATTCAATTTGCAGGGGAAGGGGATGCATCAGGTCTCATGGTGTCTCATCCATAATTGGATGTAGAGTTTCCTTGGGTGTGGCATTCAGAAAGAATAAGACTAGCCCACTTTCATTTTCATCAGAAATTCCCTATTTACTAGGGGTTTCCTATAAAGTTAATGTGGGTCCTGAGATGTTTACTTCAGGGGTTTCAGATGGGTGTGACTCAGGTGCACTAGTTGTAGGAGCTTCTGGTGGTGTTGTTTCTAGAATTTTTGCTCCTAGATCAACCAACTTGGTAGCTATCTTTCCATCATATCTTTCATTATTGGTCTGAGTGGGTTTGTGCTGATCATTGTACTATAAATAGATATCACAAATATTCTGGACGATGCCCATGTAATCAATATATTGTGATGTTATTTTGGAATATATTGTATCCAAGAAGTGGTCATGACTTTCCTACCTTTGTCTTGATGGATCGTATTCACGAGGTTGAAACTCTACTAGATTGTCATTGTTGTTGGCAAAGAGTTTAAATCAAATTCCATTGTGGGAGGATCATGGTTGACTGTGGATCTCTCTTTGTTTATCTGGTGTTCCACTCAGAGAATATCCTCCTTTGCCGAGGGAGCATTATCTACTTCTTCATCTTTATGGGTAATAGGGTCAGACGGGCTAGAGGATGCCTCTAAGGGTGAAGGACTGAAGATACATTTGGACCTTTTCCTTACTTGCCTTTCCTCCTCATGCCTTTGTTCCTCTTCCATTACTCTTAAATACTCTTCATGCTCTTTACACATTTTGTCTCGACCTTTGCGCATTTCATCCATTTCCTTTCTGAGTTCTTCCATTTATGTATCCACTGTATTCATTGCTTGCATCATCTTCTGCTAGTTGATGAGGATGTCCTTCATGAATTGTGGCAAATTTGTTGTTCTTTCATATATCTTTTGTACTTGCATGGTTACTGCTTGTAGGCTAGATGTAATAGTTAATATATATTAAAGGATGAATGTTGAATTTTCTCAAATCTAACGTCAAATTGATGGCCTAGTTCTTCTCTAAGGCTAGTTGTTTGTGTGATTGTGTTAATGTGGGTGTAGCTAATGAGTGCATCATTTGCGAGTGTGTTTCTTTCTCTGCCCAGGGTGGAGATGGTGCAGGCTTCTCAGGATCCATTAGTTGGATCACATATGCATTGGTTGTGGCCATTTGCACCTTTGCCTTCCCATCATGTGATAGTTTTTTGCCATGCATTTACCTATATCTTCAGGGTGTATCATTGATTCATCAACAAGTACCTCTATATGTCCCTCCTTAATGGTGAAGGTTGTGGCCTCGTCAACATTTTTCTCCACGTCTGTAGCAAGTTGTTCTTGTACTTTTGACCTCGTTATCTCAACCTCTTTTTATTGTGGAGGGGTCGGTTTCAATGTTGACTGTGGCATTTTTTTTAAACTTCCTTGTTGACCTTGAGTGTCATCTTTCTTCTTTCCTATTCTACAACCTTTTCTTGCTTCTACATAGGGTCCTCTGTGGGGGTTGTGTGCACATCTCCATGTTATGTAATCATACTTGACAACATATTGTCTAAATCATCCTTGTAGCTGATTAGCTTGTGAGCATCGTAATGGCCCATCTTTAGAGGGGTAGTAGAATGTTCATCTTTGCAAGACTATAGAATTACTTGTCACCCTTCTGTGTGATCGCCTATGTTGTGATGAGATATTTTATTTCAATGAACCTACTTCTTTTACTTTCCTCAAACTTATTCAGTATTGCTGGGTAGACATAATTGTAGGGAAATATGGCATTAGATATGGCAACAGAAATAAAAAAATTATTTCCATATTCCCCTTAGACAGTAGATTGAATCAACAACTATGAACTGGGAAGGAGGGTTGCAAGGCATATACCTTGTCCTGGATAAATTCCAACAACTATCCTTATTGCAGTGTGTATCTTCCTTAAGTTGCACCTGGACGACTGTCGACGGTGGCATCCTAGTCTATCACCTCATATGGCAGTTGATGACGTCCTCCTAGTGGGTGGAAAAGGCCTCCATGCCTCTATCCATCGGTAACTCCTATCATTCTTTTAGAGTAGACAAGAAGGAGTTGTCCCTTCTGGTCAACATGCTAGCATCGACTTGATCTCCCTTGTTGTCTCTCCCTCGTTGTATCTCCCTTTTATGGGTAAGACTTTCTCAGGTTCTCTAGAAATCCTTGACTATCCCTCTATTTATAGGAGGTTCAGGATCAGGATTTCCATATTAAATGGGAGTCCTCAAAATTTTCTAACCATGAACCAGTCGATTCACCACTTAACTGATCAGCTCACACGTGAGTTGATAAGTTCAACTCTATGTTTCCTAATCGCAATTGTATCGGCTTTTAATATTCAATAAATGCACAAAATTACGTCAACGTCAATCCATGATCCAATCTCATTTATTAACCAAATGATCGGTTCATAACCCATTCATACATCTAAAATGATTGATTCACTTAATGAATCGATCGTTTCATACTTCTGATTGCCAGTCTTGTTTAAATTGAATACCTAAAACTATAGTAATCAAGTTTGAATCATATTCATGAGTAAACTCCCTTTCTAGGTGTATCCTAAGGGTGTGAGCTAATAGGTCCCAAGTTATGTTGGCAGTGAATGTACATAATTGATTTATGACATCACAAGAAATGAACGGTATCTAGAAACACATCATTGCTACCCAAGTAACTAAAAAGTTGGAGAACAACTTCAACCTACAATATGTGATTAGTGTTATAGTGATTGTATAGTTCATTTGTCTCTGATATCCAGATTGAAATCGAGGCATGGAATCTTCATCCTCTTCAACGTTCAATCCATGATCCTTGAACTAGAGAAGATTGTCTGAGATACATATGAGCTCAATATCACATATTAACTCATGTGATCATGGCTAAGCATTTCTCAGTCTCTCTTATCAAGTGGTTGGGATATCAAACACTTGTAGGAGGGACAAATCCCATGTGTTTCACTCATAATCATTCCTCATGTGTCACAATGTATTCGAGCATCACCTTCATGGTAACCCTTATTCAAGGTCATGTTGGATGATGCCAAAGTCCATCAAACATCATGTGATGAGTGTAGTGATTTTAGGTCTATGAACCTCAATCACCACCATCACTATGAGACCTGATTTTTGCTATCATTCAATGGTTTCTCAGCATCACCCTCAAGGTGGGTCTATCCAATCCACTATTCTCTAATAAGTATTTGTATGTTTGGTTTGATATCACATATCATGACTAATGAGATTATGTCATAAGCCAACACACACTCTACTCTTATGTGTTATTGTTGCCTATCAGCTTCCATAATAACAACTGACTAGGGACATAACAAGAATGTACATACTCTTAATATTCATATGATTTCATTGTTAGGTCCTCAACCTAAAGATATACATCATCAAATAACATAATTCCTTAGAAATTTATAAGGTTACATCATTATCTCACAACTACATGAAATAGAATAAACAATTGCCTTTCATTATTAATCAAATCATTTACAAGATATGCCATTGCAATTATAATATGATTGGCCCTCTGGTCATACATACCAATGGACTCCTAATTTCACTTAGATCTAATTACCCATGAACTTAATCCCAATTGACCTTCATGCTTATGCTCTAAAAGTGCTTTTTCCAAGGGGTCAACAACATTGCTTTTAGTTGGTACTATGTAGATCTTCACATCTTTTTAATGTACATTCTCTTGTATGAGTGCAATGGATGTTTTTTTGTGCTTGGAACATTGATGCAATCTGGGTTCCTTAGCCTGTGTAATAGCTCCATTATTTTCATGACACAATTATATTACATTGTTAATGCTTGGAACCATCCCAAGTTCAATGTTGAAATTCTTAATCCAGAATGCTTCCTTTGTTGTAATGGATGAAACAATATACGCGGCCTATGTTGTAGAATCAACAACTGTCTCTTACTTGGATCTCTTGCAACTCACACTCTGTGAGGCAAAACACAAATCCTAATTGCGATCAATAATCATCTTTGTCAGTTTGGAAAATTGCATCATTTTAACCCCTTACACCCAACTCTTCCTCACACCATAAATAAGAAATTGATCCTTAGTTCTTCTCAAATACTTAAGGATGTTCTTTATGGAAATCCAATGAATTCATTGGGATCTGACCGATATCTGCTCGTCATGCTCAAGGCAATGGAGACATCGGGATGAGTGCACAACATTACATACATGATAGATCCAATTGCAAACACATATGGAATCTTACTTATGTGGTCTTATTCTTCACAAGCACAAGGACATTGGGCTTTACAAAGGCTAATTCCATTATATATGGGCAAATTCCCTCTCTTTGAGTCCTACATGTTGAACGTCTTCAACACTTTGTCAATGTATGTACTCTGACCTAGGCCAAGAAACCTTTTAGATCTATCTCTATAGATCTTGATTACTAAGATATAGGAGGCTTCGCCTAAATCCTTCATAGAGAAGGTACTTCCCAGCAAGTTCTTTACCATCTATAAAGTAGGAATGACATTACCCATCGGTAGTATGTCATCTACATACAATATGAGGAATACAGTCGTGCTCCCACTGACCTTCTTGTAAACACATGTTTCGTCTTCATTTTGACTAAAGCCAAACTCTTTGACTATTTCATCAAATCAAAGATTCTAGCTCTGAGATGCTTGCTTCAATCCATAGATTGACCTTTGTGACTTACAAACTTTATTTACATCCTTAGGATTTATAAAACCCTCAGATTGTGTCATGTGCACATCCTCAAGAAGATTCCCATTAAGGAATGTAGTTTTAACATCCATCTGCCAATTCTCATAGTCATGGTAATCTACAATGGCAAGCATGATCCTAGTGGACTTACCATGGCAATTGTAGAAAAGGTTTCATTATAGTTAACACATTGAACTTGTATGAAACCTTTGTAACCAGTCAAACTTTGTAAGATTGTACATTACCATCCATGTCGGTCTTCTACATGAAAACCCACTTGCACCACCAAGTTCCATACCTTGTTCATGTACAAGGATTCCATCTTAAATCTCATGGCCTCAAGTCATTTCTTAGATTTCGCTCCCTTAATAGATTCTAGGTAGGTTGTTGGCTCATCATCAATGACTGAATCATCCCCTTCTTGAGCCACAAGATAACAAATCTTTCTAGATCAAGATGTCTCCTAGTAGATCTATGAGGTTCCTATGTTATATGAGGAATTTGTGATTCCAAAATGGTTAGTGACTCTCTATGTTCCTCTTGTAACTCTATAGGTTCAATGTTTTGTTCTTGGTCTCGAACTTCTTCAGTTCTAGTTTCCTCCCACTAATTCCTTTGTAAATAAATCCATTTTCTAGGAATGCAACTTCCCTGGAAACAAATACTTTGTTTTCAGATGTAGGGGTGAGCAAATAATGGTCCAGACCATAAAACCGGACCAGACTACTCAATTTGATCCGGTTTGGTCCGGTCCATTTTTAGTTTGGTCTGGTCCACGGTCAGGGAATTTTGATGAGTTTGGTCTTCAATCCGGTCCGGTCCAGACAGCAAACTGACTTTTATATAAAATTTATATATATTTGAAGGTGTATTCAATAATAACTATAAATAAAGTACATATTGAAGCATTACTAGTATAAATGTTTGATACTAAAGTTATATAATTGTTAGAAGTGACTAAGATTATCAACATGTACAATTAAATAAGTTGTAAAACATGTAAAAAAGGCTGATTACGGTTCAAACGGTCCAGTCCTAGCACAAACGGTCCGGTCCCGGTCCAGTCCTACCTCAAAACGATCTGATATGCGGTCCATATATTTGTTAAAATCCGGTCTGCGGTTCGGTCCGGTTTGGTCCGGTTCGATCCGGTTCTGGATCGATACTCAGACCTAGTCAGGTGGGTTATATAAGTAGTGTACATTGGTTTCTTTGGGATATCCAAAAAATAACATTTATCTAACTAGGGTCAACCATTTTAGGAAATATTTTCCTCACATAAGCTTCACACTCTCAAATCCTCATAAAATAAATTTTGGGATGCTTCAGAGTCCATATATCTCATATGGTGTCTTTTGAACTGATTTAGATGGTAAGCGGCTAAGTGTAAATGTTGCAGTTCAAGAGCATAACCCTATAAGGAAGTCGAAAGATCAACAAAATCCATCGTTGATCGCACCATACCTAGTAATGTGTGATTCCTTGTTTCTAATACAACATTATGTTACGGTGTTCCAGGTGGAGTTCATTGTGATACGGTACCAATGTAATGCCCTTCCAAGCACATATATGTCAGCGCAAGAAAACCCTATGTTGTCCATAACATGAGTCACTCGGCTTAGAGGAACATTACAAAACATGATATTCAATAATAGCAAGATAAATGAAACACCATGCATTACTTGGAAATATAGATTCATGCATTGTTCTTTAAAAAGGGAAAGCATAAATTGACTCATATTGATCTCAAACCTAATAGATGTAGACTAAGCAAATCTAAAACATGGAATGATAAATTAGACTAAAGAATCCACCGAGCGGTAGATGGCACCCCGCCAAGATAAAGTCTCCTTTGAAGTTAGCTACTTTGAAGAGCTCACTTCAATTCTCTCTTGATCCTTGATCTAGGGACAACTCATCCCACGACCATGTGAAACAAAGAAACATTGTAAGTAAGCGACACTATGCATATTATAAAAACTAAGAAATAGGCATATATACTTGAACTGGAAAAAAAATTGACATGAGTTAACATTTAAGAATTATCATTACACTTTAGCTTGCATTACATCATTGAATTAAGAATATTACTATATGCATTCTCTATAAAACTTCCCACATGTGGCACATCATGCTCGGAAAGCCCATCATTGTTAGGAAGCCCATAATGACCATAAAGGTCCATCATTTAGAGAAACATATAATAAGTTACTTAATTCTCTTATCTTCATCATTAACATCATTGTTCTTGACTTTCCATCAATGTAAATTGTCCTCATCCAATAATTGCACCAAAGTGCTCATCAGGCCGGTTAAGGCTCATCTTAGTTGCACCAAAGTTCTTATTAATGCCATAAAGACAAAATAATATAAAGAGGAACAATTCACAATTGAAGTACATCATCTTCATCATAATGGGATTTCTCCCTCTTAGTCTTGAAATTATCATTACAAGATTTACACGAGTCTTTCTTCAATTTTTTAATCGCTACATGAGTATAGCATTAAACTAATGAGCATAAGTGATCAACAAAGGACTTTGTGATCGTATAAAACAACATCAAATAATATAATATGAGGGATCATCATTATCTTAATTTCATTCATGAACTTGGAATTTAAAGCATAATCCAAAATTGTACATAAAATGTGATTCATCCAAAATTACCTAATCATACTGGCATGACCCGCTTACCTGGAGCAAGGTAGATCCTAAATTAATTCCTTTGATCTTGTTCCAACTCCTAGGTTCCTAAAATTACATGATTCATATTAGGTATCATCTTTATACTCATCCTAAACCCTAAAATTAGGTAATCTAGAAAATCATGGTCTGATATTATCAAGTTAGACTTTAAAAACCCTAAAATTGGATTCATTGTCAAAAATGCTTTCTGAAACCTATTTTCTCATATTTTTCCGATGAGCGGTTGATCATCTGTGAATTTTTGACTAATGGGACAATGAAAAATTGAGTAAAAGCCACATAGGAAAACATTATCCACCAAAGCTGTGGCTTGCGCTGAGATGGCCCAATAGGGCACCACCGACTAGCACCGAGGCCACATAGTTAGAGTGCACATCAAAGAGAAAGGGGAGCGATTAAAATACCATAAAATCCCATGGTAGATTCATTAATCAATTAAGTAAGAAAGGGCAAAATTGGGAAATCCACCACTAGAATCTTTGTTCTCAAATGATGATGGAGTAGTCCATCCTCCGATCAAACCCAGAACCCAAAATGCAACTCAATTGATTATTAGCAAGAACCAACTTTGCAAATGGGATCCTGAGATCAGTGTGGTCTCAGTGACCCTTCACTCGGGCTTTTTGATGACTAGAAACAAATGTCAATCCTTCTTCCATTACTAGCTAGGTGGTTGTAACACCTGGGCCCACTACGCAAAACTGTAGTAAAGCTTCAAGAAAGACAACTGGCCCCACAGACCACCACTAGCGTTAATTTCCCACTTTGTCCTCACTCACATGCAAGCCAGTATAAATTTCCTGACTGGTCACTCATCCTAGTACTACTCTGGGTTGAGGACGCTTAACCACAGAGTTCTTTAGTGATGGGCTCCCTAAAAAAGAGGTACACCTTGGTGATATATGTAGTCCAATCATTCCTTTTAAGATCATTTTATTTGAGGCCTCAAATCCTGGCACATTACGATCTTCCCCACTTAAAATCTTGATGTACTTGTCAAGGCTCAACCATAAGGCCTCACAGTCATTCCTTGTTTCAGTGGAGACCCAGAATGACCCATGTGCACCCAGCTCCTGATCACAGAATACTAGTGCAAGGGTGGCTACATCACCATGGACAACTTTTTCAACATGCCTGGACCATACAACTCAAGACTAGCATGCCACTTGCCCATGATGGCCCCACCTACTAGATAGGATCTGGCTCTGATACCATTTGTAACACCTGGGCCCATTGCCTAAGATTGTAGTAAAGTTTCAGGAATGACGACTCAGACAACAACTAGCCTTAACTGTGCACTTTGTCCTCACTCATGCGTAAGCCAGGATAAACTTCTTGATTGGTGACCATCCTAGTACTACTCTAGGCTGAGCATGCTTAACAATAGAGTTCTTTAGTGATGGGCTCCCTAAAAAGGAGGTGCACCTTGGTGATATTGGTAATCCAATCATTCCTTTTAATATCATTTTCTTTGAGGCCTAAAATCTCGGGATGTTGGAATGGTGAAGTATGGAGATCACACAAGAAGCAAGACCAGGGAAAGCTAGCAACTTGGGTGGATTCAAAAAAACTTGGCAAAGCCAAATGTGATGAAAACAAAACAAAATATTGTCTACTACTCATGAATTGGTGAGAGGAACTCAGAATAAGAAAAAGAGGGGAAATTGGGATACCTAAAATCTTTGTAAAACTCGGGTAGCTTAAGCTTCCTGGGAGAGTGTATGACTCTCCCACGACTTTAGTTGGATTGTTGGAAGTCAAAGATGCCCTACCGAGGTTGACCGTGAAGGTGGTTGAGGGTGTAGTAGGGAGATGAGTGTGAATGTGCTACATGGAAAAGATATGATGGTATTTTGTTTTTTGGTGTCCTACAATAATTTTCAGGTGTCCCTTTATAGCTGTAGGGATCTCAGGGGCTTGGGTCTCCCACAAATGGAAATAGGGGAAGGCTGATGTAGTTCTGGGAGTCTAGGAGTTTTAGGGGGGTCCCTCATGATGAGGATGGATAAATTCATAAGGATGAGGCAAAGCTATTGGAATCGTCTTTGTATCTAGAGGCCTAATAGAAACAAAGATCTATGATAGGGAGAGTAACATGGACTATAGAGTCCCAGTGGGATTGGACTTCGGGCGGGGAGATGAGTTCTCAACCTGCGAACCCAAGAATCTGACATGGAATGGGTCTCAACCAGGGGATGTTGGTCTGCATGACACATATATGCTTGGGAACTTAGGTCAGTTGACATCAAATCGAAGATATTTTAATTAGCAACCATATAAATCCTTTATTAATTAATTTAAGTTATCAAATAAAGCCCAAATGAACTCATATTGGACCATAGGTTAAACAAGAAGTCTAAAAGCTTTTTATCCAGTTAGATTTAGGTTTTATTTACCTTTTTTTCATCAAACTCACAAATGGCTTTATCATAATGCATATATAATGGAAAGGTGGAATTACGAAAATTATCCTTTCCTTAGTGAGTTGGTTGAGACAAAATTTGAGGTTAATAGATTAGTTCATTATGTTTGAATTAAAGGTTAAATTAGGTTCTATTGATAGATGAAGTCTTGAATTTGCCAAAAATATTGTTTCCAAATAAGGACCATTGATAAGTTTAAATTTTGAGGATGTTACGATTCTACCTACCTAAAATAAATTTCATCCTCAAAGTTTTATCATACTACCCACCTTAGTGTTTTCCATATTCCTATATTGTCATAACATATTATTCAAAAGCTCATTAATATACACATATATAGTCTAAGGATAAAGTCATAATCTAAAAGTGACAATCTAAACCATACCTTGATCTTTTTCCTCCTCCAAGCTCATAGCATAGAATCTTACCTATCTCTTAAGGGATGGGTTCTCATTTTTTACTTATTTCCTAGATATCTTAGGGAAATCTAGTTTTATATGTCCAGGTTCTCCACAATAATAGCATAATCCAATACTGAACCTGTAATAACCACATTTGTGCTTAATTGGTAAACTAGGGTTTACCTGAATGATTACATGCTTGATTAGATTAAACATCATTTAGACTTGATTAATGATAGTAGATAAATTGTGATGTTTCAAACCTAAGAAGAAACTCTAACTATGATTTTAGTTTGAAGAATTAGGCTTTGAGAAATGTAAACCTTAATCGCCAAAAATTAGGGTTTTGATATTGCATGAATATGGAATTTGATCAGGATAGCAGTGTGGTAAATGATTTTTCATATTTTCTACAAATTATCTTTTTAATTGAATTTTGGATATGATATGGATAACTCAATCATGCATATTGGAGAAACATTTTAGAATATTTGAGTGTTCTTTGAATGTGGTTCTTGGTCGAACTATACTTGGACCAAAATATTGATAGAGTGCTTTTCAAAAATGTAGTGTTTTATTTTTAATTATTTATTGGTAATCCTAAATAATATTAAATTTTAAATGGAGATCTAAAAATAAATAATAAACAACATGTAAAAAATTTTATAATTTTTGGATGCATTTAGACATTATCAGTAGACGAATTACAATAATATTATTATGACAGAAAATTCAGCTGAAATAAGAAAAAGTATAGTGAGGGGTCAATGTGCAATTGACCCAAGCAGCTCAATTGCTCTATATGGTCAACCTAACACACTAGCAACTCTCATAATTTATGATTCAATCAAGATAAACGAAATCATAGAGAGAGAGAGAGTTAGGGTTTTAGAGGAGAAAGTGATGGAGATGCTGACCTAGGGTTTTGCAGTCCGAGGAATGATGAAATCATGTAAGTTTAGCTTCTTTGGATATAGTTTCATGGTGAATCTTCTCGCACATGTCAATATTTTTCCCTCCTCTAATTTGATACAAAATGGTGTCAAAACTTCCCCTTTTCTCACTCTTTCTTCATAATCCCTCATTTTTAGGGTTTCCGAGTTGAAAGGAAGAAGAATCGGGTGAATTGCTAGGGAATTGATAGGAAATCGAGATTTTTAGGGATGAGCTGTGTTTTTAAGGTGTTTTCACACCTTAGGGTGATTGGGAACTTCCTTTAAATAGTATATTACACAAAAATTGGTTAAATCATCCATATTCTTTAATTTCTTAGTATGTGACTACAAACCCTGAATTGTGTGTTTGATCTAAGTTGTTGCAAAATGATATGAAATGGATTCTTCCTCTATTTGGATGAATTTTAGATGATAAAATAATATTATAAAAGTATATAATACATCCTAATGAGAATTCCCTAAGTATTTGTAGAGGTTATAAGAGTAAACTGAAATATAGGGAATTTGTCTATGACTGAAATTGATGTATAATTAAATAGAGAAATTTGTTTATCTGGATCCCCTTGGTTATGAATGATTGTTTATCTGAATTCATAGTACATATACGTCAGATACTATCTTGGATTTCATTTAAGGTGAATAGTGTTTGTTTGTTATCTCAGTAAAGAGGGTGAAACCCTAGATGCGAAGAAAGTTGGATATTTGCAAATAGATATCGTGAAATCCATTTGAATGGATTTTCTTGACATGATAGACTTTATTTATTCAATTTTATTATCGATGCATGTTATCTCACTGAATGGCATGGAAACCCAAATTCAACTCAGTTCCAAGGTTTCATACATATATTGATTTTATATGATTTGTTGATAGTAGTCTTTATTCAGTGAATGTTTATGTGGCATGAAATCCTTATGAGATCCATGTGATAAGTGAATGAGGTAAATGAAACCCTAAGGATAGGGTGTTCAATGAATCAAATATTTTTATATCAATTTTCTCAGTATGAGATGTGGTGATGCACAACTCAAGATTTGGGTTGAGGTGCACATTTTCCAAAAAAAGTAAAAATAATTTACAGGTGCAAATGACGATTACTCGTACGTCAAGTAATTAACTTTTATCAATGGATTAGAAGCTCAATTGCATGATTTCAGTGTATATGTGCCAATTTGACATGTATTCAGTTTATTTAAGAACTTTCGTCTGCTTGCATTTACAGTATGTTGATTTCTCAGTAAATTACAATGTTTTAAATATACTGCTCTACCAAGTTTAGAATGATGTACATGTTGTATTATAAACTTCAATTAAATAGATGTGGTACCATAAAGATATCAAAGTCAAGTATAAGTAAGAGAAAGGTATAATGTAGAAAGAGCTTTCCAAGAATAATAAAATAATAGACATAGGTGCCCTGATAGATTCCCTACGGATGTCTGCATTGTAGGGAGGAAACGATCCACCCTGGCAGCGACTAGTATACGGGGATTGGATCTCACCCACAGAGTGTGCAGGGAGACGAAGCCCTTGAGGAAGTCTCCTAAGAGAAGATAGGTTACCCAACATGAACTGGAGATCCCGGTGGTAACCCAGAGGTACCCACAGAGCGTACCAAGATGAGGCCCATAAAGCGTCTCAGACCCTCTACCTGTGTACTCAGCCTAGAAGGAGAGGTCCAGTTAAAGGACAGTTGTTTAGTCGCCTTAGTCAGATGTGACAGTTCGAGTCAAGAATACCTGAATTCAGTTCTAGGCTTAGCTTCCTGGGTTTTAAGCTAAGTCTTGTACAATGAGATCGTAGTTCGCTACGAGTCTTCATATGTAGAGTACACTGCATATGATCAGGGCATAAGCTAAAATATGATAATATAAGTTTTACAGAGTTTCTTATAAGTAAGAAAGGATAAGAAAGATTCGAGTATAGTTTCCCAACAATTATTCTTTGTATGTTTCTGAATTATTAGTTCTCTTTGAAATTAATCAAGCATGCTCATATATTGATTTACTCTTGTTGATATCTAGAGTATCCTGCCATATTTATGACTGTAAATGATCAATCTCTTTAAAGCTTACTGCTGCTATAATTTATATTAGTTTCTCAAAAGTATTCTTGTAACTATATCAATGCTTTAGACTGTTTCTTTGAAGTACTCATTCACTGAATAAGTAGGCTCACCTCTCTACTCATAATTTTTAGGGAAACCAAGTGGACTTGAAGAAAGTCAAAGCATCAGAGGAGATCTACCACATGAGTTAACTATGAGATTAGTTAAGTTCAGTCGGTCCCTATCACTCTAGGTCCTTGTATAGATGTGAGAGAGTTGTAAATGATGTTTGTATCTTTGTTTCCTTAATAAGAGAGAATGCATTTGATTATAAATTCGTATGTACATGGAAGTGTGAGAAATATAATGAATTTATGGATGAGTATCATTAATGTTGAGATCATATTAGAGTAATCAAGGTTTGATTCTCTTGTAAAGTTTGTTTATGTGATTTAATGTGAGAAAACAAAAAGTTTGAAAAAGAAGAAAAAGTTAAGGGTGATCTTTGTATTACGTTAAATCCTCAATTTATGCCCTAATCTCATGATTAATGGTAATTGTGAGATTGGGGTGTAACAACTTTGCTATCAGAGCTTAGGCTGAGTTGTCAGGGACCATTAGGATAGAAAGTCAAAGTTATTGGTGTGGCAGATAGTAGGTGACGTGTCTTTAGCTCTGGGAAGTCTAGGTGTTTGGATACCCTGGCCCGGTATCTGAATACTTAGATTGACCAGTATCAAGCTACTCTATCTATTCTTCTCTGGATGCCCTGGCCAGGTATGCAAAGGAAGGATGGAATAGAGAGAAACCCTTGAAATCTTAGGGTTAGGAGATCAAAAAGTAATGAAAGGGTAAGAGATTAAACATAGAATGTGATATAACTCTTGATTTATACTGCTTCTTTGATTGGAGATCAATAGAAATGCTCTTATATGTATGAATTCAGATTATCAGTTTGTAGAATATATATGGTTCTTTATTATTGTTGTGTATCATGAAGTGATTCGGTTGTTGTTTATATTCTTTGTATCAAGTAGACTAGAATTGATGTTTAAATTAGTTTTACCTAAGTGGATATTCTTTCCACATGATTGAGAATAATAGGAGTTGGTTAATCTTGAGTAGCTATTGGCTTCAAGACTGCAGGTTCGGCCTGGTCCGGCTGGTAGGGTGTGTTACTGGGATCTAATAACTCCTATTAACAATATTATAAGAGTAGATAATGGACAAATTAGGCACACATCATAGTGAGAATGTACATACACTAAGATGTTGAAACATATGGGAAAGATTAGAATAGTTAAGAATCAGTTGGAACTAATATCTGAGATCCAACTTTGGGGCCTCATATGAGAAACCCTTAATTGGGAATAAAGAAACACGACATAAGGTTCAGATTAAGTTTAATTGTTAATATGATATGAACTCTAAATATGAAATATGGAAAATATATGAGAAAAGTATGTAAGGGGCCAAGATAGTAAGAATCAATCATGAGGAATGGACTATATAACGAGTACAATGTTTTATGTACTCCAAAGCAAAGGGAAAATAGAAGAAAAGAGTTAAGTAGACAATAAGTAAATAGAAGTGAAGAGTCTTCAGAAGAGTTAATGTGAAGAGAACTAGATGAGCATGTAAATCATAAAACTAGGATAAGAAACTTAGTTGAAACAAGGAGAAATGTTGAAAATAATGAGCTTGATTAAGTAATGAGGTTTATGATATAATTGAGAGCATGGAATGTATACCTTTATTAATAAGTTTAATACATTCATCCTTACTACCTTTGGATTCTAAGTCTCTATAGAATAACAAACTAGTTTCTAAAAGAAGAACAAAAGTGTAGCTAAATAAATGAATAAGTCATACAAAAGTAGACTATATTTAGGAAGGAAAAACTTGATCGAAAGAGAAACTATGTTTCACCCATGCATGAGCCATTTGATTTAAAATGAAGGATATCTAATGTATTAAACATGAGTTGAAACTAGTAGAGAGATTATTTATTTAGAATTTCAACTTCACATTAGTAGAAGGATAAAAGGAAATATATGCAACATGGTATACATGATCATATACATAAAAGAAGCAACATGATCATAAGAGAAAACTAGAAGTTAAAGATGACATGTGAAATAGTAGTATATGGTAAGGGGATTATGGAAAATAAAGAAGGGTTTGAAACATAATGGAGTAATATAGATTATAAAAGAAAGAGGTTGTGAGATTCAAGAAAGTGCTAATTAGTAAAGTATCCTTGTTGATAATTAATTAAACCTACATATGAGAAATGTATTATTTAATGTTTGAAGATAAGCATTCTAACTCTCAAAGTCATCTTCTCTTTCATATCTTCCTTAATGAGAGCAATGTGGGAATGAAGTGATAAGAAAATGAATCATATATGATTCATAACCACCATGGTAGAGACATCTAGTGAATGTAATAATGACACACAATATGATGATGAAATCCTAGCAGGGTAATTGAGAATGTAATCTATCTGAATGGCCAAGTAAGAGAAAGGAAATTCAATTGATAAGATACAGAAGACTTTAGTAAAACTTGTGAGATCTAAAGTTTGAATTTCAAATTAAGGGAGCAAAGTCACATCAAAATAACGTCATGCTACTGATAAGGTCCAAACCCTAGAATGTTTAAAGTTGTAGTAGTTCAAGGGATGTCACTAGTGATTTGACCTTGAATACTAGCATCTCTATAAAATAGTATCATGAGACTTGCACTATGAGAAGTAAACTAGCATTGATAGTCATTCAGGATTTAAAGATAGCTAATCTGAAAGGTAGATAAACAATATGGAAATGATTCGGAGTAAAGAGTAAGATATAAATTTAAAATGTAACAAGTGTGTTTTGAACAAAAGGAGAAATACAATATGAGTGAAGTACGATATGAGATAAATTCTTACAGTGATAGCAAGAATGATGAATAATCTATTTGTACCTTGTATGTTTCAATTTTAGGAATGTTAAATCTACATGATGAAAATGAGAAGGATACGTAACAAGAAGCAAAAGTAGTGAATGAGGAGAGAGATAAGAGAAAACAATGGCTTTTAGTAATATGTGAATTTGTTTTTAGAAGTATAATTTGTTGAAGGTATATTAAGGGATGTAAATTGGTTTTACGTATGATTTCAATGTAAATGTGCAAGCAATATGTTAATTAAAGGTGTCTGATAGTTGTAGTCATTCATACCAGTAATCCATCTTAGTATTGTACAATTGTAGTATGGTCATATGGGTTGAATAATTATGGAACAAATGAAGGGTTACCATGAATAAGGTAGTCTTACCTATTCACTCATATGAATAGAAGGGATGATAACCATATTGTATTGATATGTAACCTTAATGAGGGATAGCTTGTTATACCTAGCTTTAATATAACTAAGTGATGGTAATTGGGTATGAATAGTCCTTGAATGACTAATACAATCATGGAGTACTTTGTTACTATTGTTGAAACCCTAGTATGCTATAACCTGATGGTTACACCTTGAATTATGTGTGGGTTCATACTTGAGAATAATATGGAATGTGATGGTAATGCTTCACCTTATGCATCCATGATGCAATGGGGATGTTGTGAGTAGTATTGTACAATTGTTGTTGAATCTAGTCTTCCAACTCAAGACTGTTTTGCTATTTGAGTAGCACAATAGTAAAATTGAAAAGAACATGGTGAACTCTCTTTTGTGACTTAGAGGTAACACAGAAGAATAGTACATATTGAGCCGTATGAATTGAGATATTTGGATCAGATTATCAATGTTAAGGTAACATCTCAAGAGTATGAAAATATTGAAATGGTTGTTTCTCTCTCTATCTTGTGATTGATTGTGGCATAGAGAATTCGTTGGATATCATTGGGAACTATTTCAAACATGTTGTGATTAGAAAAGAAATGAAGGACTTAATGTTGAAAACTGCATTCAAGTATGAAATACAAGAATATAATGACATGTAAGATTTCAGAAGCTTAAAATAAACTTTGAATATACTTTGTTTGCGTATTTATGTTTCAGGGACAAAACCTTTTAAGGGGGTGAGAATTGTAATGACCACATTTGTGCTTAATTGGTAAACTAGGGTTTACCTAAATGATTACATGCTTGATTAGATTGAACATCGTTTAGACTTGATTAATGATAGTAGATCAATAGTGATGTTTCAAACCTAATAAGATATTCTAACTATGATTTTAGTTTGAAGAATTAGAGTTTGAGAAATGTAAACCCTAATCGGCAAAATTAGGGTTTTGATAGTACATGAATATGGAATTTGATCAGGATAGTAGTGTGGTAAATGATTTTTCATATTTACTAAAAAAATTATTTAATTGAATTTTGGATATGATATGGATAACTCAATCATGCATATTGGAGAAAAATTTCAGAATATTTGAGTGCTCTTTGAATATGGTTCTTGGTCAAACTATACTTCGACCAAAATGCTAACAGAGTGCTTTTCAGCAGTGTAGTGTTTTATTTTTAATTATTTATTGGTAACTCCAAATGATCTGAAATTTTAAACAGGAGATCTAACTCAGTAATAAACAGCATGTAAAATTTTCATAATTTTTTGATGCATTTAGACCTTATCGGTAGACGAATTACAGTAATATTTTTATGACAGAAAATTCACCTAAAATAAGAAAAAGTAAAGTGAGGGGTCAATGTGCAATTGACACAAGGTGATCAATTGCTCTATATGGTCAACCTAATACACTAGCAGCTCTCATAATTCGTGATTCAATCCAGAGAAACAAAATCCTAGAGAGAGAGGGAGAGTTAGGTTTTGAGAGGAGAAAGTGATGGAGATGCTGACCTAGGGTTTTGTAGTCCGAGGAATGATGAAATCATGTAAGTTTAGCTTCTTTGGATATAGTTTCTGGTGAATCTTCTCTCACATGTCAAGATTCCCTCCCTCCTCTGATTTGATCAAAAATGGGGTCAAAACTTCCCCTTTTCTCACTCTTTCTTCATAATCCCTCATTTTTAGGGTTTCGGAGTTGAAAGGAAGAAGAATCGGGTGAATTGATAAGGATTTGATAGGATATCGAGATTTTCAAGGATGAGCTGCATTTTTAAGGTGTTTTCACACCTTAGGGTGAGTGGGAACTTCCTTTAAACAATATATTGCATGAAAATTGGTTAAATCATCCATAATCTTTAATTTCTTAGTATGCGACTACAAACCCTGAATTGTGTGTTTGATCTAAGTTGTTGCAAAATGATATGAAATGGATTCTTCCTCTTTTTGGATGAATTTCAGATGATAAAATCATATTAGAAATGTATACAATACATCCTAATGAGAATTCCCTAAGTATTCGCTGAGGTTATAAGAGTAAATTGAAATATAGGGAATTTGTCTATGAGTGAAATTATTGTATAATTAAATAGAGAATTTTGTTTATCTGGATCCCCTTGGTTATGAATGATTTTTTATCTGAATTCATAGTACATATATGTAAGATACTATCTTGGATTTCGTTTAAGGTGAATAGTGTTTGTTTGATATCTTAGTAAAGAGGGTGAAATCTTAGATGCGAGGAAAGTTGGATATTTGCGAATAGATATTGTGAAATCCATTTGAACGGATTTTTTTGACATGATAGACTTTATTTATTCAATTTTATTATTGATGCATGTTATCTCAGTGAATGGCATGGAAACCCAAATTCAGCTCAATTCCAAGGTTTCATACATATATTGATTTTATATGATTTGTTGATAGTAGTCTTTATTCAGTGAATGTTTATGTCGCATGAAATCCTTATGAGAGCCATGTTATAAGTGAATGAGGTAAATGAAACCCTAAGGATAGGGTGTTCAATGAATCAAGTATTTTTATATCAATTTTCTCAGTATGAGATGTGGTGATGCACAACTCAAGATTTGGGTTGAGGTGCACTTTTCCAAGAAAGTACAAATAATTTATAGGTGCAAATGACGATTACTCGTACATCAAGTAATTAACTTTTATCAGTGTATTAGAAGCTCAATTGTATGATTTCAGTTTATATGTGCCTAGTTGACATGTATTCAGTTTATTTAAGAACTTTAGTCTACCTGCATTTACAGTATGTTGATTTCTCAGTAAATTACAATGTTTTAAATATACTACTTTACCAAGTTTAGAATGATGTACATGTTGTATAATAAACTTCAATTAAATAGATGCGGTACCATAGAGATATCATAGTCAAGTATAAGTAATAGAAAGGTACAATGTAGAAAGAGCTTTCCAAGAATAATAAAATAATAGGCATAGGTGCCCTAAACACCGTAGATTCCCTACGGATGCCTGCACTGTAGAGAGGAAACGATCCACCCTGGTAGAAACTAGTATACGGGGATCAGATCACACCCACAGAGTGTGCGGGGAGACGAAGCCCTTGAGGAAGTCTCCTAAGAGAAGATAGGTTACCCAACATGAACCGGATATCCCAGTGGTAACCCAGAGGTACCCACAGAGCGTACCAAGATGAGGCCCATAGAGTGTCTTAGACCCTCCACCTGTGTACTCAGCCTAGAAGGAGAGGTCCAGTTAAAGACCAGTTGTTTAGCCACCTTAGTCAGACGTGACAGTTTGAGTCAAGCAGACCCAGATTTAGTTCTAGGCTTAGCTTCCCAGGTTTTAATCTAAGTCTTGTACAGTGAGATCGTAGTTCGCTACGAGTCTTCATATGTAGAGTACATTGCATATGATCAGGGCATAAGTGAAAATATGATAATATAAGTTTTAAAGAGTTTATTATAAGTAAGAAAGGCTAAGAAAGATTTGAGTACAGTTTCCCAGCAATTATTTATTGTATGTTTCTGAATTATTAGTTCTCTTTGAAATTAATCAAACAAGTTAATATATTCATTTACTCTTGTTGATATCTAGAGTATCCTACCATATTTATGACAATCTCTTTAAAGCTTACTGCTACTATAATTGATATCAGTTGCTTAAAAGTATATATGTAATTATATTAGTGCTTTAGACTGTTTCTTTGAAGTACTCATTCACTGAGCGAGTAGGCTCACCCCTCTACTCACAATTTTTAGGGAAACCAAGTGGATTTGAAGAAGTTCAAAGCATCAGAGTAGATCTACCACACGAGTTAAGTATGAGATTAGTTAAGCTCAGTCGGTCCCTGTCACTCTAGGTCCTTGTATAGATGTGAGAGAGTTGTAAATGATGTTTGTATCTTTGTTTCCTTAATAAGAGAGAATGCATTTGATTATCATGTCGTATGTACATGGAAGTGTGAGAAACAGAATGAATGTATGGATGAGTATCATTAATGTTGAGATCATATTATAGTGATCAAGGTTTAATACTCTTGTAAAGTTTGTTTATGTGATTTAATGCAAGAAAACAAAGAGTTTGAAAAGGAAGAAAAAGTTAAGGGTGATCTTTGTATTACATTAAATCCTCAATTTATTCCCTAATCTCATGATTAATGGTAATTGTGAGATCGGGGTGTAACAGAACCTTGACGACGCTCCATGGACCCTTTTACAAGTTGGGCACTATGATTTCTCTTGGGTAGTAGGGGCTTCAACCTCAGGAGCCTTCCTCTTGTTGTTGGGAGGTTGATGTTGATGTTGGTTGTTCTTCTGAGGGGCTTCCTTTTGTAAGACCTTCCAGGGTGGTCCTCTAGATCCAAGGCTACATCCAAAGCAGCCTGAAGGGTCATGTGGCCTCTTCATAATAGTGTGAAGCTTAGGTTGGGGTTGAGTCCTTAGATGAACTTCTTTGTCCTACATCGCTCATCATAATCATAACCATACTTCAGTAGGATCTTGAACTTCATGGAATATTGGGTCACCATCATGTCACCAACCTGAGCTAGGTTGGCAAACTCTAACTTCTTCTCTATGATGGATTCAGACACATAGTGTTCTTGGAAGACTTCAACAAATCCTTCTTATGGGAGTGTAGGTGCATCGACTGCCCTTGATTTGGGGCTCCCACCATGTACAGGTTGCTCCCTTTAGCATGTGGGTTGCAAAATGAATGCTAGACTGTTGAGGGCAGTCCAAGTCATAAAAATAATGATCCATGCTCCTAGTCCATTCTTCTCCCTTGGTGACTACATCGTCTTGTCCTTCTCCAGTAAAAGAGTCGGGCTTGATCTTCAAGAAGTTCATTAAAGTCAGCTCGAGGTGTCTGGGTTGATGTTGTCCTTGTCCTAGTGCATTGGTGATCATTTGGACTAAGTCCTCCAAGGTTGCCTTAGGGGTCCTTCTTGGTCCACTTCCCTCACTAGAATGTCTTGCACCATCTTCCTATCATTTCCCTTGTCATATTTCTTAGGAGACTACCTAGGGTTTGAACATGTGAATCTTTAGCTTAGTGGTTATCTACTCATTTCTCTGATACCATATTGTAACACCCATCCATGCATATATATGTTAGTGGAAGCACGCCCTATGTTGTCCATAACATGGGTCACTCAGCTTGGAGGAACATTAGAAAACATGATATTCAATACCAACAAGATAAATGAAACACCATGCATTAATTGTAAATATAGATTGTTACATTGTTCTTAAAATAGGGATAACATAAATTGACTCATCTTGTTCTCAAACCTAGTACATGTAGACTAAGCAAATCTAAAACATGGAATGATAAACTATACTAAAGAATCCACTGAGTGGTAGATAGCACCCCACAAAGCTAAAGTCTCATTTCAATTCAGTTAATCTGAAGGGCTCTATTCAATTCTCTCTTGCTCCTTGATCTAGGGACATCTCATCCCATGGCCATGTGAAACAAAGCAACAACATAAGTAAACGACACTATGCATATTATAAGAACTGAGAAATAGGCATATATACTTGAACTAAAAATAACTTGACTTGAGCTAACATTAAGAATTCTCATTACACTTTAGCTTTCATTACATTAATGAACTAAGATCATTACTATATGAATTCTCTATATAACTTCCCAGGTGGGGTACATCATGCTCAGAAAGCCCATCATTGCTAGGAATCCCATAATGACCATAAAGGAACATCATTTTTAGAAACATATAATAAGTTACTTAATTCTCTTATCTTCATCATTAACTTCATTATTCTTATCTTGCCATCAATGTAAATTGTCCTCATCCAATAATTGCACCAAAATGCTCATCAGGCCAGTTAAGGCTCATCTTAGTAGCACCAAAGTGCTCATCAATACAATAAAGAAAAAATAAAATAAAGAGGAACAATTCACAACTTAAGTACATTATCTTAATCATCATGGGATTTCTACCTCTTAGTCTTGAAATTATCATTACATGATTTACATAAGTCTTTCTTCAATTTTTTTAATTATTACATTAGTATATCATTAAACTAATGAGCATAAGTGATAAGCATAAGACTTTATGATTATAGCAAACAACATGCAATAGTATAATCTAATGCATCGTCATTATCTTAATTTCATTCATGAACTTGGAATTTAAAGCATAATCCTAAATCGTACATAACTTGCAATTCATAAAAAATACGTAAGCGTAGTGGTGTGACCCACTTACCAGGATCAAGGTAGATCCTAACTTAATTCCATTGATCTTGTTCCAACTCCTAAGTTCCCGAAATCACATGATTCATATTAAGTATCATCTTAATACTCATCCTAAACCCTAATCTTAGGTCATCTAGGAAATCATGGTATGGTATTATCCAGTTAGACTCTGAAAACCCTAAAATCTGATTCCTTGTTAAAAATCCTTTCTGAAATGTATTTTCTCATATTTTTTGATGAGTGGTTGATTTACTGTGAGTTTTTGACTAATGATCAAATGAAAAATCGAGTAAAAGCCACGTAGGAAAACATTATCCACTAGAACTATTGCTCGTGCTAAGACGGCCCAGTAGAGCACCGCCGACTGGAACCAAGGCCACATAGTCAGTGTATGCATCAAAGAGAAAGGGGAACAATTAAAATACCAGAAAATCCCATGGTAGATTCATTAATCAATCGAGGAAGCAAGGGAAGAACTGAGAAATCCACCACTGGGATCTTCGTTCTCAAATAACGATGGAGCAATCCATCCTCTGATCAAACCTAAAACCAAAAAAACAATTCAACTAACGGTTGGCAAGAGCCAACTTTACAAATGGGATCCTAAGATCAGTGTGGTCTTAGCAACCCATCACTCGGGCTTTTCAGTGACTGGAAATAGATGACAGTCCTTCCGCCATTATTGGCTAGGTGGTGAAGATTGGAGATCATACAAGATGTAAAATTAGGGAAAGATAGTGACTTGGGCATATTAGAAACAACTTGGTGAAGCCAATAGTTATGAAAACAAAAGAAAAGAGTGTCTACTACTCGCAAATTGGTGAGAGGGACTCAGAATAGGAAAAAGAGGGGAAATTAGGATACTTGAAACCTCTATGAAACTCGGGTAGCTTAAGCATCCTGGAAGTGTATATGACTCTCTCGTGACTTCACCTGGATCGTTGCAGCTAGGAGATGCCCTACTGAGATCGACCATGAAGGTGGTTGAGGGTGGAGTAGGATAGATGAGTGTGGGTGTGCTATAGGGCAAAGAGATGATGATATTTTGTTTCTTGGTGTCCTACAATCATTTTCGAGGTGTCCCTTTATAGTTGTAGGGATCTAAGGGGCTTGGGTCTCCTCTGGAAGTGAAAATAGGTAAGATAATGCGGCTCTAGGAGTCTAGGATTTTTAAGGAATGAGAGTCCCTTAGTATGGGGATGGATAGATTTAGAAGGATGAACCAAAACTACTAGAAGCGTCTTTGTAGCCAGAGGCCTAATAGAAGAAGAGTTCTATGATGGGGAGAGTAATAGGGACTGTAGAGTCTCAGTGGGAGTGGGCTCTGGGCGGGGGAGATGAGTTCTCAACCCGCGGACCCAAGAATCCAAACTGAAATGGGTCTCAACCTGGGGATGTGGGTCCGCGTGACACATATATGCATGGGAACTTAGGCCAATTGACATAAATCGAAGATATTCTAATTAACAACCATATAAATCCTTTCTTAATCAATTTAAGTGATCAAATAAAGCCCAAATGACCTCAAATTTGAACCATGGGTTAAATAAGAAGTCGAGAAGCTACTTATCTAGCTATATTAAGGTTTTATTACCTTTTGTTAATCATACTCCAAATGCCATTAAAATAATGCATATATTAATAAAAGGTGGAATTAAGGGAATTATCCTTCCCTTAGTGAGTTGGTTGAGCCAAAATTTGAAGTTAAGAGAGAAGATCATTATTTAGAAATTAAAGGCTACATTAGGTTATACTTGATAGATGAAAGTCTTAAATTTGCAAAAATTAGGGTTCCTAATTAAGGACCATTGATAAGCTTAAATTTTGAGGAGTTACAACCACAGTATCTCAGAAGGTCCTCAAACTCTTGGCTTAAGTATTCCCCACCTAGATCAAAAAGTAATGCCCTAATACTATTATTGTAACGACCCACACTTTTGAGTGTCTAAAGACATTAAAGTCACGAATTGTCACTCATAAATTTTAGGATCAGATTCAAGAAATAATACAAAATAGTAAACAATTTCCATTAATGATCAGATATTTACATGTTTACATAAAAAGCTCCTCTAAGGAGTTACATAGATTTTAAACAGATTAACTTTTACATGTGTGAAATTAAACCATTAAAACTAAACCTTCATGATTAAACTGTAGTGTCTTCAACAACTCTATTTGTGCCCTCATGTCCACAAATCAAGTACATATGATACCTAAAATGCCAACAAACAAATTCGCGATCAGTATATTGCTATACTGGTACGTGGGTTCAAACAATAATCACAACTACACATACAAGCAAACATCTGTATCTTGCATATAAGAACATAAACTTGTTTTCATATTCTAACCCCTATTAGGTCTACTACCTCAGGTGTAATCACTGTCCCTCGGGGGCTCGTGTGCATTACCCTTAAGATCAGTCTAACTCAGGGTTCAGAATACTATTATTTATTTTACATGATATTCATAGGAACTTTATAAAATGCAAGAACTAAATAAATAAGAAAGTAGTGTATTTGTCATTCAATCTCATCGAGAAACCTCGGCAATCTCATAATTCAATACAGGTATTCATAAGTGTAACCACGTACCTTATGGCATTGCAGAAACCATTCAAGACATCATATACTTTACGAGTGTATCCAAACATCCAAGAAACCAAGCATATAATAAATAGTATCTGAAACATACATACTACATATGTGTCAGTATGTATTTACATTACATTACTCAGATTTAGATGCGCTCCTAAACTAGGGTTTAGGGTTATCTCGTGTTTAGACTAGGGATTAGGGTTACAAACCATAATTCCATCATATTAAGGTTTCTAAGATTACAATTTCATTTATGCATATTAGGTGAAACCCTAATTATCATGTTAAACATATTAAACCATTTGTGATACCTAGATCAGATTATCAACATTAGATCATAGCAAGATGTTGATATTGGTTTTCAAACCCTAAATCATCATGTACATGATTATTAATCTACAACTTCCAATTATTCATCATTATCACGAATTTCCTTATTAGACATGACAAGATCAAGTATTATCCCAACATAACCACATCTAATCAATTAAGCATCATTATAAAGCAAAACTAGATCTTCCTTTCTATTAATCATATTACAATACATATTGCCTATACTTTTGGAATAGGAAGCAGAATTAGGTTCTGGAGCTAATTTATTTAGATTCCTCTCATTCAGCTGATAAATTTTCATATATTGTATGTTCCCATCTGAGCTAGAATCCCTAGTTATGATTTTGCAAGGACTCATTTGTAAACCTAAATAACTATTTCGGGTTTGTATGGAGTTCCAGGCCCAAGGCCCATATTCGGGTCTTCTCATAGGGTCCATAGGGTTTATTACACCCCTAATTACAATACACGACTCTGATAATCATTGCACTCTATATTAGGATCATATGGACACATATGCTCACAAGCACATTATTTCCTCCAATTGAACATTTAATCTAATTCTAGGGTTTGGAATCACCAACTAAGGTCCCTCAAACCTCTTCCTTGTTATATGTTCCCTAATTCATTTAGTCTTGAAATCTATGAATTTCAAGGATGTAACATTCACCCCTCCTTAAAAGGAATTTTGTCCTCAAAATTCAGGCCTGCTAAGTCTGGGTGAATGACAACTCATCTTAGCTTCAAGTCTTAGGGTTAGCACCCTACTTAGACATCTTTAACAACTTTCCATAGTATATAAAATTTCATCCTATTACTAAGATTGGCACCTGAATCTAGATACAATTATATCCACATCTCTAGTATATGCATAATATCATCACTTCATGATTTCATTATTATTTGGTGATTTATCTTTTCACCAAGGTTTCTAACATATTATTCATTAATTTTAACACAAGGGTGAGGTAACTTGTAGGATATTAATGTAGGATATTAATTCTTATTATCTTAATTTTAAATCATAACTTGTGTCTATCCAATATCCCTCCCTTATAATGAAATGAAATAAACATTTTGGCTTCTGCCCAAACACAAAGTTCGTCCCATTCCAAGAGAAGAGATAGTGCATCCACACGTTACCTTTCAATTTCACATATTAAGTTGAATCATACACGATATGAATCTAAACTTACTTGTTCTTAATTTTATAGAATTCTTATATTACATGAAGTCAAGTGTCCCTTTTCTTACTCTTAAGTTAGGGCACAACTTCTCTCAAGTTTTTATGACTTCATTACATCATATATTTACACCTCATATATTATTATGAGCCTTAGTCAAAACCTTGAGGTCTCTAAGTGTATAGGTACCTTTGGGGTGATCTCATCACTATGCATCAAGAGAGTGCCTTTCACATTCACCCATTAGGCTACATGATCCTCATGGAGGTAGCTAATCTCCTGAGTCATGTACCTTGAGTAAACCTAGTTGTTACCTCCCGACCACATGGTCATGTGCATTCAGAGCATATCAACTTCCAACCCTTCGAGGTCCTATGTACCTCCAATACACCCTACTTGACCCTAGGATTTCATTAGGACTCTACCCTTCCTAAGGGTTTCTTTTGAGATGTCACATCTTTTAAGCACATTATTCTCTTATTTAATTCTTTAACCAGGATTGCCTTCACCTCTCACTTTTGAGTAGACATGATGCAGTGTTGTCCCAACATTAGGCTCAGGACACCTTCCCTCCAGGGCTTGGTGCCATGTCAGTCTTCCCTCCTGGGCTTGACCTCATCTGATCTTCCCTTCTGGGGGCTTGATCCTAAACAACTGCACTGTGGACTTACGCCACCTTCCCTCATGGGCTTGGTGCCTGTCTGGTCTTCCCTCCTAGGCTTGACCATTTCATGACCTTCCCTCCTCGGCTTGGTCATCCTTTAGGCCACCTTCCCTCTTGGGCTTGGTGCCTCATTGGTCTTCCCTTCAGGGCTTGACCATTTGTGTCACTTAGATATGGCATCCTTGGGTTCAAAGAATTTAAATGCTTTTATTTTTTTTAATATCTTTAACTCCTCAATCCTCTAGGTGAGGATTAAGGTTATCTCAATACTTAAATGCATTTATTCACTTACCTTTTAAGGGAGTGTCCTAGCCTAGGGTGCCTTCTTGGCTCATGGGGGGTTAGGCTCTCTAGCCACAACCTGATCCCAAGATCTAAGGTTTTTCCTCCCTCCTAGGTCATCCTCCCACTCTTGGGTTGACCCACCCCAGGTTGGCACACTAAACCTAAAGGTTTCATAGATATCCTATTTTCTCTTATGCATAACATTTTTTTTTCTTTTCATTATAACATATCCACCCATGTTTTCTCAATTTCTAGACTAACCCCCTCATGGTTTTTGTCCATTCAGAGAACTTGGATCACCTTCCCCTCCAGGAGCTTGGTGCTACATCGGCCTTCCCCTCCAGGGGCTTGGCCATCATCACCAAACTTCTAGAGACAACATGAGGGGTTTGATCAAGTTATAATCAAATTTTCATTTTCTTATATATAACCATTGGGTTCATATATTTCTTAAGACCTCTTACATGCGTGTTATGTTCCTCGTGCAAAAATGCATGGGAGACTGGGTTACCTCAATCTATCCCATTATCTTTCTTATTCCTGATATCAAGTTTCACATGGGTAGTGTCCCGTACCACCACACCTTGTTCATTATATAAGATTAAATTTTAAGGGTTAGGGTTAGGGACTATACTCTACCTCTCAGAGTTCCATATTCTATGGCCCACTAGAGTTTTCATACCCTAAACCATGTCCTTCCTCTAAGAAAGGGCTTACCCATACGTGTATCTTTCTAGTGTATACCCTCTCTAGAGGGACCTACACAAAAGGTTACCTTTTTTCACATTTTACTTCTCTAATTAACAATTCCTTTTTGAGGATTTTTTTTAGCAAAGAGATGAGAAGTAGACGAAATGTGAGATGAGAAACCTAAAAGATACATTATGCTTTAATAATTTTCCTCTTAAGTTTTTAAGGATGATTTGAAATTATAAACTTTTAAGTATTAGTTGATGAATCTGTGCTCTGATACCAAATATAACGACCCACACTTTTGAGTGTCTAAAGTCTTTAAATTCGTGAATCGTCACTCATAAATTCCAGGATCAGATTTAAGAAATAATACAAAATAGTAAACAATTTCCATTAATGATCATATATTTACATGTTTACATAAAAAGCTCCTCTAAGGAGTTACATAGATTTTAAACATAATTAACTTTTACATGTGTGAAGATAAACCATTAAGAATAAAATGTAGTGTCTTCCACATCTCTATCTATACCCTCATGTCCATGAATAAAATATATTTGATACCTAAAACACTGACAAACAAATTCACGGTCAGTATATTGCTATAATAGTACGTGGGTTCAAACAATAATCACAAGTACACATATAAGCAATAACATATGCATCTTGCATATAAGAACATAAACTTGTTTTCATATTCTAACCCCTATCAGGTCTACTACCTCAGGTGTAATCACTATCCCTCCGGGGCTCGTGTGCATTTCCCTTAAGATCAGTCTAACCCAGGGTTCAGAATACTATTATTATTTTTTGGTCGGTCAAAATCGCGTTGGACTTTTTTTGTATTTTTGGGATTAGTGTCTATATAGTACTTTCTATTTCTCTTAACAGAGAAAATAGCTAAAAAGATTAAACTACTAAGCAAAGAGATCAACAAATAAAGAATAGGGAAAAACATAAACAACTATGACAATGAATCCCCATCATATAGATTCCTAAAAAGCATATAGACATCAGGATCACAACCGAGCCATCAACAACAGATAGTAGCAGCGCATCTAAATCCAGCAAAGACAACACTCTTCCACCTCCAAGAAAAGATATATCCAGAGAAAAACACAGGAACCAGCTGAGAAAAAAGAAGCAATCAAGACCACGGGAGAAGGGAGCGTCGACATCCAAAATGGATGGGGGCTCGACCATCACCAACCACCAAAGAAAGGGGGGAACCAAAACCAGAAAAAGATGAAGCAGGGAACTTGTCACCAAAAAAAATATTTTCAGAATCTTCAGGTCATCACCAAGAAAATGACTCCATCATAACTAAAACCAAAGATAACAACAACAAACATAAACTCTTTCCAAAGCCAACATCAACCTCCAGACAGAGAACAACTCTAGAGCAAACAAGTAACCAGTAGCTATATCAGACCCTTCAGCACCTCATAATCATTCAAAGAAAAAACCCTAAAATAAAATATCTCAACCCAAAAATGCCAAAACAACACCATCACCAGGACATAGATGAGCTTCAACCGAAAAACACAGAAGAGATGAGAGGGGAGTGTCGACACCAAATGGGTGGAAACTCGACCATCACCAACCAGGATAGGAAATAACCAAACAGCCAGCACCAAGGTCAGAACCATCAACACCTCATAACCAGACATAAAAAAAGACCAAGGAAACATTCTCTTTCAAAACAAAAACTCCACAACAGAACATCACCAACATATAGATAAACTTCCAAACACAAATCATCAGAGAGAGGGGAGCGTCAACACCTAACAGTGGGGGCTCAACCATCACCCGACAAGAACCAACCACTCAACCAAGAAGAATCTTAAAAACTTATTCAATGACCTTCTAAAGGGCTTTCGAGCTCTTATAAACATTCTCAGCTAAGACATCACTCTTCCACCTCTAAGAAAAGATATATCTAGAGAAAAAACACAGGAGTCAGCTGAGAAAAGAAACAATAACCAGGACCATAGGAGAGGGGAACGTCGACATCCAAAATGGATGGGGGGTTCGACCATCACCAACCACCAAAGAAGAGAGGAACCAAAACCAGAAAAAAGATGAATTAGGGAAACTTGTCACCAAATAAAGATTTTCATATTCTTCAGGTCATCAGTAAGAAAATGACTCCATCAGAACTAAACCAAGATAACAACATCAAGCATAAACTCTTTCCAAGCCAACATCAACCTTTGGACAGAGAATAGCTCTAGAGCAAACAAGTAACCAACAGCTATATCAGACCCATCAACACCTCATAATCAGTCAAAAGAAAAACCATAATAGGAACTCTCTCAGACTAGAAATTCCACAACACCATCACCGGGACAGAGAGGAGCTTCAACCAAAAAACACAGCAGAGTTGAGAGGGGAGCATCAACACCACATGGGTGGAAACTCGACCATCACCAACCAGGCCAGAAAACAACCAAATAGCCAGCAGCAATATCATAACTATCAGCACCTCATAACCAGACATAAAAAGAGACCAAGGAAACATTCTCTTTTAAAACAAAAAGAACTTTACAATAGATCATCACCAGCATAGAGATAAACTTCAAACACAACTCATCAGCGAGAGGGGAGCGTCGACAAAAAATGGTGGGGGCTCAACCACCACCCAACAAGAACCAACCACTCAATCAAGAAGAAGCTTAATATCTGATTCAATGATCTTCCATAGGGCTTTTGAGCTCTTATAAAAATTCTCATGGACTCTCCTATTATGTTCATCCCAGACATGATACAAAATAGTAGGTATAGAGATACCATCCTTTTTGCTTTTCATTCTAGTCACATACTCCCATTGAGTAGGAAAAATATCAATCAGATTATTCTTAAACGCAATACCCCACACCTCCACAACATATTTGCATCCAAAACAAATATGATAAGTATCCTCATACCCATTCATACAAAGGTAGCAGGTAGAAATTAAAGTTATCCCCAAACTTTCAGAGTAGTCTGAAGTTAACAATTTATTGTGAATAGCTTTCCAAGTTTGAACATTAGCATTCGTGCTAGCTTTCATTCCCCATAACCAGACAAAGGTGTCCTTCTCTTCTCCTTTAGCTCAATGAGATTCCAAACAAATTTCAACTTAACATCTTTCTGCCCTCTAAGATAGAAACTATCCTCCTGTCCATTTTCAATATGCACATTGCTCAGAATATTCAGCAAGTAATTAGAACACCTGGAATCCTTGATATTCCAGCAACCATCTTTGATGATCATATTCAACTTAGCTCCATTCGGAATACCAGCTCTAACAGACAAATTTTCATCCACAACATCATAAAAATATTTCTCATTAAGCCAAGGGTCTCGCCAGATATCCACATTATTACCATTTCCAATCTTGATTTCAGAAAATCCTACAAGTTTCTCCTTTACATGAATAAGGCTATTGAACATCCAGGAGAAATAGGAGGAATCCACCATACCCCAAAATGAACCCTTTCTTATGTATTTCTTTTTAATCCACTTCACCCATAAAGTATCTTTTTTTCTGGCTAAATCCCAAGCATTTAGCATAAGACAAGCATCAGAAACCTCCTTACATTTCCTAATACCAAGCCCCCCTTCACTTTTGGGTAAAGTAACCACATCTCATTTCAGTAGATGAACGTTGTTTTTCTTGTCAGTCTTCCCCCATATGAAATTATGACATGTCCTATCAATCTCATAAAGAATGGAGTAGGGTAAGGGAAAAGATAGAACCCAATACAAGTGTATGGAAGAAAGTGTGGACTTAACAAGCTCGACTCTGCCTGCAAAGGACAAAGATTTAGACATCCAGCCTTCCATATGTCTCCTAATTTATCCACAAGCTTTTCATAGTGGTTTTTGTTCAACTTACTAGAGAAAATGGGTAACCCCAAATATTTAGCATCCACCAACTTCCCAATCTTGATGGTTAAAGTATTAGAAATATCATCAGCTTTCTTCATTGGTTTCATAAGAATCATGCTTTTGTTCTTATTAGTACACATACCAGACATAGATTCAAAACAATATAAAAGAGACTTCATTCTAGCAGTCATATCATTATCAACCTTAGAAAACATCACTAAATCGTCTGCAAAAATGAGATGAGAACAGTTCACATTCTTAGAAGCCTGAATCAGAATGTAGTTAGGATCATTCTTAATCAACTCAGAAAGACCCTACATTGCAATTGTAAAAAGATAAGGGGCAATAGGGTGACCCTATCTAACACCATTCAAAGGTGTAATCACTCTTGTAACTTCACCATTCACTAAAACTTGATAGGATGAAGTATTGAAAATGACCTCAATCCATCTAATCCACTTGCTAGAAAAGCCCATTCTACTCATCATAGAAAAAAGATACTTCCATTTGACAGAATCATAGGCCTTCGAAATATCTACTTGAACACACATATTCCTCCCATTCTTCTTCATAACATCACAAATGATTTCATTAGTTAAGATAATAGCCTCTTTGATACTTCTCCCCTTAATAAAAGCGCATTGGTTTATATCAATAATAGAGGGAAGACAAAGCTTATAAAACACATTACATAATGCTATAGGTCTCCAATTGGAAATAAGTGAGTTATCATCACCCTTAGGCAACAGAGTGATATAAGTTCTATTAGCTTCCTTCAGCATCTTGCTACTAGTGAAAAATTCATTCACATCAAACACATCATCATCTATACTCTTCCAAGAACTTTTATAGAAAAAACCATTAAAACCATCAGGACCAGGACTTTTATCAGCGTTTAGATCATCATAACATCATCAAGTTTCTTTCTAGATATGTTTCTTGTGATACGCTCATTCTGCTCTTGATTAATCTTGGGACCCTTCCAATCACCAAGCCAAACACCTCCAGATTTCTCATTACATAAAATGTATTCATAATAATCAGCAATGGCATCTTTGATGATCATAATTATGTCTCTCATAGCCTCCCCATTTATATTCAAGCAGCTGATGGTATTCCTACTCCTTCTGGTCTTCAAACAAGAGTAGAAATATTTGGTATTCAGATTACCAGCCTTAAGCCACATAGCTCTAGATTTTTGTCTATACAGTGCTTCTTCCCTAATAGAAGCCTCACGAGCTACCTTTCTAAGAGTATTAGCCTTAGACCTTAACAGATCATCATTAGGATTCAGATCAGAAATCTTTTTAGCTTCAAGAGCACTAACCTTAGCCTCAGTTGCCTTAACCAAAATATTTCCAAAGCTATTTTTATTCCAATCTTTAAGCTTGTTCTTTAAGTGTTCAAGCTTCCTATAAAGCTTATACATAGCAAAACCCCGAACCTCCAACTTCCAACTCTCCTCCAAAATATCAGAGAAATTTTTGTGGTCCACTCAGCTATTAATAAAGTGAAAAGGAGTTCTTCTTTTGACTGGCTTACCAATTGACATCATAATCTTACTATGATCACTAATGGTATTCGACACAACTTCTCCATGAACATCATCAAACTAAGAATGAAATTCCATATTGTAAAGAATTCTATCAATCTTGGTAGCAATTAACTTGTCCCCTTCCTGATTATTTTTCCAAGTGAAACGAGGACCCATAAGATTCATATCAATTAAACCCCTGTCAAGCTTGAAGTCATTAAAGTCATCCATAGATTTCTTAGAAGGAGGAAGAGTGCCAATTTTCTCATCATTCTTTTTCACAGCATTAAAGTCTCCAAGAATAGCCTAAGGACCAACCATGGCATTATTATACCTCTCCAGATCAGACCACAACCCTTCTCTATCATAGTCACCGTTATGCCCATAAATAGCACTGATATTGAAAATGAAATCATCATTCTCAAATAAGAAATGTAAGGTTTGATCAGATTCATCCACCTTAGTCACCGTACAGTTATCGTTCTTCCACAAAACAACAATGCGGCCAAGAGCATGAGAAAAGTTGTTGGATACCCAACTATAATCAGCAAAATATCTCTTCATCATCTTTTCAATTCTATTTCTTCTAAGTCTAGTCTCAACTAAGACAAACACATCACTATTTTCCCTCATTACATCCTCTTGGACACTTAGGATCTTGTTACTAATTCCCCTAAAGTTCCAAGAGGATATGGTACAGTGAGCATTCATTTGACAACCTCGGTTGTTGAACTGTCAGCCTCAGTTTCTACAGACGTAAGCATCAACTCTCTTGGGGATGGGACAAGTTTAAGATTTTCTAGTCTGACATTAACGTTCAGCTTACCTTGGCACCTAGGAGGTTCTTTTGTTTTGCTTTTTCTCCTATCATAGTTGACTGAACTTGTAGATGCCTAGGAACTGCCCTCACTTTGAGGAGACACTCTGGGTGACATAATAGCAGATGAAGGAGTAATTGAGCCTCTACTAGCCCCCTGGTTCAGTTCCTTGTCAATCCCTTCATTGACCAACCTAGATAGAAATTCGTCTTCAACAATCACCTCAACATGCATTTGAATAGCATCTCCTCTCAAAATCACATCCTCATCTACAACTTCCTCTATTATATGTTCCATATTCTCATTAGACAGAGCCACTAGAATATTATCGAATAGAACATCAGCACCTTTCTTTTTAGCTTCCCAGACCTGCATAGGCAGAGGAGCCCTATTTCTTTGAACAACCGGAGCAATAATAGGAGGGCATTCATCATGTCCCATACATCCACATTTGCTACAAATATACGAAAACCACTTATATTCAATAACAATTTATGTTCATTCCCATCATCATCTCTCAACGTGACCTTATTAGGGAAATTAGCATTTACATTCATCAAAACCAGAATACAAGCAATGTCTAGCCTCTGCATGTTCAGAGTCAATTCATCCAATCTAATAGGATTACCCAAGAATGACCCGATTCTGCTAAACATCCTCTGGTCCCATAATTCAATAGGTACATTCTTCAAGTTGACCCAAACTCGAACATCTACAAGGACAACCTTTGTTTATCATCGGGATGCCACCTCTTAAACATGACAGGTCTATCCATGAAAAACCACTCGCCATCAAGAACATAGCTCAGGTCCAACGGGTCTTCGAATCTAATCAAGAAAAAACCTTCACCTCTATCAAAAATCTCAAAGAAACCATTAACATCCCAAATACCACTAAAGTAGTTCGTCAGTGACAGAATGTGAGGATTGAAATATATGATATAGCCTAGGAGGCAATTCCTCCATTTGTTTGCATTTTCCTCCACTTCAATCATCAGATATAGTAGTTTTCCATCCGTCAGAAGCACATCGATTTTTTCTAGATCTGTAGCATTTCCTATTTTTCTCAGTTTGAGACTCACCCAGCCATGAGATTTATTTGCCAGATCTATAGTAACCACCTCGTCTTGAATAGAATTTGCATTTGGAAATTGCTCCCCCCCCTTCTGAATCCACCCTAGGGAGGCAGTCGGCAAGGTGTCGTCGCTCCTCTGGTTGCCTTTCCAGTCACCGGTACGGGAGCACGGGAGGCCATTGTGTAAACCCCTTCAGAATACTATTATATACTTTACATGATACTCATAGGAACTTTATAATTTGCAAGAACTAAATAAATAAGCAAGCAGTTTATTTGTTGTTCAATCTCATTGAGAAACCTCAGCAATCTCGGAATTTGATACATGTATTCATAAGCATAACCATGTACCTTATGCCATTGTAGAAACCATGAAGAACATCATATACTTTATGAGTGTATCCAAATATCCAAGCAACCAAGCATATAATCAACAGTATCTGAAACATGCATACTACATATTGTTGGGTTTTATGGGAGACAGAGAAGGCAGCAGAAACAAAAAAAAATTCTCCCAAACCCAGAAACAGGAATCGTGTAACGCCTATACAATGGGAAGGATGGTTTGTAGAGACATACCTTGTCCCAAGGCTTGCTCGACGATGTTACCTCGCGGCTTGCACAGTCTTCACCTCCGGTCTTTGACGGTTTTTCTGCAGCTCCTGGTCTCACCGGGACTGTCAGGATTGACAGTTGTCCTCTGAGTGGCAGAAGTCTCCTGCCTCTGTAGTAGTCCACACAGACCATCTCAAACTTTGATCTCCTTCTCCCACAAGGAATTAGAAGGAGTCGTACCCTCCTATCGGCGAACTAGTTGCCGACACACTCTCCTACAACCAGTCTCTTTTCTACAGTTGTCTTTCCCTTGTTGTGCCTCCCTTATCGAGTAGCACTTGCTTGGGCTCTCTCAGTTACCACAACCAGAGAGAACGACAACTTTGCAGAGCAACTGGTGTTTTGAGTTGTACTTTGAGAAGCCCCCAATACCTCTATATATAAGAGGGTCATGGGATAGGGTTCTCTACCCCAGGCAATGCGGGATTAAAGCAGGAGTAGAAGGATTTGAGATTTTCCACAAAACTAATTCTTCTTACAACTAATTCTTCCTCACTACCGTATATAAGGAACTAATCCTTAGTCCTTCGCAAGTACTTGAGGATGTTCTTTACGACTGTCTAGTAAGCATCTTCGGGATTTGAGTGGTACCTACTCGTCATGCTGAGGGCATACGAGACATCTGGGCATGTGCACAACATAGCATACATGATGGATCTGATGGTTGATGCATATGGGATCCCATTCATACGCTCCCTCTCTTCACAAGATTTGGGACATTGAGCTATAGATATGGTGACTCCATGTAGCATGGGCATGTTGCCTCTCTTTGAGTTCTCCATGCTGAACCGCTTCAGCACTTTGTCAATGTATGTGCTTTGACTTAGTTTGAGAAGCCTTTTAGATCTATCTCTATAGATCTTAATACCTAGAATGTAGGATGCTTCTCCCAAGTCCTTCATTGAGAAAGTATTCCCAAGACAAGTCTTTACCTTCTCTAAGGTTGTGACATCATTCCCCATCAATAGTATGTCATCCACATATAATATGAGGAATGTGGTCATGCTCCCACTAACCTTCTTGTACACACAAGGTTCATCTTCATTTTGAATAAAGCTAAACACTTTGACTTCCTCATCAAATCAAAGATTCCAACTCCGAGATGCTTGCTTCAATCCATAGATTGACCTTTGTAGCTTACAGACTTTATTAGCATTCTTTGGATATACAAAACCTTCAGGTTGTGTCATGTACACATCCTCATTTATATTCCCATTAAGGAATGCAATTTAGCATCAATTTGCCAAATCTCCTAGTCATAGTAAGTCGCAATAGCAAGCATGATCTGATGGACTTAATCATGGCAACTGGAGAAAAAGTTTCGTCATAGTCAACACCTTGAACTTGTCAGAAATCCTTTGCAACCAATCAGCCTTTATAAGTTTGCACATTGCCATCCATGTCGGTCTTCTTCTTGAAGACCCACTTGCACCCTTTGGGTTTTACCCCTTCGGGTTGTTCCACCAAAGTCCATACTATGTTGGAATACATGGATTCCATCTCAAATTTCATGGCCTCAAGCCATTTCTCAGAATCTGGTCCCTCCACAGCATCTAGATAGGTAGTTGGATCATCATCTATGATCAACTCAATGCCTTCCAGAGTCACAAGGTATCTAAACCTCTCAAGTTCAAGGTGTGTCCTACTAGATCTACGAGGTCCTTCTATTACTTGAGGAGACTGAGATTCCACAACACCTTGTGAATTTCTTTGTTCCTCTTGTACATCTATCGATTCAATATTTTCTTGTTGGGCTTGAACCTCTTCAAGCTCTATTTTCCTCCCACTGTTTCCTCTGGAAATAAATTCCTTTTCTAGGAACACAACTGTCCTAGCAACAAACATTTTTTTGTCAGTAGGGTGGTATAAATAATATCCCCTCATTTCCTTGGGGTATCCAACAAAATAACATTTATCAGACTTGGGTCCAAGATTATCAGGAAACATTTTCCTTACGTAAGCCTCACAACCCCAAATCTTAATAAAAGACAAATCGGGATGCTTCATGTGCCATATCTCATATGGTGTCTTTTGAACTGATTTAGATGGTACTCGGTTAAATATAAATGCGGTGGTTTCAAGAGCATGACCCCAGAAGGAAATTGAAAGATCAACAAAACTCATCATTGATTGCACCATATCCAGTAAAGTGTGATTCCTTCTTTCAGACACACTGTTATGTTGTGGTGTTCCAGGCGGAGTCCATTGTGATACAATACCACGGGCTCGCAGAAGGTCATCAAACTCCTGGCTTAAGTATTCTCCACCTCGATCGGATTGAAGTTCTTTAATACTTTTACCAAGTTGGTTTTGTACTTCATTCATGAAATCCTTGAACCTTTCAAGGGTTTTTGACTTATGTTTCATCAGGTACTCATAGCCATACCTACTAAAGTCATCAGTGAAGGTAATGAAGTATTGACACCCATTTATGGCATTAGTTCTAAAAGGCCCACATACATCAGTATGTATGAGTCCTAATAGATCACTAGCTCTCTCACCTTTACCTGAAAAGGGAGTCATGGTCATCTTTCCCAACAAACAAGATTCACATGTCTCTATTGATTCATAATCAAAAGAGTCTAGATAACCATCTTTATGGAGTCTAGAGATGTGCTTCTCATTTATGTGCCCTAGACAAAAATACCAAAGATATGTTTTGTTTGAGTTGTTGAGTTTTTTCCTTTTGGTGTTTACATTGTATACACTTGTCTGTAGATCTATCAAGTATACAACATAAGACATCGGGGCACTTCCATAAAAGATCCCATCTTTTGAAATGGAACAATTTCCATTCTTAATAAGAAATTCAAAACCATCCTTGTCTAAACAAGGAACGGAAATGATATTCCTATTTATGATAGGTACATAATAGCAGTTCTTCAACTCTATTATTATCCCACTAGGTAGAGTTAACTCATAGGTTCCTACGGCATTGGAGGCAACTCTTGCCCCATTGGCAACACGTAGTTCAAACTCGCCTTTCCCCAAAGGCCTATTTCTCTTAAGATCCTTCATATTTGAACAAATGTGAGATCCGCATCCGGTATCAAGTACCCATGACAAAGAAGTAGTAAAGTTAATATCTATCATGTATACACCAGAAGTAGAGATCTCTATATCTCACTTCTTCTTCCATCGTTCCTTCCATCCTCTCCATGTTTTGAGTGCAGAAGAATTTGGTTTGGTGATAAAACCCTTCTCTCCCTTACCTATGTCATTGATCTCTATCAATGAACTACCCTTCTTCTTAAGTGTACATAGAGTGGATTCAAAGGCTACTGGTATATCTGGATTGTGCAGAACACTTCTCACAACCCCAACCAGTTATGGAATTTATTCTCAATTAATTTGCCCATTTTAAAATATGTTTCTTTTGCCATTTCTACAAGAGAAAATTGCATTTGTCAAAACTCTTTTTTGATTTGATTTGATTTGAATAAAATTTGATGATAGTTAATTAGGCCTTTAATTATTTACCGCTCCCACTATTTTGATTCAAATTGATAGCCCTCACCATCAATTTGGAAGATTGCAGCATACAATCTTCTAGTGGGTCAAGATCCTGAAATCCACAGAATCATGGACCAGCTAGGGCTTTCACCCACAACTTAGATCTTCCAGGTAGGCAACTCTTGCCAATTGCATCATATGCAACTCTTGAAAGATGTCATGTGCAACTCCTTGCCATGATCACCTCCATGCCTCAAGGTGCTAGATCCTATCTAGATCACCTTGTTAAGTCTGATCCAAAGCCAACACGATGAATATGCACCCTGCTAGGGCAGACCCACATATCCATCCTTCATGCTTCCATGAGATAGACGGTGTACCACGCTAGGGCGTTCCCACACTTGGTCGATCAAGCTTTTCATGTGTGTCACATTTGGAAGGCATCTAAAACTTTAATATTTAATGAGGGATTTTGTTTTATATATGTACATATACATATCCAATCACCACAATATATAGTAAGTATCATATACATGCTATATCCCACAGAAAACATGTGAAATGATAAAAGCAATGATTATGGTCATCCTAATGTGATTCCTCGAGCCAGAAGGAATCACGGTCACATCACATGCAACCTATACAAGATGAACTATGTGCTTTGCCTTTCTGGGTTTGATCAATTCATCTCCATGATTGATCGGCTCGCCATCAGACTGGTCGATCAATTCATCTCCATGATTGATCGGCTCACCATCAGACTGGTCGGTTGGGTGCCACCAGCCGATTGACTGGCACCTCTAGCCGATCGGTTCACTGGTTGTCATGCATCTCCAAAGGTCGCCACCCACTCATCTTGATCGCCAACTGATCATTTCATGCCTTGAACTGATCGTCTCAGTTGTTGTCAGATTGTCCTCCATTCTTTGACAAAACATGAATTAAAATATCTATCCTATTTTACATTTGAAAAAGGAAAACCCCGAGTTACATTCGGGGGGAGCAATGGTAGGAAAGAAAGCTCGAGTTATCTCGAGATACGTCAGGAATAGGATATAGGGAATTGGTGCGTAGACTGAGATACAAGAAACCACATTCAACCAAGCACACATACATAGGGTTTATTGGCCATAACCACGCTATACATCCACCACAAAACGCGTTTATGGGCGACACATATCGAGTGCATTCGTATTACATATCATATATGTATTTTGGGATTTAAGCATTGGACATGCATAAAGCCAATTTTATTCGCATCATATGCAATAAATAAAGGTGACAAACCAAAATCGATCACATCGATAATCCTAAAGTATAGAGCAGTTGACGTGGATTTGATACCACTGTTGGGTTTTATGGGAGAAACAGAAGGCATCGGAAACAAAAAATTTCTTCTCCCAAACCCAGAAATAGGAATCATGTCAACGTTTATACAATAGAAAGGATGGTTTGTAGATACATACCTTGTCCCGAGGCTTGCTCGACGACGTTACCTCACGGCTTGTACAGTCTTCACCTTCGGTCTTGGACGGTGTCTGTGCAGCTCCTGGTCTCACCAGGACTATCGGGATTGACAGCTATCCTCTGAGCGGAAGAAGTCTCCCACCTCTGTAGTAGTCCACATGGACCACCTAAAACTCCAATCTCCTTGTCCCATAAGGAATCGGAAGGAGTCATACCCTCCTATCAGCGTACTAGTCACCGACACACTCTCCTGCAACTAGTCACTTTTCTGCAGTTATCTTTCCCTTGTTGTGCCTCCCTTATCGGGTAGCACTTGCTCGGACTCTCTCGGTTACCACAACCAGAGAGAACAAAAACTTTGTAGAACAACTGGTGTTCTGTGTTGTACTTTGAGAATCCTCAATACCCTTATATATATAGGAGGGTCATGGGACAGGGTTCTCTACCCCAGGCAATGCGGGATTAAAGCAGGAGTAGAAGGATTTGAGATTTTCTACAAAACAAGCAATCTGTGCCAGCTAAACCGATCATTTCAATCATGAAATGGTCAGTTGGGGACCTGATTCGATTGGTTCACACCTGAACCGATCGGTTGGGACACCTGAGCCGATCAGTTCAAGCATGAGTCAATTGGTTTGTGGTCCTTATCAGTTCCTGATTGACTTTTCCTCTTTTTGTTTTGAATTGATCCAAATACCAATCCTTGTTCCAATCAAATTGGACAAGTGAAACGAAGAGAAAATTCTTGCCAACCTGACTTTCCCAACTCGCTCGGTTGGACCAGTTGAGTAGATCAGTTCAAACCTTAAACCGGTCGATTCGTCCTGTCCTGAGCTGATCGGTTCATCTCATGAGTCGATCGGTTCACCAAGATGAGTTGATTGGTTCATCATATGAGCCGATCGGTTGGGAGTGCAGACTGTGCAAAATCAATAAATTGCATTTTCAATCAATCCGATACTCTAATCAATCGGTCCAACACCTTGAATACTATGATATTGAGCTATCAATTGATTGAGTGTTTAATTTAACTACTAAACTCCTTTAGTAATTAATCTAAACATTGTTTGTGGATAAATTCCTCTTCCAGATTAAATCCTTTGTGTGTGACCCTGTAGGTCCATTTCACGTTGGCAGTGAAGGTCCATAACACTTATGACTTCACAAGCAAAGAGTGGTGCCTAGTCGCACATCAGTGTTTCCCAAGTGAAATAGAAAGTTGGAAAACAACTTTCAATCCTACAATCTATGAATGGTGTTATAGTGAATGTATAATTCCTCTGTCACTAATGTCCCGAATGAACTCAAGGCATGGTACAGTCATCCTTCCAACGTTCATCTATTTCCTTGATCTCAGAGCAGATTGGGTTAGATGTGTGTGACATCAATATCACATATTGATTCACACATGCATGTGCATGCCTTTCTCAATCCTACTCATCAAGTGGCCATGGACATCAAACTCCCTTAGGAGGGATAAATCCCATATCTATCACTCACCCCTCAAAAGCCCCATGTGTCAAAGTCACCCAATCATCACCATTATAACAACCCATGTTTCAGGACTGTGTTTGTTGATGTCAAAGTGTACCCAATGACATGTGTTGAGTGTAGTGATTTCAGGTCAAAGAATCACACTCACCACCATCACTGTGAGAGCTGACTATAACTACCAAATCATGGTTCCATGTGTCACTCTCACAGTGGGTCTATCCAGTACACTTGTTCTCTAACAAGTACCTATGTGCTTGGTTTGATATCACTATATCATGACTAATGTGATTCTGTCATCAACCAAAACACAATCTAGTCTTTCGTGTTATTGATGTCTATGGTTATTTCCACAATAACAACTGACTAGGGACAAAACAAGAATGTATACTCTTAACATCCACATGATCTCATCGTTTAGGTCCTAAACCCAAAAGCATATGTCATCGAGTAAACAATTCTTTAGACATCTATCATGTTACACTATCATCTCAGAAATAGTTAAAACATATAGATCGTAAATTGCCTTTATTATTCAAATCATTTACAAAGTATCCCATTACAATCATCACATGACTTGCTCTATGGGCATACATACCAACAGACTCCCACTTTCACTTAGAGCCAGTCACCTAGGAACCTCAGTCCTTGTGACCTAGCATGACCATCATGCTTCTACTGAGAAAGGGCCTTCATCAGTAGATCAGCTATGTTGTCTTCAGTTGGTATTTTGGAAATCTTCACATCTCCTCACTGAACGATCTCCCGTATGAGATGGAAGCGCCACAGTATGTGCTTGGACTGCTGATGTGATCTGGGCTCCTTAGCTTGAGAAATAGCTCCATTATTATCACAATAAAGCTCAATTGCATCACAGCTACTTGGAACTACACCAAGTTCAGTGATGAACTTCCTGATCCACACAACTTCCTTTGCTGCATGTGAAGCAGCAATATACTCGGCCTCTGAAGTAGAATCAGCAATTGTTTCTTACTTGGAACTCTTCCAGCTCACAACTCCATTGTTAAGGCAAAATACAAATCCTGATTGCAATATGTAATCATCTTTGTCGGTTTGGAAGCTTGCATCGGTGTAACCTATTACAACCAGTTCTTCCTCACCGCCGTATATAAGGAACTAATCCTTAATCCTTCGTAAGTACTTGAGGATGTTCTTTATAGCTGTCTAGTGAGCATCCCTGGGATCTGACTGGTACTTGATCATCATTCTGAGGGCATACGAGACATCTGGTCGTGTGCACAACATAGCTTACATGATGGATCTGATGGCTGATGCATATGGGATTCCATTCATACGCTCCCTCTCTTCATAAGATTGGGGACATTGAGCTCTAGAGATGGTGACTCCATGTAACATGGAGATGTTGCCTCTCTTTGAGTTCTCCATGCTGAACCATTTCAGCACTTTGTCAACGTACGTGCTTTGACTTAGTCCAAGAAGCCTTTTAGATCTATCTCTATAGATCTTAATACCTAGAATGTAGGATGCTTCTCCTAAGTCCTTCATTGAGAAAGTATTCCCAAGCCAAGTCTTTACCTTCTCTAAGGCTGTGACATCATTCCCCATCAATAGTATGTCATCCACATACAATATGAGGAATGTGGTCGTGCTCCCAATAACCTTCTTGTACACACAAGGTTCATCTTCCTTTTGAATAAAGCCAAACACTTTGACTTCCTCATCAAATTGAAGATTCCAACTCTGAGATGCTTGCTTCAATCCATAGATTGACCTTTGCAGCTTACAGACTTTATTGGCATTCTTTGGATCTACAAAACCTTCAGGTTGTGTCATATACACATCCTAGTTTATATTCCCATTAAGGAATGTGGTTTTAACATCCATTTGCCAAATCTCATAGTCATAGTAAAACACAATAGCAAGCTTGATCCTGATGGACTTAATCATGGAAACTGGAGAAAAAGTTTTGTCATAGTCAACACCTTGAACCTGTCGGAAACCCTTTGCAACCAATCTTCCTTTATAAGTTTGCACATTGCCATCCATGTCGGTCTTCTTCTTGAAGACCCACTTGCACCCTATGGGTTTTACCCCTTCGGGTTGTTCCACCAAAGTCCATACTTTGTTGGAATACATAAATTCCATCTCAGATTTCATGGCCTCAAGCCATTTCTCAGAATTTGGTCCCTCCACAGTCTCTAGATAGGTAGTTGGATCATCATCTCTGATCAACTCACCTCCTTCCTGAGTCACAAGGTATCCAAACCTCTCAGGTTCAAGGTGTGTCCTATTAGATCTATGAGGTCCTTGTATTACTTGAGGAGACTGAGATTCCACAACACCTTATGAATTTCTTTGTTCCTCTTGTACATCTACTGGTTCAATGTTTTCTTGTTGGGCTTGAACCTCTTCAAGCTCTATTTTCCTCCCACTGTTTCCTCTGGAAATAAATTCCTTTTCTAGGAATACAGATGCCCTAGTAACAAACACTTTGTTGTCAGTAGGGTAGTATAAATAATATCCCCTTGTTTCCTTGGGGTATCCAACAAAATAACATTTATCGGACTTGGGTCCAAGCTTATCAGGAAACATTTTCCTGACGTAAGCTTCACAACCCCAAATCTTAATAAAAGACAAATCAGTACGCTTCCCGTGCCATATCTCATATGGTGTCTTTTGAACTGATTTAGATGGAACTCGGTTAAATATAAATGTGGTGGTTTCAAGAGCATGACCCCAGAAGGAAATCAGAAGATCAGCAAAACTCATCATTGATCGCACCATATCCAGTAAAGTGTGATTCCTTCTTTTAGACACACCGTTATGTTGTGGTGTTCCAGGCAGAGTCCATTGTGATACAATACCACGGGCTTGCAGAAGGTCCTCAAACTCCTGGCTTAAGTATTCTCCACCTCGATTGGATCTAAGTGCTTTAATACTTTTACCAAGTTGATTCTGCATGAAATCCTTGAACCTTTCAAGGGTTTCTGACTTATGTTTCATCAGGTACACATTGCCATACCTACTAAAGTCATCAGTGAAGATAATGAAGTACTGACACCCATTTCTGGCATTAGTTCTAAAAGGCCCACATACATCAGTATGTATATGAGTCCTAATAGATCACTAGCTCTCTCGCCTTTACCTGAAAAGGGAGTCTTGGTCATCTTGCCCAACAAACAAGATTCACATGTCTTTATTGATTATGTGCCCTAGCCGACAATGCCAAAGATATGTTTTGTTTGAGTTGTTGAGTTTTTTCCTTTTGGTGTTTACATTTTATACACTTGTCTCTAGATCTATCGAGTATAGACCATAAGACATTGGGGCACTGCCATAAAAGATCCCATCTTTTGAAATGGAACACTTTTCATTCTTAATAAGAAATTCAAAACCATCCTTGTCTAAACAAGAAACGGAAATGATATTCCTATTTATGGCAGGAACATAATAGCAGTTCTGCAACTCTATTATTAGCTCACTAGGTAGAGTTAACTCATAGGTTCCTACAGCACTGGAGGCAACTCTTGCCCCATTGGCAACACGTAGTTCAACCTCGCCTTTCCCGAAAGGCCTACTTCTCTTAAGATCCTTCATAGTTGAACAAATGTGAGATCTGCATCCGGTATCAAGTACCCATGACAAAGAAGTAGTTATGTTAATCTCTATCACGTATACACCAAAAGTAGAGATCTCTATCTCTCACTTCTTCTTCCATCATTCCTTCCATCCTCTCCATGTTTTGAGTGCAGAAGAATTTGGTTTGGCGAGAGAACCCTTCTCCCCCTTACCTATGTCATTGATATCTATCAATGAACTATCCTTCTTCTTAAGTGTACATAGAGTGGATTCAAAGGCTACCGATATATCTAGATTGTGCAGAACACTTCTCACAACCCCCAACCAGTTATGGAATTTATTCTCAATAAATTTGCCCATTTTAAAAGATGATTCTTTTGCCATTTCTACAAGAGAAAATTGCATTTGTCAAAATCATTTTTGATTTGATTTGATTTGAATAAAATTTGACGATAGTTAATTAGGCCTTTAATTAATTACCGCTCCCACTATTGTGATTCAAATTGATAGCCCTCACCATCAATTTGGAAGATTGCAGCGTACAATCTTCTATTGGGTCAAGATCCTGAAATCCTCTGAGTCGTGGACCAGCTAGGGCTATCACCCACAACTTAGATCTTCCAGGTAGGTAACTCTTGCCAATTGCATCATATGCAACTCTTGAAAGATGTCATGTGCAATTCCATGAGATAGACGGTGTACCATGCAAGGGTGTGCCCACACTTTGTTGATCAAGCTTTTCACGTCTGTCGCATTTGGAAGGCATCTAAAACTTTAATATTTAATGAGGGATTTGGTTTTATATAGGTACATATGCATATCCAGTTACCACAATATATAGTAAGTATCATATACATGCTATATCCCACAAAAAAACATGTGAAATGATAAAAGCAATGATTATGGCCATCCTAATGTGATTCCTCGAGCCAAGAGGAATCACGGTCACATCACATGAAACATATACAAGATGAACTCTATGCTTTGCCTTTTTGGGTTTGATCAATTCATTTCCATGATTGATCGGCTCGCCATCAGACCGGTCGGTTGGGTGCCACCAGTCGATCGACTGGCACCTCCAGTCAATCAGTTCACTGGTCGTCGTGCATCTCCTCAGTTTGCCACCCACTCATCTTGATTGCCAACCGATTGGTTCACACCTTGAACTGATCGTCTCAGTTGTCATCAGAATGTCCTCCGTTCTTTGACATAACAGGAAATAAAATATCTATCCTATTTTACATTTGAAAAAAGGAAAACACCGAGTTACATTCGGGGGGAGCAAAGGTAGGAAAGAAATCTCGAGTTATCTTGAGATACATCAGGAATAGGAGATATGAAATTGTTGCATAGACCGAGATACAAGCAACCACATTCAACCAAGCATACATACATAGGGTTTATTGGCCATAACCACGCTATACATCCACCACAAAACTCATTTAAGGGTGATACATATCGAGTGCATTCATATTACATATCATATATGTATTTTGGGATTTGTGGATTGGGCATGCATAAAGCCAATTTTATTCACATCGTACGCAATAAATAAAGGCAACAAACCAAAATCGATCACATCGATAATCCTAAAGTATAGAGAAGTTGACATGGCTCTGATTCCACTATTTGGTTTTATGGGAGAAAGAGAAGGCAGTGGAAACTCCAATCTCCTTGTCCCACAAGGAATCGGAAGAAGTCGTACCCTCCTGTCAGCGTACTAGTCACCGACACACTCTCCTATAACCAGTTGCTTTTCTACAGTTGTCTTTCCCTTGTTGTGCCTCCCTTATTGGGTAGCACTTGCTCAGGCTCTCTCGATTACCACAACCAGAGAGAACAAAAACTTTATAGAGCAACTGGTGTTTTGAGTTGTACTTTGAGAATCCCCCAATACCCCTATATATAGGAGGGTCATGGGATGGGGTTCTCTACCCCGGGCAATGCGGGATTAAAGCAGGAATAGAAGGATTCCATATTTTCCACAAAACAACCAATCTGCGCTAGCTGAACTGATTGTTTCAATCATGAAATGGTCGGTTGGGGACCTGAGCCGATCGATTCACACCTGAACCGATCGGTTGGGACACCTGAGCCAATCGTTTCAAGCATGAGCTAATTGGTTTGTGGTCTTGATCAGTTCCCGATTGACTTTTCCTCTTTTTGTTTCGAATTGATCCAAATACCAATCCTTGTTCCAATCAAATTGGACATGTGAAACAAAGAGAAAATTCTTGCCAACCTGACTTTCCCAACTCGCTCGGTTGGACCAGTTGAGCAGATCGGTTCAACCCTTGAACCGGTCAGTTCAGCTTGTTCTGAGCTGATCGGTTCATCTCATGAGCTGATCGGTTCACCAAGCTGAGTCGATTGGTTCATCATATGAGCCGATCAGTTGGGAGTGCAGACTATGCAAAATCAGTCAATATTGAGCTATCAATTGATTGAGTGTTTAATTGAACTGCTAAACTCCTTTAGTAATCAATCTAAACATCGTTTGTGGATAAATTCCTCTTCTAGGTTAAATCCTTTATGTGTGACCCTATAGGTCCATTTCACATTGGCAGTGAAGGCCCATAACACTTATGACTTCACAAGCAAAGAGCAGTTCCTAGTCGCACATCAGTGTTACCCAAGTGAAATAGAAAGTTGGAGAAAAACTTTCAATCCTACAATCCGTGAATGGTGTTATAGTGAATGTATAATACCTTTGTCACTAATGTCCTGAATGAACTCAAGGCATGATACAGTCATCCTTTCAACGTTCATTTATTTCCTTGATCTCAGAGCAGACTGGGTGAGATGTGTGTGACATCAATATCACATATTGATTCACACATGCATGTGCATGCCTTTCTCAATCCTACTCATCAAGTGGCCATGGACATCAAACTCCCTTAGGAGGTACAAATCCCATATCTATCACTCACCCCTCAAAAGCCCCATGTGTCAAAGTCACCCAATCATCACCTTTATAACAACCCATGTTTCAGGACAGCGTTTGATGATGTCAAAGTGTACCCAACGACATGTGTTGAGTGTAGTGATTTCAGGTTGAAGAATCACACTCACCACCATCACTGTGAGAGCTAATTGTGACTACCAAATCATGGTTCCATGTGTCACTCTCATGGTGGGTCTATCTAATACACTTGTTCTCTAACAAGTACCTATGTGCTTGGTTTGATATCACTATATCATGACTAATGAGATTTTGTCATCAAACAAAACACAATCTAGTCTTTAGTGTTATTGATGTCTATGGTTATTTCCACAATAACAACTGACTAGGGACAAAACAACAATGTATACTCTTAACATCCACATGATCTCATCATTTAGGTCATGAACCCAAAAGCATACATCATCGAGTAAACAATTCTTTAGACATCTATCGTGTTACACTATCATCCCAGAAACAGTTAAAACATATAGATCAGAAAATTGCTTTTATTATTCAAATCATTTACAAAGTATCCCACTACAATCATCACATGACTTTCTCTATGGGCATACATACCAACACATATGTGTCACTATGTATTCACATTACATTACTCAGATTTAGATGCACTCCTAAACTAGGGTTTAGGGTTATCTCGTGTTTAGATTGGGGATTAGGGTTACAAACCCTAATTCCATTATATTAAGGTTTCGAAGACTACAATTTCAGTTATGCATATTAGGTGAAACCCTAATTATCATCTTAAACATATTAAATCATTTGTGATACTTAGATCAGATTATCAACATTAGATCATAGCAAGATGTTGACATTGGTTTCAAAACCCTAAAACATCATATGATTATTAATCTACAACTACCAATTATTCATCATTATCACGAATTTTCTTATTAGACATGACAAGATCAGGTATTAGCCCAACATAACCACATCTACTCAAGTAAGCATCATTATAATGAAAAACTAGATCTTCCTTTCTATTAATCATATTACAACACATATTACCTATACTGTTAGAACAGGAAGCATAACTAGGTTCTAAAGTTAATTTATTTAGATTCCTCTCATTTAGCTAATAAATTTTCATATATTGTATATTCCCATCTGAGCTACGAATCCCTAGTTATGATTTTTGCAAGGACTCGTTTGTAAACCTAAATAACTATTTCGGATTTGTATGGAGTTCCAAGCCAAGGCCCATATTTGGGTCTTCTCGTAGGGTCCATAGGGTTTATTACACCCCTAATTACAATACAAGGCTTTGATAATCATTGCACTCTATATTAGGATCATATGGACACATATGCTCACAAGCACATTATTTCCTCCATTTGAACATTTAATCTAATTCTAGGGTTTGGAATCACCAACTAAGGTCCCTCAAACCTCTTCCTTTTTATATGTTCCCTAATTCATTTAGTCTTGAAATCTACAAATTTGAAGTATGTAACATTCACCCCTCCTTAAAAGGAATTTTGTCCTCAAAATTCAGGCCTACTAAGCCTGGGTGAATGACAACTCATCTTCGTTTAAAGTCTTAGGGTTAGCACCCTACTTAGACATCTTTAACAACTTTTCCATAGTATATCAAATTTCATCTTATGACTAAGATTGACACCTGAATCTAGATTCAAGTATATCCACATCTCTAGTATATGCATAATATCATCACTTCATGATTTCATTATTATTTGGTGATTTCTCTTTTCACCTAGGTTTCCAACCTATTATTCATTACTTTTAACACAAGGGTGAGGTAACACCTCTAACCCTAGGTCATGTCATTACACATTCAATGCAGGATATTCATTCTCATTATCTTAATTTTAAAGCATAACGTGTGTCTATTCAATCTCCCTCCCTTATAATGAAATGAAATAATCATTTGGCTGCAGCCCAAACACAAAGTTCATCCCATTCCAAGAGTGGAGATAGTGCATCAACACATTGCCTTTCAATTTCACATATTAAGTTGAATCATACACGGTATGACTCTAAACTTACTTGTTCTTAATTTCATAGAATTCTTATATTACATGAAGTCAAGTGTCCCTTTTCTTACGCTTAAGTTAGGGTACAACTTCTCTCAAGTTTTTATGACTTCATTACATCTTTTATATATTTACTCCTCATATATTATTATGAGCCTTAGTCAAAACCTTGAGGTCTCTAGGTGTATAGGTACCTTTGGAGTGATCTCATTCTTATACATCAAGAGAGTGCCTTTCACATTCACCCATTAGGCTACATGATCCTCATGGAGATAGCTAATCTCATAAGTCATGTACCTCAAGTAAACCTAGTTGTTACCTCCCGACCACATGGTCATGTGCATTTAGGGCATATCAACTCCCAACCATTCGGGGTCCTATGTACCTCCAATACACCCTACTTGACCCTAGGATTGCATTAGGAGTACTCTACCCTTCCTAACGATTTCTTTTGAGATGTCACATCTTTTAAGCACATTATTCTCTTATTTAATTCTTTAACCAGGATTGCCTTCACCTCTCACTTTCGAGTAGACATGATGTAGTGTTGTTCCAACATTGGGCTCGGGCCACCTTCCCTCCAGGGCTTAGTGCCATGTCAATCTTCCCTCCTTGGCTTGACCTCATGTGATCTTCCCCTCTAGGGGTTTGATCCTAAACAACTGCATTATGTACTTATGCCACCTTCCCTCCTGGGCTTGGTTCCTTCCTGGTCTTCCCTCCTGGGCTTGACCATTTCATGAACTTCCCTCTTGGGCTTGACCATTTTAAGAACTTCCCTCCTGGGCTTGGTCATCCACTTAGGCCATCTTCCCTCCTGGGCTTGGTGCCTCGTTGGTCTTTCCTCCAGGGCTTGACCATTTGTGTCACTCAGAGATGGCATCCTTGCGTTCAAAGAATTTAAGTGCTTTCATTTTTTTAATATCTTTAACTCTTCACTCCTCTAGGTGAGGATTAAGGTTATCCCAATACTTAAATGTATTTATTCACTTACCTTTTAAGGGAGTGTCCTAGCCTAGGGTGCCTTCTTGGCTCATAGGGGGTTAGGCTCTCTAGCCACAACCTGATCCCAAGATCTAAGGTTTTACCTCCCTGCTAGGTCATCTTCCCACTCTTGGGTTGACCCACCCCAGGTTGGCACACTAACCCTAAAGGTTTCATAGATATCCTCTTTTCTTTTATACATAACATTTTTTTTCTTTTCATTATAACATATCAACCCATGTTTTCTCAATTTCTAGAATAACCCCCTCATGGTTTTTGTCCATTCAGTGAACTTGGATCATCTTCCCCTCCAGGGGCTTGGTGCTACATCGGCCTTCCTCTCCAGGGGCTTGGCCATCATTACCAAACTTCTAGAGACAACATGAGGGTTTAAGAAAGTTATATTCAAATTTTCATTTTCTTATATATAACCATTGGGTTCATATATTTCTTAAGACCTCTTACATGCATGTTATGCTCCTCGTTCACACATGCATGGGAGACTGGGTTACCTCAATCTATCCCTTTATTTTTCTTATTCCTGATTTCAAGTTTCACATTGGTAGTGTCCCATACCACCACATCATGTTCATTATATAATATTAAAGTTTTTAGGGTTGGGGTTAGGGACTATACTCTACCGCTCAGAGTTCCATATCCCTTGACCCACTAGAGTTTTCATACCCTAAACCAAGTCCTTACTCTAATAAAGGGCTTACCCATACATGTATCTTTCTAGTGGCTACCCTCTCTAAAGGGACCTACACAAAAGGTTACCTCTTTTCACATTTTACTTCTCTAATTAACAATTCCTTTTTGAGGATTTTTTTAAGCAAAGGGATGAGAAGTAGACGAAATATGAGATGAGAAACATATAAGATACATTATTCTTTAACAATTTTCCTCTTAAGTTTCTAAGGATGATTTGAAATTATAAACTATTAAGTATTAGTTGATGAATTTGCGCTATGATACCAAATGTAATGACCCACACTTTTGAGTGTCTAAAGACCTTAAAGTCGTGAATCGTCACTCATAAATTCCAGGATCAGATTCAAGAACTAATACAAAATAGTATACAGTTTCCATCAATGATCAAATGTTTACATGTTTACATAAAAAGCTCCTCTAAGGAGTCACATAGCTTTTAAACAGAATTAACTTTTACATGTGTGAAGATAAACCATTAAGATTAAACCTTCATGATTAAACCGTAGTGTCTTCAGCATCTCTATTTGTACCCTCATGTCCACGAATCAAGTATATCAGATACCTAAAATACCGACAAACAAATGTGCGGCCAGTATATTGCTATATTGGTATGTGGGTTCAAAAAAAATCACAAGTACACATATAATCAAACATCTATATCTTGTATATAAGAACATAAACTTGTTTTCATATTCTAACCCCTATTAGGTCTACTACCTCAGGTGTAATCATTGTCCCTCTGGGGCTTGTGTGCATTACCCTTAAGATAAGTCTAACCCAGGGTTTAGAATACTATTATTTACTTTACATGATACTCATAGGAACTTTATAATTTGCAAGAACTAAATAAACAAGCAAGCAGTTTATTTGTCATTCAATCTCATCAAGAAACCTCGGCAATCTCAGAATTTGATACAGGTATTCATAAGTGTAACCACATACCTTATGCCAATGCAGAAACCATGCAGAACACCATATACTTTACAAGCGTATCCAAACATCCAAGCAACTAAGCATATAATCAACAGTATCTGAAATACGCATACTACATATGTGTCACAATGTATTCACATTACATTACTCATATTTAGATGCGCTCTAAACTAGGGTTTAGGGTTATCTCATGTTTAGACTAGGGATTAAGGTTACAAACCCTAATTCCATCATATTAAGGTTTCTAAGATTACAATTTCAGTTATGCATATTAGGTGAAACCCTAATTATCATCTTAAACATATTAAACCATTTGTGATACCAAGATTAGATTATCAACATTACATCATAGCAAGATGTCGACATTGGTTTTAAAACCCTAAAACATCATGTATATGATTATTAATCTACAACTTCCAATTATTCATCATTATCACAAGTTTCCTTATTAGACATGACAAGATCATGTATTAGCCCAACATAACCACATCTACTCAATTAAGAATCATTATAAAGCAAAACTAGATCTTCCTTTCTATTAATCATATTACAACACATATTGCCTATACGTTTGGAACAGGAAGCATAATTAGGTTCTAAAGCTAATTTATTTAGATTCCTCTCGTTCAACTGATAAATCTTCATATATTGTATGTTCCCATCTGAGCTACGAATCCCTAGTTATGATTTTTACAAGGACTCATTTGTAAACCTAAATAACTATTTCGGGTTTGTATGGAGTTCCAGGCCCAAGGCCCATATTCGGGTCTTCTCATAGGGTCCATAGGGTTTATTACACCCCTAATTACAATACAAGACTCTGATAATCATTGCACTCTATATTAGGATCATATGGACACATATGCTCACAAGCACATTATTTCCTCCAATTGAACATTTAATCTAATTCTAGGGTTTGGAATCACCAACTAAGGTACCTCAAACCTCTTCCTTGTTATATGTTCCCTAATTCATTTAGTCTTGAAATCTATGAATTTCATGGATGTAATAATTACCAAGTTGGTTTTGTACTCCATTCATGAAATCCTAGAACTTTTCAAGGGTTTCTGACTTATGTTTCATCAACTAAACATAACCATACACATTGAAATCATCAGTAAAGGTAATAAAGTACTGATAACCACCTCCAGAATTTGTTCTAAAAGGGTTGCATACATTAGAATGTATGGGTCCTAATAGATCACTATCCCTTTCGTTGTTACCAGTGAAGGGATTTTTTTTCATCTTACCCAAAAACAAGACCCACATGTCTCTATTGGTTTGAAATCAAAAGAGTCTTGATATTCATCTTTATGGTGTCAAGAAATGTGTTTCTCATTGATTTGTCCTAGACGATAATGCCAATGATAAGTTTTTTTTGAGTCAGCAAGTTTTTATATTTTGGTATTTGTTATAAACATTTGTCTTTAGATCTAATAAATAAAAATCAAAGGACATTGGGGCACTACCATAAAATATCACATATTTAGAAATCAAACATTGACCATTAAACCATACAAGATATAGAAATAATGTTTCTTTAATGGTAGGTACTCTATTACAAGCCATGTGGGAAGATATAAATTATTAGTTCCAATAGTAGTGGCAGCAACTCTTGCTCCATTTGCAACACGTAGTTTGACCTCGCCCTTTCTTGAAGGTTTACTTTTTTTCAGATCCTACATATTCAAACATATGTGAAATCCACATCCGGTATCTAGTACCCATGACGAAGAAGCAGACATATTTATCTGAATAATGTATATACCTAAAGTGGAGATCTCTATCCCATGCTTAATCTTCCTTAATCCCTTTAAGTGTAAAGGACAAATTCCTTTTGCACTTTTCTTTCTCCATGTCTTGAATGTTGAAGACTTCACTTCATCTTAGCCTCAGAACTCTTCTTGTCCCTACTTTCATCCTTGGACTCCATTCCACTAATCACCATCATGGGTTTTTCCTTCTTCATTTGCGCTTCAACATTTAGAAACATACCAAGAAATTCTGACAATGATTTGGTCAAGTTACTCAAGTAATATCACTCGACAAACTAGCTATATGATTTAGACAATGATTGTAGAATCATATTTGTGGCCAACTCTTGGCTCAAAGGAAATCACAGTCTCTCCAGATGTTCCACATGTCCAGTCATATTGAGCACAAGGGTCTCTACTCGATCTCCTTCTGTCATCTTGCACTCAAAGAGTGCCTTTGAGACAGTGCACCTTTCTTGCTTTGCATGATTCTGGTTCATGTTCTTAAGATGTGTTACCATCTCAAAAATCCCCATATATTCATGCTTATCATGCAACTAATAGTTCATACAGCATAGCATAAGGTGTTTAATGCCTAAATAATTGCTCACGTGCTTCCAGTAAGCATCCACCTCATCCCTAGGCGCATTAGGAGCAGGTTCTTCTAGCATTGGTCTATGTAGGACATAGAGCTTATGCTCATCATTGAGAACCCTTCTGAAAGTCCAAAATCAATCATGGAAGTTTGTCTCGTTAAGTTTGTCCTTCTTAAGAACCGATCACCATGAGGACTTGTTTGCCATTTGTTTTTACAAGAAAATTTTTCAATTTGTCAAAATACTTTTTGATTTGATTTGATTAAAATAAAAATTGACAATGTTTCATTAGCTTTTTAATTAATTATCTCTCCCACTATTTTGTTCAAATTGATAGCCCTCGCATATCAATTCAAAAGGTTGCAGCATACAACCTTTTATTGATCCAAGATCCAAAACAATTGAGTTATTATTCTGCCAACGCCAGTGTCCATAACCAATCATTAAGGGAGGCAACTTTTGCCAATTGCATCCCATGCAATTCTTGGATAGATGGTATGTGAAATTCTTTGACATAGTCATATTCATGCTTCTAGGCACTTAATCACATTAAGGTCACCTAGTTAAGTCTGACCCAAAATCTAACACAATAGTAATGCACCCTACTTGGAGGCCCACATATCTACCATCACACTTCGATGAGATGGACAACGCATCATGCTTGGTGTGCCTACGCTTAGTCAATCAAGATTTTCACATGTGTTTTTTATGGAAAGCATCTAATACTTAATATTTAATTGAGGGATTTTATATTTATATACAAATGTATACATATATAATCACAACATACTTATATGTATCATATACATACTATATCCACAAACAAAACATGCAAATAATGAAACATGAGTGATGGTTATGGCCATACTAATGCAATCCTTGGAGCCAAAAGGAATTACTACCACCTAAGGTCCACATCATATGGAGCAACAAGTTCTTGAAGAAGATTTATATTGGAATCAGTCTGAGTTAATCAATTCAACTCTTGAACCGATCAGTTGGCCTCCTGGTCAGTCGGTTGGTCTCTCAAATTGACTGATTGGTCTTTAGTTCAAGTGATGTCTGACTCCTCTAGTTGATTGGTTGGGCCACCATCTGATTGTTTGCTCCTCCTGTCATCTGTCCTCCTCAATCCTCCAGTCGATCGATTCAACCTCTAAGTAGGTTGATTTTGCTGGTGTAGAATATCTTCTTTGTCATAACAGGAAATAAAGCTATCCTAATCCTATTTAACTTAATACATTGTAGTAGGGCACCTTCAGTTACATTTGAGGGGAGCATAGGAAGGAAAGCATTAATACTTTTTCATATAGAAAAAGAGAGAGTGGTATGCAAACCAAGTGATAAAACATTAACAACAACCATCCAAAGCACAAAGATCTAGGGGGTTATTTGTCATAACCATGCTAGCATCCACCATCAAAATAAATTTTAGGGTGACACATATAAATTTCATATATATATATATATATATATATATATATATATATATATATATATATATGTATATATATATGTGTGTGTGTGTTTGTGTGTGTGTGTGTAAATTTGTAATTACTCGTTTTCAAATTAGTCATCTAATTAGGGTTTACTTGGATGATTGTATGCTTAACTAAGTTGATCATTATTTAAAGCTTTATTAATGATGCCAGTTAAGTTTTGATGTTTTAAATATAATGAGAAGGTTTAATTATACTTTGATCCACATAATTAGGGTTAACATTTGGAAACCCTAATTGGCCCAAATTCGGGTTTTGATGATATATGAATACATAATTTGATAAGTATAGTGTCTCACTAAATGATTTTTAGTATTATATCTGTAACTCTGATTTAATTCAAATTTGGATATGATTTGGATGTATCAAATTTGAGAACTATCAAAAATATCAGAATTTTTGAAAAAAATCTGACATGTTTGTCGGTTGAGTTTCAAACTCGACCGACCATATTTTCATATTGATATAGTAGTGTGATAATTTAATTTTTTATTTTATTGGTCATCCAATTTATCTCAAATTTTAACTATAGTTGAGAAGCTCCATTATATATATAATATTAAATGGGTATAGTTTTTGTATGATTTCTTATCTCTACAGAGAGGGGTGTCGGTCGAGTTCTATGAAGGACAAACACGACCGACCATGTTGTAGGCTGCAATATAGCAGTGTAGTATTTGATTTTTATTTATTTATTGGTAACATAAAATGATCTAAAAAATTGAAGGTTCTTATAAACTAAATTTTATACATGGGGTTAAAGTTTCATAATTTTTGGATGATTTTTGTGTTCTAAAAGTGTGGTGTCGGTTGAGTTTATAACTCAGCCGACCAACATGTCTGAGCAAAATAAAAATATAATGAAGGGCTTGTTTGCAATTGTCCTAATCACTCAATTGATCTATATCACTAACCTAACACGCAAGGAGCTCTCATAACTTGTCATTCCTATCAAAGAAATGAAATTCTTGAGAGAGAGGAAAACTAGGGTTTTGAGAATAGAATGTAGTGGAGATGTTGAGCTAGGGTTTCTCTATCCAAGATATGATGAAATCAAGTAAGTTTAGCTTCTTTGCATAGAATTTCATGGTGAATCTTCTCTCACATGTCAAGATTATGTCCCTCCTTTGATTTGATTTGAAATCACATCAAATATCACCCTTTTTCTCACTCTTTCTCTTCTAATCCACATTTCTTGGATTTCTGAGTTGAGAGGAGAAAGAATTGGATTCATTTGTAAGATAAAGATGAAACTAATGAAGATAGTATGATGAAGTATTTTATCTTTTATTTTAGTTACATGTGTCTTAACCCAAGTTAAATGAAATATACTAAGAACTATACTTTGATAAATGTTAAGTAGAAGAGAAGCATTGTATGTAAAGTGAATCAAAAAAGATTGGTCCAGAGAATGTAATGAACATGAAATTAAAAGAAGTTGAGACTATTGAATATAAAATAACAGAAAAAAGATAGGAATTAGTAGATGATTCTAAGAATGTAACTCTTACCCTAAAATGATGAGTTTGATGATGCTAGTGAATGACAATCTTTAATGAGGGATTAAGGGATTCATATAACTGTAGTTGAATTCAACTAAAAGATGAAATTTAAGTATTTGAATTGATTTACAAGAATGTGTTCTTGAATTGTGACTTGTACTCTGAGAATGGATTAATAGTACAAACTTCAAATGATAGTCAACATGTGTTGATTAGTAACCCCATCTTAAGAATGCGAAATAAAATAAGAAGAGAACTAAGTCTGTTATGCATGTACATGCATGAAATTTATTTGCATCTACTGAGATTGGATGGAACAAGCATATAATGTATGATAAATTTGTTATGAGCATGATGAATGATACATGATATCTATATGATTTTACTATTGCTAGTTCTAATTCCTTTGCTAATATTTGTTAAGAACTATGATATACAATGAACTAATAACAAATATGTTAAAATTGAATTTAATACACACTCCTTACATTTAAGAAACCCTTATAAGGGTTAATGTTGGATAATGAGATTATGTGTAGGGTTGAAAGCCCATTGATGATGATAAAATCATGATGGGGTAAATGTTGGACAATAATATTATGTCTCGGGCTAAAATCCCACTGTTGATGATTGTTATGAGATGATGTAGAAGATATGAATAATCATATGTGTTGCAATATATAGATTTATTATGCTTCTTGCTTTTATCATTGTCCTTATTGATAAACTTAATATGTTTCATGTTATTCTAATTACACGAGAATACACAGATATGCTATATGATGTTTTGAATTCTTTTAAGATGAGTAAAAGAGATTAATAATAAGTGAAATGATGGAACATCTAGTTAGGTGCCCTGAACACTGTGAGTTTCCCTTGAGGACCACACTGGGGAAACAAAACTGATCTCCTTGTAGTAATCGATGAATTATGAGAAGGATTTCTGGAGTGCGGATCAAGACCTTAAAGGTTAGACCACCAAGATTTAGGAGTGAGTCATCTAGAGTGGATCTGTCCCTAAATCCTTGTTATGAAAGTCTATGTCCGTATGGAATAGACTGTGATGAAATGAAATATGTGAAATGTGAAATATTGTGATATGTGATATACTTTTTGTTGGTTCCTATCTCGTGTACCCAAGATGAGGACGTGAGCCTCTTTAGGTAACCCTGAGGTGGCCAGGGTCTGTTTTTGATATCTTTGAGTGGTCGGCTAAACCCTAATATAGTGATGGTGACTCGTTGACATGAGAATCAGGTGTGGTGAATTCTACTTGGTGAGGTACAAGCCAAGTAGTTTCACGACAAATGAATAAAAGATGATAAGTCGTGTCGAACATGATTTGAATGGTTGTTACATTCCTTGTGCTGCTACTTGATGATTTGTCATTTTTTATTATGCTTCTTGTTGCAGAAAGTAATCGTGTTGCTATGGACATTTTCATATTATGATATGTCATGTTGACAGTTTATAAATGATGGGATTTATATCCAATCTAAATATGAGTTGGATTTCTTGCTATTTGATAGTATTGTTTGATAGATATGTATTATGTGTATTTCAGCTTCAGGGCTACAGGACTTGTTCCTGGTCTGACTGGTGGAGTGTCACGAAGATAATGTTATTGTTATGTATTGATTCAAAATACTTAGAACTTGACTTATTGCTCATTCAGTAGGATTCTTAATCTAAACTAAGAAGTATCCACTGATTTATTCATAGACACACTCTAAAAAATGTTTCAAAGTTATAATTGGTTTAAGTGATTACCTCATATGTTGGATTAGATTACCATTCCAAGATAGATTTGACTTATGATAGAACTATCTGCTAGACTTTTCAATATCTTCATATTTCTATTAAGTTTATTATACTTAATTTGATGATGATGCATGTACCTAGATTGAGTGGGAGGTATACACTCATTGGGGCTCTATATGAGTCTCATGAGGTTGTTTCAAAAAATTTTAGGTATAATGCTATCTAGCGGAGAGGACGTGACAAAGAAGATATAAATAGCATAATGTAGGTAGAATAGATTGTCCATGTACTCTTTCTTTTCAGGGATGGGTTGTAGACTATATTTGTTCATCAATGTACATGTATCTGATGTAAATTGAACCGTATATGAGAATAAGATTTGATTTTGGTATTAATGGAGTTGAATAAGATGTGTGATATCTAAATGTGATGTGCTTGATATGACATTGATTTATGAAGTTGTGAAGAAAGAAAAAGGAAAAAAATTATCTATGTTTTTCATATATTTTTTAATCGCCTTTGTAGAGAATTCATTGTTTTATTTCATAATTTGGGTTTAGGATTTGAGATTATCTCTAATGGTTGGTATTTATGCTGGTCAAAAAAGTGGGTCCCAACAACATGGTATCAGAGCCTAGGTTAGATGAGTCTACAGGGACAATAGGATCTAGGACTAAATGATAATGTAGATGTTGAATATAACATGAATGATGTGCATAGTGACTGGACTCATCATCCAGATACTTTGGTCAAGTATTTGGGTATTGAGCTAAGCTATTATGGAACTACTTATTGTACTTCTTCTGGATGCCCTGACGAAGTATCCAGATGAACATAGTATGGTATAATAAGATGCATGATGATAAAATGGTGAAAAAGAAAAAGATTTTATAATTCAATATGGAACCTATGGCAAGTAGAAAATGTCATATAATAAAGATAGAATCCTAATGGATTATGAAGACAGTCTCTAATGAGTTTGAATTTGAGTATGAAATCTAAAATTGTGAGAAAAGGCTATGAACTAAGATGCACACTAGATGATCTTCTTCATAAAGGAAATTGATGAATGTGGATGATAATATGTGAATGAGTCACAATCTTATCCATGAGATACACAATTAAAATTTTAAAAAGGATGAGAAAGGATATGTGAATCAGATCTTGATAAATGATGTATTACTAATATTTGTGAAGTAAGTGCATGTAATACCTAAGGAGAGATATGATGATGACAAGGGATGAAATATCCATTTAATGCAAAAAAAAAGTCATATGAAAGATAGATAAAATGAAAGTCTTTATAATTTTATGCTCAGAGAGGTGAACAATTATATGATATGATATTCTTTCATATCTTTTCTTGGATTTCAGGATGAAATCCTAAAAGAAGGGGAGAATTTTTAATGACATGTTTTCAAATTAGTCATCTAATTAGGATTTACTTGGATGATTGTATGCTTAACTAAGTTGATCATTGTTTAAAGCTTTATTAATGATGGTAGTTAAGTTTTGATGTTTTAAAATATAATGAGAAGGTTTAATCATACTTTAATCCACATAATTAGGGTTAACATTTGGAAACCCTAATCGGCCAAATTAGGGTTTTTATGATATATGAATACAGAATTTGATAAGTATAGTGTCTGGCTAAATGATTTTTAGTATTTTATGTGTAAATCTAATTTAATTCAAATTTGGATACGATTTGGATGTATCAAATGTGAGAATAATTAAAAAAATATCAGAATTTTTTAAGAATTTTTTGACCTATTTGTAGGTCAAGTTCCAAACTCGACCGACCATATTTTCATATTGATATAGAGGTGAGGTAATTAAATTTTTCATTTTAATTATCATATCCCATTGATCTCAAATTTTAAATATAGTTGGAAAACTCCGTCATAGATATAATATGAAATTGGAGTATTTTTTTGATGATTTTTTATCTCTACAGAGAGGGGTGTCGGTCGAGTTCTGTGAAGGACAAACTCGACCGACCATGTTGTAGGCTGCAATATAGCAGTGTAGTATTTGATTTTTAGTTATTTATTGGTAATTCCAAATGATCTAAAAATTTATTTTTACTTATAATACTCAATTTAGACATTGGGTTAAAATTTCATAATTTTTGGACTATTTTTTAGTTCTAAAAAGTGTGGTGTCGGTCAAGTTTATGACTCATCTGACCAACCAGCCTTAGCAAAATAAAAATATAATGAAGGGCTTGTTTGCAATTGTCCTAAGCACCTCAATTCATCTATATGACTAACCTAACACACAATAATCTCTCATAACTCATCATTCTTGCCAAAGAAACGAAATTCTTGAGAGAGCGGAGAGCTAGGGTTTTGAGAAGAGAAAGTGGTGGAGATGCTGACCTAGGGTTTCTCTATCCAAGATATGATGAAATCAAGTAAGTTTAGCTTCTTTTCATAGAATTTCATGGTGAATCTTCTCTCACATGTCAATATTTTATCCCTCCTTTAATTTTATTCGAAATCACATCAAATCTCCCCCTTTTCTCACTCTTTCTCTTCTAATCCCCATTTCTAGGGTTTTCGAGTTGAGAGGAGAACGAAATTGGATTCATTTGCTAGAGTTTGATTGGGTTTCCAAAAATTCAGAGCTTGACCTACGAATTTAAGGTGATTGGCCCCTGAGGTGAGTGTTTGTATCCTTCTTAAGCTTTGTATTCATGCTAAAAGCCTAATTCTATCTGGATAAAACAATCAGAAACCTTACTTGTATATGTATATGATTGGATTTGATTTGGGAAAGACATTAGGGGTAAACTTCTACTAATTTTGATTATTTCTCATTGATTAGAACTTTATTAGTTTTTGATATATTGATTGAGAATCCATGTAGAATCCTAGGGATAGATGAAAATTCTATTTCATGTGATTTTTTCCTAAAAATTAGCCCAATGGCTGATATGCTTAGAATTGAATTAACATGTATAGATTCATATTTGAATTGTACTAGATTGTATTATACAAGTGTATTGTTGAATGTTAATGGAATTGAATATAAAATATATATAAGGATTAGTATGAGCTGACCACACATCCTAATTAGGATTTGTGTTGAGGAAGTGAATCAAATGAGTCAATTAATCAATGTATACTTGTGATTGATGAATGAAATATGTGAAAATGAAAACTAGGGTTTCCATGTATGTGAATAGCCCTAATGAACCTCTTTGTATCATTATGAAATTACTTAGTGATATGGATCTTATAATGAACTAAGGATGACTTCTTGAAAACCCTAGATGTTTAGTATTAAGATGATTATGAGTGATTAAGCTAGAACTTGTATATGATGTTAATGTTGAATGTAAGTATTAATACTTCAATTAAAGATGATGAGTCTTACTAATATGATCTAATCCTAATGCATATGTTTTAGTATAAATAAAGAATGATCATTGTTGATTATGGGAATGACATTAGTATTCAATGACATGGTACACTTATCTAAATATAAGAGAATATGAACAAGATGTACTTAATGGTGATTGCAAGATAAAGATGAAACTAATTAAGATAGTATGATGAAGTATTTTATCTTTTATTTTAGTTACATGTGGATTAACCCAAGTTAAATGAAATAAACTAAGAATTGTACTTTGATAAATGTTAAGTAGAAGAGAAGCATTGTATGCAAAGTGAATCAAGAAGATTGGTCCTGATAATGTAATGAACATGAAATGAAAAGAAGTTGACACTACAGAATATAAAATGATGGAAAAAGATAAGGATCAGTACATGATTCTAAGAATGTAACTCTTACCCTAAAATGATGAGTTTGGTGATGCTAGTGAACGACAATCTTTACTGAGGGATTAAGGGATTCACATAACTGTAGTTGAATTCAACTAAAAGATGAAATTCAAGTATTTGAATTGATTTACAAGAATGTGTTTTTGAATTGTGACTTGTACTCTGAGAATGGACTAATAGTACAAACTTCAAATGATAGTCAACATGTGTTGATTAGTAACCCCATCTGAAGAATGTGAAATAAAATAAGAATAGAATTAAGTTTGTTATGCATGTATTTGCATGAAATATATTTGCATCTATTGAGATTGGATGGAACAAGCATATAATGTATGATAAATTTGTTCTGAGTATGATGAATGATACATGGTATCTATATGCTTTTACTATTGTTAGTTCTAATGTCTATGCTAATATTTGTTAAGAACTGTGATATACAATGAACTGTTAAGAAATATGTTGAAATTGAATTTAAGATGCCCTCCTTACATTTGAGAAACCCTGATAAGGGTAAATGTTGCATAATGAGATTATGTCTAGGGATGAAAGCACATTGATGATGATAAAACCCTGATGGAGTAAATATTGGACAATAATATTATGTCTCGAGCTAAAAGCCCACTATTGATGATTACTATGAGATGATGTAGAAGATAGAAATAATCATATGTGTTGCAATATACAGATTTATTGTGCTTCTTTCTTTGATCATTGTCCTTGTTGATAAACTTAATATGTTTCATGTTATTCTACACATATATGCTATATGATGTTTTGAATTCTTTTAAGATGAGAAAAAGAGATTAGCAATAAGTGAAATGATGGAACATCTAGTTAGGTGCCCTGAACACCGTGAGTTTTTCACGAGGACCACACTGGGGAAACAAAACAGATCTCCTTGTAGTAATCGATGAATTATGAGAAGGATTTCCAGAGTGTGGATCAAGACCTTAAAGGTTAGACCACTAGGATTTAGGAGTGAGTCGTCTGGAGTGGCTCTGGCCCTAAATCCTTGTTGTGAAAGTCTATGTCCATATGGAATAGACTCTGGTGAAATGAAATATGTGAAATGTGAAAATATGTGAAATATTGTGATATGTGATATACTGTTTTGTTGGTTCCTATATCATGTACCCAAGATGAGGATATGAGCCTCTTAGGCAACCCTGAGGTGGCCAGGGTTTGTTGTTGATATATTAGGGTGGTCAGCTAAACCCTAAGATAGTGGCGGTAAGTTGTTGACACAAGAATCAGGTGTGGCGATTTCTACTTGGTGAGGTACAAGACAAGTAGTTTTAGGGCAAATGAATAAAGATGATAAGCTGTGTAGAACATGATTTGAATGGTTTTTATATTCCTTGTACTGCTACTTGATGATTTGTCATTGTTGATTATGCTTCTTGTTGTGGAAAGTAATCATGTTGCTATGGACATTTTCAAATTTTATATGTCATGTTGACAAGTTATAAATGATGGGATTTATATCCAATCTGAATATGAGTTGGATTGCTTGCTATTTGATAGTATTGTTTGGTAGATATGTATTATGTGTACTTCAACTTCAAGACTGCAGGATGTGTTCCTGGTCCGGCCGATGGAGTGTCACAAAGATAATGTTATTGTTATGTATTGATTCAAAATGTTTAGAACTTGACTTATTACTCATTCAATAGGATTCTTAATCTAAACTAAGAAGTATCTACTGATTTGTTCATAGACACACTCTAAAAGACGTTTCAAAGTTATAATTGGTTTAAGTGATTACCTTATCTATTGGATTAGATTACCATTGCAAGATAGATTTGACTTATGATAGAACTATCTGCTAGACTTTTCAATATCAACATGTTTTATTAAGTTTATTATAATCGATCTTATGTTGATGCATGTACCTAGCTTAAGTGGGAGGTATCCACTCACTGGGGCTCTATATGAGTCTCATGAGGTTGTTTCAAATGTTTTTAGGTATAATGCTATCTAGCCGAGAGGTTGTGACAAATAAGATATAGATAGCATAATCTAGATAGAATAGAATGTCCATGCACTATCACTTTCCCGGGATGGGTTGTAGACTATGTTTGTTCATCAATGTACATGTATCTGATGTAAACTGAACTGCATATGAGAATAATATTTGATTCTAGTTTTAATGGAGTTGAATAATATTTGTGGTATCTAAATGTGATGTCCTTGATGTGACATTGATTTATGATTTGTGAAGAAAGAAAAAGGAAAAAATTTATCTATGTTTTTCATATATTATTTAATCGCCTTTGTCGAGAATTCAGTGTTTTATTTCATAATCTGGGTTTAGGTTTTGGGATTATCTCTAATGGTTGGTATTTATGTTGATCAAAAGAGTGGGTCCCGACAATGGTATATGGGTCATATGTGGTATTGAATCAAATATGCACACTAATAATTTAAATATTTACATTGCATGTAATAGATAAATGATAAAAACCAAAATTTCATCATATTGATTAAATCCTAAAACGTAGTGAATCAACATCGCTCTCATACCACTGTAAGGAAATATGGCATAAGATATGGCAGAAAAAATAAAAACATTTACTTCCATATTCCCCTGAGACAGCATATCATGTCAACAACTATGAATTGGGAAGGAGTGTTGCAAGGCATATAGCTGGTCTTAGAGAAAATCTAGCTACTATCTTTGCTACAGTGTGCTTATTTCTCTAGTTGCACCTAGATGGTTGTTGGCAGTGGCCTCCTGGTCTATCACCTCAGATGGCAGTTGATGACCTCCTCGTAGTAGGTGGCAATTGCCTCCACACCTCTACATAGTCTACAAGGACCGATGGGAACTCTTGTCATTCTTTTATAATAGACAAGAAGGAGTTGTCCCTTCTGGTCAACATGCTAGCATTGACTTGCACTCCCTTCTTGTATCTCCCTTGATATATCTCCCTTATATAGGTAAGACTTGCCTAGGTTCTCACATTACCACAAGTGTGAGAAGACAACAATTTTCAAAGCTTATAATTGTGTCCCTAGAAATCCTTGACTACCCCTCTATTTATAGGGGGATCAGGGTCAAGATTTACATACCAACTGGGAGTCAAAGAGACAGAATTTTGATGAATTTTCTAAAACTTGTGAACTATGAATCGGTTAGTTCACCACTGAACAGATTAGTTCACATGTGAGTGAATCGATTCAACTCTTGCATCAATCAGTTCACTATGTTTCCTATTTGCAATTTTCTTGGCTTTTAATATTTGATTAATGCATAAAGTGATGTCAGCATTGATCCTTGATCCAATCTCATTCATCAACTAAATGGTTGGTTCACAACCTAAACAGTACGATTCATACATCTAAATCGATCGGTTCACTTACTGAACTGTTCGTTTCAGACTTCGGATTGCCAATCTTGTTTAAATTGAATACTTAACACTTTAGTAATCAAGTTTAAACCATGTTCATGAGTAAACTCATTTTTCCTAGTGTATCATATGTGCGTGACCCTATAGGTCCCAAGTTACATTGGTAGTGAATGTCCATAATTGATTAATGACATCACAAGCAATGAGCGGTATCTAGCAACACAATGTTGCAACCCAAGTAACTCAAAAGTTGGAGAACAACTTCAACCTAGAATCTATGATTAGCGTTATAGTGATTGTATCCTTCCTTTGTCTCTAATATCTAGATTGAATTTGAGGCATGGAATCATCATCCTCTTCAACGTTCAATCCATGATCCTAGAGCTAGAGCAGACTGTCTGAGATACATATGAGCTCAATAACACAGATTGACTCACATGAGCAAGGCCATGCATTTCTTAGTCTCGCATATCAAGTGACCGAGATATCAAAATCATGTAGGATGGAAAAGTTGTTGGGTTTTTGGGGAGGCAGAGAAGGCAGCGGAAACAAAAATTTTCTCCCCCAAACTCAGAACAAGAAAACGCATCAACGTCTATACAATAGGAAAGGGATGGTTTGTGGAATCATACCTTGTCCCGAAGCTTGCTCCGCGAAAATACCTCGTGCTTAGCGTAGTCTTCAACTCCGGTCTTCGACGGTGTCTGTGCAGCTCCTGGTCACACTGGGACTGACGACTCCTGATCTCACCGGACTGTCGGATGACAGTTGTCCTCCTGAGCGGCAGAAACCTCCCGCCTCTGAAGTAGTCCACACGGACCACCTGGAACTCCACACTCCTTGTCCCACAAGGAGTTGGAAGGAGTCGCACCCTTCTGTTGACGTACTAGTCACCAACACACTCTCCTACCTCCAGTTGCAACTACAGTTGTCTTTCCCTTGATGCACCTCCCTTTGCGGGTAGCACTTGCTCGGGCTCTCTCTTGGTTACCAAAACCAGAGAGAACGAAAACTTTGCAGAGCAACTGGTTGCACTGAGTTGTACTTTGAGAAGCCCCCAATACCCCTATATATAGGAGGGGCATGGGACAGGGTTCTCCATCCCGGGCAATGCGGGACTAAAAAGCAGGAGTAGAAGGGTTCGAGATTTTCCACAAAAACAACCAACTCGCAACCTGAACCGATCGTTTCACAACTGAAATGGTCGGTTGGGGACCTGAACCGGTTGGTTGACACCTCAACCAATCAGTTGGGACACCTCAACTGATCGGTTCATGAGTGAACCGGTCGGTTGGTGGTCTTGGTTGGTTCCCGATTGACTTTTCTTCTTTTGTTTCTAATTGGTGTTGAATACCAATCCTATTTCCCAATCAAATTGGGAAATTGAAACGAAAGGAAAATTCTCACCAATCCTACTTTCCCAACTTGCTCGGTTGCACCAGTTGAATCGATTGTATCAAAACTTGAAGCAATTGTTTCACCCTGTGCATGAGCCGATCGACTCAACACTTAAGCCGGCCGGTTCACCCATCTCATTCGATCAGTTCATCACATGAGCCGATCGATTGGGAGTGCAGATTGTGCAGAATCAGTCAATTGTGATTTCAATCAATCTGATACTCCAATCAATATGTCCAACACCTTGAACATTATGATATTGAGATATCAACTAATTGAGTGTTTAATTGAACTACTAAACTCCTTTAGTAATCAATCTAAACATTGCTTGTGGACAAAACTCCTCTTCCAGGTTAAATCCTATGTGTGTGACCCTGCAGGTCCATTTCACGTTGGCAGTGAAAGTTCATAACACTTATGACTTCACAAGCAAAGAGCGGTGCCTAGTCACACATCAGTGCTACCCAAGTGAAAGTAGAAAGTTGGAGAACAACTTTCAATCCTACAATCCGTGAATGGTGTTACAGAGAATGTATAATTCCTTTGTCACTGATGTCCCGAATGAACTTGAGGCATGGAACAGTCATCCTATCAACGTTCATTCACTTTCTTGATCTCAGAGTAGACTGGAAGAGATATGTATGACATCAATATCACATACTGATTCACACATGCGTGCACGCCTTTCTCAATCCTACTCATCAAGTGGCCATGGATATCAAACTCCCTCAGGAGGGACAAATCCCATATCTATCACTCACCCCTCAAAAGCCCCATGTGTCAAAGCCACCCAATCATCACCTTTATAACAACCCATGTTTTAGGATTGCGTTTCATGATGTCAAAGTGTGCCCAACGACATGTGTTGAGTGTAGTGATTTAAGGTCAAAGAATCACACTCACTACCATCATTGTGAGTACTGACTATGACTACCATGTCATGGTTCCATGTGTCAAACTCACGGTGGGTCTGTCTGGTACACTTGTTCTCTAACAAGTACCTATGTGTTTGGTTTGATATCTCTATATCATGACTAATGAGATTCTGTCATCAACCAACACCACAATCTAGTCTTGTGTGTCATTGTTGTCTATCTACCTTCCACAATGACATCCGACTAGGGACATAACAAGAATGTACGAACTCCTAGCATCCATATGATCTCATCGTTCAGGTCCTCAACCTGAAAGCATATGTCATTGAGTACTGTCATTGTCTAGACATTCAATCTATTCTAACACTATCTCATATGAATGAACCAGAAAGAATTGGAAGCTTGCCTTTGATGTTTATCAAATCAATCTTAATGTATCCCACCAATCATCCCATGATTGGCTCTCAGGGCATACATACCAACAGACTCCCACTTGCACTGTGAGCCAATCACCCTTGAATCATATTCATAGTGATCTTCAAACATGTCCCACATGTTATTGTGCTCATGTGCTATCATAGTGAGTAATGGCAACACCTTGCCAAAGTCAGTATAAATTGCATGTCTCACATCTCTTCGATGTACGTCAGACGTATGAGATGTAGTTGCCATAATATGTGATCTAGTATTCCTTTGCTAACCTTTAGCCACATTGCATGATCAAGGATTCCATACTTGTCATCAATGAGCGGAATATCTATATGTTCATCTCATGAACTTCCAGATATATATAGTATGCACAGATACTCGGCATTTCCCTTTTAAATGGTTTTATTGGAACACTTCCAATTATCAACAAACTTTCACTTTTATACATCCTATGTATATTTTACGATTAATTTTCTATCCTTTCAGAAGTTCGCATCAATGTAACTCTTTACATCGAACTCTTCCTTATCTCCATAGAACTAGTACTTCTCAAGTACTTATCAAGTTCTTATGGTATTCCAGTAACCCTTACTGGAAGCAGACAGACATCCACTTGTCATGTCCCACATACGAGTTATCAGGATGAGCACATCATATTGTCATGTCGTACATACAAGATGATGAATGCATTTTATTCTTGCCATGTCCATACATGCAAGATAATGGGATGATTACATACATGTTAGATCCATATCTATTCTTAGTGTTCCCATTCTTCATAAGAATTGGATACTTGGCCTTGGAATACTAACTCCATGTAACATGGACAAGTTTTCTCCCACTGAATCTGTGCAGACTGAACACTTCAGTACAGATTGCCAATGTATGCTCTCTCTTTTCAGGTCAAGAGGTTCTTCAAGAACTATCTCTATAGATCTCTATTCCTATCACATAGGAAAGATCTCTATCTTCCTTAAAGATAATTTCCACTTTTGAATTTCCATTCTAGAACATTTCCATTTCACATCAACATGTGGAATGTGAATACGCTCCCACTAAATCACAGATCCCTTCTTTGTCTTTGACATATCAGTCAAACCCTTTGACTATATCATCAAAGTAAAGATCCAATTTTGAGTTTCTTGTACTCAATCAATCATATTGATTAGTCCTTTGTAACTTATAGACTTCATTTGCATTAGTGGATTCATAAACCTTATAGGTTGTGTCACGTACACATCCTTGTTTTATTCCTCATAGGAATGCAGTTTTAGTATCCATATGCCAAATGCCTTAGTCATTAAGTTGCAATCAACAAGCATCATCCTTCTCAAAATGTTATCCATGTATCTTAACACTTAAGATTCATTTGCACTTATGGATTTTATCCAATGGATGCTACCATCAAGGTCATACCTTATGGTTCACATGGATGTCATTTAGGATGTATTGGTCATAAACCATAACTCAAAATTCGGTTCTCATAATCATCTAGATAGTTGACTCATCATATGAACAACTCATCACATAGATAATTGAGGTGTATCTGTTAAGGATATAAGAACTCACAACGCTTGTGATTCTTAATTTCCTTTATTAGTGTGGGGTATTCATTTATTAAGAAGAATTCAGTTAGTTGATAATCATTCTCTAAATCCTTAGAGTATGATTCCTTCTTGATTTAGACATCATCATGCCTTAATCATGAGTTCACTATGATACACTATCATAATCACTCATAAGGATCTCAAACATTTGGTCCAAGTATTTCATTCATTGATCTCATCAAGAATTAACACTTTACCAAATTTGTACTTCATTTATGATATTCTTGAACACTTCAAGATATTCATATTGGTATTTCTCTAAACACCATTTGAAGTATTAGCATTTGTTCCAATAGGTATGCAAATATATCACATGTATTATACCTAATAGGATAATCGTTCTCCCACTACCTTTAGTGAAGATTGATTAATCATGTCTAAGATATTCATGTCTCTTACTGGTTCTCTAACCAAAAGAGTCTAGATTTATCCATCATATGGAAACTAGAAATGAATTTCTCATGATTGATGCTAATTTGATTGTTTGAGTTATCTATAACTTTTAGGTATCATTTTATTTTATGCATATCAAATACCACAAGATAAATAAGGCATTTCCACAAAGATCACATCTTTATAAATTGAAACATCCCTTTATTAATTGTCATCATTATCATACAATATGCAAAAATAAAGTGTTTCTATCTATTGGCAAAAATGAAATAACAGTTCATAACTGTATTACATGCCTTTTAGGATGAAAATAAACTAAAGTACTCCTATCTATGGTGGCAATACTTGCCCCAATTATGAGTGCTTTACACTTTACATCTTGGTATCATATACCTCAAAAAGTGTTACAAGTTTACTTTCATGACACCTTTAAGTAGAGACATCTTTCGTCTCCTTCTTCTTTTATTCTTCCAGATAGAGAGGACGATTCCTTTTCCAATGTCCTGGCTTTTGACAATGGTGGCAAAATCCTTTCTTGGTCACGCCTCCCTTGGCCTTGAGAGCTGAAGGCATCTTGGACTCCTGCCTAGCATCAGAACCTTTCTTAGCTTTGCCCTTGCCCTTGTGCTTGGACTTGCCTTTCTTGTTCGTGATCACCATCATAGGCTTAGGCTTGTCCTTCTTCATCTGTATCTCATCTGTCCTCAACATGCCCAACAACTCTGACAGTGGCCTATCAAAGTTGTTCATGTTGTAGTTCATCACAAACTGACTACAGGATTCTGGCAACGATTGCAGTATCACGTCGGTAGCCAACTCTTGGCTCAGTGGAAATCCCAGTCTCTATAGGTTCTCCACATACCCACTCATCTTGAGTGTGTGAGGACCAACTGGATCTCCTTCTGTCATGACGCACTTGAACACTGCCCTTGAGACATTGTATCTCTCTTGTTGTGCCTGATCTTCATACATGTTCCTGAGATGTTGAATCATCTCAATGACACCCATGTTCTCATGTTGTCTCTGCAACTAATGGTTCATAGAACACAACATCAAGCACTTTGCATCAATGGCATCATCAGAATGCTTCTTGTAAGCATCCCTTTCTGTCTTTGGTGCATTAGGAGCGGGTTCCTCTGGAATTGGAGTATCCAGGACATAGAGCTTTCGCTCTTGAGTGAGAACAATTCTCAATGTCTGATATCAGTCGTGGAAGTTTGTCCCATTTATCTTGTCCTTTTCAAGGACCGATCGCAAAGAAAAGTGATTGTTGTTTGTCGTCATTTGTACTACAAACGGAAATATGCAATTTTAGTCTAAAAACTCATTTTTGACTTATTTGATTGATTTGAAAATTTGACGATATAATTAGTCCTTTAATTGATTATCACTCCCACTATTTTAGTTCAAATTGATAGCCCTCACCATCAATTCGGAAGATTGCAGCGAACAACCTTCTAGTGGGCAAGATCCTGAAATCCTCTAAGTCATGGACCAGCTAGGGCTGTCACCCACAACATAGATCTCTCAGGTAAGCAACTTTTGCCAATTGCATCATATGCAACTCTTTATGAATGAACATGCGCAACACCTTGCCATGAACATTCCTTGCCTCTGGGTTTAGACGCTCTAAGAATCACCAGTTAAGTCTAACGTAAAAGTCGACACGGTAAACATGCACCCTGCTTTGGCAGAACCTACATGTCTACCCTTCACACTTCCACAAGATAGACGGCGCACCACGCTTTGGCGTAATCTACGCTTGGTCGATCGAGTTTTTCATGTGTGCCGCTAATGGAAGGCATATTAGACTTAATATTTTAATGAGGGATTTGGTTTTTATATACATATACATATCCAATCACCACAATACATAGTATGTATCATATACGTGCTATATCCCACAGAAAACATGCAAAACGATAAAAGTGATGATTATGGCCATCCTAATGTGATTCCTCAAGCCAAGAGGAATCACGGTCATCTAGGTCTACATCACATGCAAACTGTACAAGATGAACTCTGTGCTTTGCCTTCCGAGTAGATCAACTCATCACATGAATGACTTGCTCGTTCTGGCCCGGTCGTCTGGGTGCCACCAGCCGATTGGTTGGCTCCTCCAACTGATCGGTTTGCCTGGACGTTGTACATCTCATCATGGTCGCCACCCGCTCGTCTCGCTCCTCGAACTGGTCATCAACCGATCGGCTCACTCCTTGAACCGATCGTCTGGAACGTCAACCGATCGGTTCACGCCTTGAACCGATCGTCTCAGCTGTCGTCTCGATGTCCTCCGTTCTTTGACATAACAGGAAATAAAATATATCCTATTTTACATTGCAAAAAGAGAAACCTCGAGTTACATTCAAGGGGAGCAAAGGGAGGAGAGAAATCTCGAATTATTTCGAGTTACATCAGGAATAGGAGAAGGAAGATCGGTGCGCAGATCAAGATGCAAGCAACCACATACAACCATACACAGATAGGGTTTATTGGCCATAACCACGCTATCCATCCACCACAAAACTCGTTTAAGAGCGATGTGTATCGAGTTCATTAATAATACATATCATATATGTAATTGGGATTTGTGGATTTAGGATTGGACATGCATAAAGCCAATTTTATTCGCATCGTATGCAAGAAATAAAGGCGGTAACCAAAATTGATCATATCGATATTTATAAAATATAGAGCAGTTGACGTGGCTCTGATACCACTGTTGGGTTTTAAGGAAGGCAGAGAAGGCAGCGGAAACAAAAATTTTCTCCCCCAAACCCGAAACAAGGAAACGCGTCAACGTCTATACAATAGGAAAGGGATGGTTTGTGGAATCATACCTTGTCTTGAGGCTTTCTCGGCGACAATACCTTGCGTTTAGCGCGGTCTTCAACTCCGGTCTTTGACGGTGTCAGTGCAGCTCCTGGTCACACCGGGAGTGACGACTCCTTATCTCACCGGACTGTCAGATGACAGTTGTCCTCCTGAGCGGCAAAAACCTCCCGCCTCTGAAGTAGTCCACACGGACCACTTGGAACTCCACACTCCTTGTCCCACAAGGAGTTGGAAGGACTCACACCCTCCTGTTGACGTACTAGTCGCCAACACACTCTCCTACCTCCAGTTGCAACTACAGTTGTCTTTCCCTTGCTGCACCTCCCTTTGCGGGTAGCACTTGCTCGGGCTCTCTCTTGGTTACCAAAACCAGAGAGAACGACAACTTTGCAGAGCAACTGGTTGCACTGAGTTGTACTTTGAGAAGCCCCCAATACCCCTATATATATAAGAGGGTCACGGGACAGGGTTCTCCATCCCGGGTAATGAGGGACTAAAAAGCAGGAGTAGAAGGGTTTGAGATTTTTCACAAAAGCAACCAACTCACAACATGAACCGATCGTTTCACAACTGAAACGGTCGGTTGGGGACCTGAACCGGTCAGTTGACACCTCAACCGATTGGTTGGGACACCTCAACCGGTCGGTTCACGAGTGAACCGGTCGGTTGGTGGTCCTGGTCGGTTCTCGATTGACTTTCCTTCTTTTGTTTCTAATTGGTATCGAATACCAATCCTATTTCCCAATCAAATTGGGAAATTGAAACGAAAGGAAAATTCTCACCAATCCTACTTTCCCAACTTGCTCGGTTGCACCAGTTGAATCGATTGTTTCAACACTTGAAGCAATCGTTTCACCCTGTGCATGAGCCGATCGACTTAACACGAGCTGATCAGTTCACCCAGCTCAGCCGATCGGTTCATCACATGAGCCGATCGGTTGGAAGTGCAAATTGTGTAGAATCAGTCAATTGTGATTTCAATCAATCCGATACTCCAATCAATATGCCCAACACCTTGAACATTATTATATTGAGCTATCAATTAATTGAGTGTTTAATTGAACTACTAAACTCCTTTAGTAATCAATCTAAACATTGCTTGTGGAGAAAACTCCTCTTCCAGGTTAAATCCTATGTGTGTGACCCTGCAGGTCCATTTCACGTTGGCAGTGAAAGTTCATAACACTTACATGACTTCACAAGCAAAGAGCGGTGCCTAGTCACACATCAGTGCTACCCAAGTGAAAGTAGAAAGTTGGAGAACAACTTTCAATCCTACAATCCGTGAATGGTGTTACAGCGAATGTATAATTCCTTTGTCACTGATATCCTGAATGAACTTGAGGCATGGAACAGTCATCCTATCAACGTTCATTCACTTTCTTGATCTCAGAGTAGACTGGAAGAGATATGTATGACATCAATATCACATACTGATTCACACATGCGTGCACGCCTTTCTCAATCCTACTCATCAAGTGGCCATGGATATCAAACTCCCTCAGGAGGGACAAATCCCATATTTATCACTCACCCCTCAAAAGCCCCATGTGTCAAAGCCACCCAATCATCACCTTTATAACAACCCATGTTTCAGGATTGCGTTTCATGATGTCAAAGTGTGCCCAACGACATGTGTTGAGTGTAGTGATTTTAGGTCAAAGAATCACACTCACCACCATCACTGTGAGTACTGACTATGACTACCATGTCATGGTTCCATGTGTCAAACTCACGGTGGGTCTGTCCGATACACTTGTTCTCTAACAAGTACCTATGTGTTTGGTTTGATATCTCTATATCATGACTAATGAGATTCTGTCATCAACCAACACCACAATCTAGTCTTGTGTGTCATTGCTGTCTATCTACCTTCCACAATGACATCCGACTAGGGACATAACAAGAATGTACAAACTCTTAGCATCTGTATGATCTCATCGTTCAGGTCCTCAACCTGAAAGCATACATCATTGAGTATTGTCATTCTCTAGACATTCAATTTGTTCTATCACTATCTCATATGACTGAACCAGAAAGAATTGGAAGCTTGCCTTTGATGTTTATCAAATCAATCTTAATGTATCCCACCAATCATCCCATGATTGGCTCTCAGGGCATACATACCAACAAAAGTCCCATCTATATCACTCAAAAGTCATTCCTCATATGTCACTATATATCTTAGCATCACTTTTATGGTAACCCTTATTCAAGGTCACTTTGGTTGATGTCAAAGTACATTGAACGTCATGTGATGAGTGTAGTAATTTTAGTTCTAAGAACCACAATCACCACCATAACTATGAGACATGATTTAGACTACCATTCAATGGTTTTCATGCATCACTCTCAAGGTGATTCTGTCTAATACACTTTTCTCTAACAAGTATGTATGTTTAGTTTGATATCACATATCATGACTAATGAGATTCTATCATCAATCAACACATGCTCTATTATTATGTGTTGTTGTTTTCTATCAACTTCCACTATAACAACTGACTAGGGACAGAACAAGGATGTACATACTCTTAGTATTCATATGATCTCATTATTTAGGTCCTCAATCTGAAGACATATGTCATCAAGTAACATCATTTTTTAGACATTTATTATGTTATATGATTATCTCATAACTAAATAAAATTGAATACATGGAATTGCCTTTTATTATTAATAAAAAAATTTACAATATGTGTCATCTCAATCATCATATGATTGGCTCTCTAGGCATACATACCAACAATAATAAAATCAATCAAGGTGATTAGTCCTCCCATGCAGAATTCTTCAGGGCCTTTAGGACTGGAAGCAGTCGAGAGTTTGTCGATCAGCAGTCGTCCAATGTGAACTGGCCTTTTCTCCAACTTGGACCAGATGAGGAAAAGGTATCATGTGGTAATGTTTCCAATTTTAGACCTTGGAAAAATGGTATTGGAAACAATCTTTTGGATTATTCTAATGAAGAAGGAGGGAACTTGTGTTGTCATTGAAGATCTAGGCATGTGCTTGATTCTCCTATCAGCCTCTCCCAAGTTTTGTTGTTGTTGGATCTGGTGGCATCTTTTCTATATCTTATTGTCATGTTGGTTGTGTCGTGTTCCTCTATTTCATAGAATATCACATTTAGTGTCCCCTTAGTTAGGTAGTAGTCCTTGTCAAACATCTAGACACTCAGTTTGAATTCTCTCCATGTAGTCTCCTTTTCCACGTCTTCTAGTGGCACTTTTGTCAAATATGACATAAATTCAGCGGTGAGGTTGGTGTAGGAACGTTGAGTGTCTGTGTTGTTTAATAATAAGGTTTGGCCCCTTCAAGAATTCTATGACTTGTTCGGTGATTCTCAATTGTTGAAGGGTGTCCTTGTCTATGTAGTGTGTTGCTTTGTAAACCTTTGTCTTTAATAAAAGCTCATACTTGGTACGGTGTTCCTCATCCCCATGTTTAAGGATGTCTTCAGGATGCTTGTATTCATCTTCATACAACACATCCATCTCAGTAGTTGAGGTTTTACTCATTGTGGTCCTTGTTGGCGTAGTTGAAGACGTGGGTCGTCTAGCTCCCATTTTAGCCTTCTTTGCCACCCTTGTCTTTTTATGTGTTAGGCTTTCTGAGGCTTTTCCTATTCCTTTTTGTTTCCCCTTTGTTTTAGTTTTCTTCCTCTGAAGGTAGATATCTTGAGGTATTTGTGACAGAGTATTATTATTCCTCTTTAGACTCAGTCGATTTGTGCCCTAAAAAGGGGAGTAACTCTTCCCTTTTTAATTCTAGATTCAGACGTGTATCTTGGGGCATGTTAAGGTTTGTTTCCAGGGCTTCAATTATTGCATTGATTGTTGTTTCAATCCCCTTGGGAGACATGCTTGCATATTCAATGGATCAGAGGTTGATGACAACATCATGTTGACTGGGAGATTGTTTTATTAGTAGTGGGAGATTTGTTGCAATCAACCGATCAAAATAGAGTTTTGAGTGGGGGCCAATAACTAGTACTAAAAAGGAGTGGTAGGAGGGAAGTGATCAACAAGATCTTTTTCAAGATGAAAGGATTAAGTTAAACTAACGGTCGATGGGAAATTTTCTTGAAATTTGTCAAGAAATTAGTTAAGGTTATCCAAGCTCAGCGGCCTCCCGAAAGGTTTGCATCTCAGAGGTCGTTGAGATTTCTGGGTTGCTAAAATAAGGAATCAACGGTCGCTGAGAATTCCATATTCTAAAAAATAGTTAGTGATCAAAGGAAACAACAATTTGGGTGGTTTTTGAAAATGTTGGACTGCTAAAGGAGTTTGTTGGTCACTGAAAACAATAGGTTCGACAGTCGTCAAGAAATCTAAGATCACGTAGACAGAAGTTTGCCTCAATTTTGGAGTTGAAGGTGTTTGTTAGAGAAACCAATGGTCAGAGAGGCAAGAAAATCTAGGTTTTGAAAACCTAATCCCTTACAACTAAGGTGTTCTATGTCATAAGAGTTAGATGACGGGAAGAAGAGGAGAAGATTTAGAGGTATCATCCTTTTGGTGAACTTCTCTTTTGTGAAGTAGTAGTGCTCCTTTGTCCCTTCACTTGTGATCGACTGCCTAAGTCAGTGGAGCTCACCTCCTTCGACACAGCAATGCTTGCGGCTCGGTGATTCTGGCATCAAGTTGGTACCTCTGTTAATGAACTAACATCTTGGCAAAGTGAATGGGTTGGAGGAATCTTTGTTACTGGAGTAAATGTGTTGCAAGTGTTTGTCCCTTGTCGTTGGTAAAATTGCCAAGGTGGTCGCAAGGATTTTCAGCTAGATTGTAGATTTGTTGGTTGAGAAATGGGTTAATATACCTTGGGGGTCTCGACGGTCGTCGAGGTTGAGTGAAACTCAAACAATTGTCGATGTTTTGAAAGGACATGTGGTCAGTGGCAATTTTGAGGAACCCAGAGGTCGTTGAGGCATTTGTTCCTTTATGTGGCTAAGAACCTGATAGCCGATGGGAATGTAAATTTTTAGTGACCGACGGGTTTTGTGTAGACTCTTTCTTGAATTGGTGGTCCTAAAATCAAGGAACATGTTTAAAATTCATCTCTAAACTTATTATATATATACAAGAAATTAAGAAACAAAGGCAGCCTAAAATAGCTACTTAAATTGACCTAATATATACAATAGTAAAGCCTAGAGAATGCAAAACAAAACAAAATGGAATGCAAGAAAACATCTCAAGAAATCCTTGGGTTTCCTCCCAAACAGCGCTAATTTATAATCTTTATCTTGACTATGTTTGGTCAATTTTCTCATTCCTCCTGTGGTGGCACAGGTGGTATTTACTTTAATTGAATTTCATCTCTCCTAGTGAATGCTTCCTCTTCATAATATCTCTTGACCCTATGTCCATTCACCTGAAAAGTCCTAATTTTGTCACTAAATATCTCCAGCATCCTTGATGGGTGTATCTTTGATACGGTAAAGGGGTCTGACCATCTTGTCTTTAGTTTTCTAAAAAAAGAGTTGGACTCTTGAGTTGAAAAGAAGAACCTTGTCCCCTTCAGACACATCCTTCCTCTTTAAGTGGGCATCATGCAACACTTTGGTCCTTTGTTTATACATTCTTGCATTTTCATAAGCATGGATCCTAAGTTCCTCTAGTTCTTGTAACTATATAAACCTTTTATTTCTTCCAATTTTGGGTCCATATTTAGGAACTTGATTGCCCATAAAACCTTATGTTGTAGTTCAAATGGCAAGTGGAAAGCCTTACCATATGTTAGTCTGTAGGGGTTGGTCCCTATAGGGGTCTTGTAGGTAGTGTGGTATGCCCACAAGGCATCATCCAGTTTCATGGACCAATCTTTATTTTTCCTCCCTACTGTCTTCTCCCAGATTTTCTTGATTTAGCTATTAGAAACCTCAACTTGACTAGAGTTTTGTGGGTGGTAAGCTATATGTCTTCAGTAATGCTATGAATTTCCTTTCAATGAAATGGGATTCGCCGTCACTAGTGATTGTGCACATGACTCTAAATCTAGGGAAGATGATATTTTCAACAGTCCTATGATAGGTTTTGCATCACAAGACAGGGTAGCTATTACTTCTACCCATTTTGACACATAGTCTATAGCAACTAAAATGTACTTATTTCATGTAGAGGATGGGAAAGGTCACATATAATCAACTCCCCAAACATCAAAAATCACCACCTTTGTACATTCCAACATAGGCATTCCTTTCCTTCGAGATATATTCCTAGTGTGTTGACACTCCTTGCAAGTCTTAACAAATGTGTGTGCATTCATAAATAGAGATGGTCGATAGAAACCAAATTGTAGAACTTTCGATGTGGTCTTGTCTCCACCTAAGTGGCCAATGTAAGGTGAAGAGTGACATTCTTATAGGATCTGAGGTACTTCTTATTTAGGGATACATCAGCAAGATAGATTATTGGTGCATCTCTTAAAGAGAAGAGGATCATCCCAATAATAATTCTTCAAATCACAAAAGAGCTTTTTCTTATTGTAGGTGATGTCAGGAGGTAGTTGTTGACATGCTAGGTAATTGCATATCTTGGCAAACTAGGGTAAAATGGGTTCGATGGATCTTACCATCATCAAAGCTTCATCAGCATAGTTGTCATTGATGGGTAGTGGGTCTTTTTTGGTAACTACGAATCTTGACAAATGATCGGAAACATCATTCTATGCCCCTTTCTTGTTGATAAAACTTCTCATCCAAATTACATATTTAGGAGGTGGAAGCTTATGTATGGCTTCTACCTTTCCCAAATCAACTTATATCCCTTTTTTGGAAATTTTCTGTCCAAGAACAATACCTTCTTGTATAATAAAGTGACATTTCTCCTAGTTTAGCACAAATCATTTTTCTTCACATCTTTTCAGAACTTAGGATAAGTTCCTTAAGCAATTTCCAAAATTAGTTCCATAGACAGAGAAATCATCCAGGAAACTTCCATGATATTTAGCAAGAAATCAACAAAGACCAAAAGCATGCATCTTTGGATTGTTGTAGGTGTGTTGCATAGCCCAAGCGATGTTTTTTGAAAAGCATAAGTGCCATAGATGTAGGTAAAGGTCATTTTCTCCTGATCATCTAGGTGTATAAGGACTTTATATAACCTTGAGCATCCATCTAGAAAGTAGAAATATGAGTGTTGAGATAACCATTCCAGGACTTAATCTATGAACGGCAATGGAAAATGATCTTTCTTGGTGGTGCATTGAGCTTTTTATAGTTGTATGCACATCCTCCACCAGTCATGGTTTGTGTTTCTACTTCATCCCCCTTTTTCCCTTCACTATAGTCATGCCTCCCTTTTTAGGGACTATGTCTGTTGGACTTACCCAATGGCTATCTCTTATCAAGTATATAATACCTACATCCTAAAGCTATATCACCTCTCTCTTTACCACCTCCCTCAGCATCTTATTCAAATTCCTTTAAGGTTGGGTTAGAAGTTTGGCATTTCTTCCATATTTACTCTATGCATGAAAAAAGATGGGATTAGGCATTTGATGTCTTCAACAGAGTATCCTATGGCTCTCTTCAGAGCTTGAGTTCATTCAAAAATTTATTTTGTTGTTATCTCTTAAGGCAGAATTTATAATCTTTGGATTCCTCTCTTCATTGTCCAAAAATTCATATTTTAACCCTTATGGGAGTTGCTTCAGTTCCAGTTTGGTCTTGGGGCTTCCTTTTCCTTTGGAGTCTGCTCTAGGGAGACCTACTTTATGGCCTCATGGATTTCATCTTCTTCATCACTGTAGTCTTCCTATGGTTGGTTTAGATAATCAAGAATCTTGACAACTTTAGGAACTTCAACATTTGGGTCAAGATTGTTCAAGGCTCTCATGAGTAGATCAACCATGGTTTTTTCCTCTTGGACCTCTTCACAAAATCAGTTATAGTTGTCCATGAAGTAGACTGACTCAAAGAGAGATGGTCCTCTCATGGAGTCTTGAACATGAAAATCATTATGATCATTTTCTACACTTATGGTGATGATTCCAACTTTAACATCTATCAAAGTTCTCCTAGTGGAGAGGAATGGTCTTCCAAAAATCACTAGGCATGCCAGATCTTCCATATTATCAATCACGACTATGTAGCATTGTATAAAAAATTATCCCACTTGGAGAGGTATGTCTTCTACTATCCATGTTAGTTTAGTGAAAGAATGATCTGCTGAATGAATTCATAGTCATGTCTTAGCCATGTTTGTCAGTCCATGCCTCTAAGCCAACGTAAGAGGCATGAGGCTAATGGTTTCTCTAAGGTATTCCAGTCCTTGCCTTACTTTGTTGTCTCCCACATTGAATGGGATCGTGAAGGCCCCATGATCTTTTTGCTTAGCAGGCATCTTTGCTTAGATGGAGGTGTCGGGTATCTTTGTGAGCCTGATAATTTTGACATGGTCTCCTCGCCTTCTCTTGGTAATTAGGTCTTTGAATAACTTTGCATATATCGACATCTCTTAAATGGAATCTAGAAAAGGGATGTCTAAGTGCAATTTCTTAATGGATTCTTAGAACTTCTCATATCTTTAATTCAAATGTGACATGATTAGCTTATAAGGGAAGGGAATCCTTGGTAAATAAGGATCCTTACTAATTCAAATTTCTTCAGTTGTATTTGGTCTCTTCTCCGTAACTGGTTTCTTCCCTTTACCATTTTCTTTCACTTTTACCTTTTTGATAGAGGCATCTACCTTAGGTTCTTCTTTTCTTATGGCAGGTTCAAGTTGGGATTTAATGGTAGGATTTCTTTCCTGGATGGTCTTCCCTGTCAGTTCTTCTAGAATTTTTCCAGAGTGGAGAGTAGCCATTTTTGCACTTTTAGTGTTCGAAGGTATCCTTCCTTGTGGGTTCTTTATCAATACTGATAGTTGTGCCAATTGTTGATCAATTTGTTTTTGATGGGTATGCATGTCAGACATCTGATTTGTCACCCCCCAGCTAGGTCTGTATCATGTTTAATACACCAGAGTTGGTAATGGAACTCTGAGTTAGTTTCTCATTCATTAACGTGTGTTTTTTCACAAATTCAACAATTTCAGACATCATATCTGGTTTATTGGTATTTTTTTCTGACCCTGCTCTTAACTTGGACCACTTGAATTTCTATTCTAGTTCTTGCCTTGGTCTTGGTAGTTGTTCCCATTTTGTTGGTAAGTAGTGTTGTGAGTGAACACAGATGGTCATCCACCTCTTCTGAAACATTGTGCTCTTGTAGGCAGGTTATTTGGCTAATGAGCACTTTTATTGACATCCCTATTACTGTAAGAGAAACTTAGATGATCTGGCCTCTTCTAGTTAGCATAAGAGACACTTTCAGTTCCTTCTTCATCACTATCCTCCTCAGATTGAGTATAGACATTGTTGTCTATTCCATGTCCCCCTTCCCCACAAGTAATACAATTTGTCACCTTTTCAACTTTGCTCTTTCCCTTACTTCTTGTAACGAATTGAAATCCATGTATAATCTTAATTTATCCTTTTCCTAAGATTTTCCTTTCATCTATGTGATTGATGTTGAATTAGGGGAAATTATACAGGTTTGGTGTATATTTGTTCCCAAGATTTTACATTATAAGGAGTTAAGCACAAATACCTTAGTGAAAGTTTACTAATGGGTTTAATTTTCAAAATTTCCACTTAAGAGAGATAAGGATAAAATAAAATCGATCTAGAAGTTTATATGGCTTTTTGTGCGGGAAAAGAAAAGAAAATCCTAAAACTAAGATAATTTGACATTAAATGGATTAATTTTTCCATTAAGTGAAAATAAGAGTAAATTCCCTAAAATCCATAAAATTGGAACTCAAAAGATAATTCTAAATCCAAATTTATTTTCTTTGAGTACAAGTTTTCTTGGGTAGTAAGTTTCACAACTTTTGGAAACTTAGTAAGCATAATTGTATTAATTGAATGGGAAGATAGGAGATTACTCAAATAGAAAATTATATCATTAATGAATCCAAAAGTAACAATTGATTCCAAATTTGTGATCTACACATTAAAATATGCCTTTGGGTGAATTTTCACTCAATTTGGAGAATATTTGATTAAAAGGTGAAATCAGGAGAGAGAAAGTGTGTAGAACCTTCAAAATATTAAAAAATGAACAAATAACTCCAACATTTATAATTAATGGCAAATTTGTATCCAAGGCACTTAATTTGACTTGTAGGTGAAGTTTCATCAAATTTGGAGAATCTTATAACCATTAATGAAGGAGGAAAGAGAAAATAAGAATTAATTTATTTAACACATTAAAAGTTCAGATTCCTCATATCAAAAATAGGTTAGGTGTCAATTTTTATTTAATTTGGAGCATGTTTGTCCCCTCAAATGAGGAGAGAGAAAAAGGGAAATTAAGGCATATATACACTATATTCCAATAAGATTAGGATTTTGATTTAATTGTCACGCATTGACTTTGACCCGACGATCGCAACCTTTGGATCTGTGATCCAATGGCTCACGGATCGTCTTCTACATCTCGCCATTTTAGCAACAAGGACCGAAATAGTCGATTTTGTTTTCTTGCTTACTCGCTCATTTCTCAATCAATTTTCACAAAATCTTTTCCAAACAATTCCAAATACGAAATTGCACCTAATGATCCCTTATTCTCGTGTTTTCGTGGAGAAATAAGGAAATTCCCAAACCTTGCTCTCCAAGTAAGTTTGGGCCACTTCCTTCTCGCTTTGTTTCTCAACCTTGCCTATAAATACCGTTACTCGAGTCTTCCCCAACCCCCTTGAAACTACTCTCACCCTCTAATTGCTCTTGTTCGTGTTCGATTTTTTATCCAGGGCTTGCAGCGGATCGTGCTTGCTCTCTACTCCACCTCGATTCAAATTGTCTTCACCAACAGGTTCGGGGTGATCTCCTCTTTATTTTCGTACCCTTATTTTCAAGTTTAGTCATGTGTAGAGAATTCACCCAAAATTAGATCTTGCTGCTCGCAGCCATGGCTCACGAGTGGAGGAAGGAGACAATCCCCCTGGTCAAATGACCATTTTGCCCTCGTCGTTTCCTTCTTTTCTCTCTGGGTTCACACAGGGTCTTTTTCGTCTTTTGGTTCTTTTCCCTGCCCACGTTGATGTGAGGATGTATCAATTTGGACCATTGACTTGGCACCCCATGATTGGGCAAAGTCACACAGCCCACCTCCCTCTTCGCCTCTCTTGCTTAGATTTGTTGACGTGGCATTCTCTGATTGGTTAGAATAGGAAAAATCACATCTTTTTATTCATTTGTCCAAAAATTAAAAAATATATATGTTTTGGAATCAAAAAATGTAATCCTTATAATTAAAATGTTTTTGAGACTTGGTTTTGAGTTTTATTGGAAGGTGTTTTATAAAAATGAATTTAGTACATAAAAATCACCAAAATGCACTTTAAACCTCATAACTCCAAAATTGACAAAATTATATGTTTTTTTAATTAGGAGAACCTAATAAGATCAATGGTGATAGTTTCAAAGTCTAAATTGAGATTTTGTTCTAAAAAGTCCAAAAGTTAGGGTTTCTTTACTTTAATACATGTGTAAAAGTAATACATGGGCTCAAGGGTGGGCAGAAGGCTTCTTTCTCTCCTCTTTGGGCCTTCCTGCCGATGCGTGTAGGAACACCTTCAAGGTGTTCGAAGTTTTTCTGGTTCAGTTGCTCCAGGTTTTGCTTGGACACCTGGACCAAGATCTGGTGATGGTCAAGTAAGAGACGTTGCAGGCCTGTCAGGGCTGTTTGGTGATTTAAAAGCGAAAAGGGAGTCCTAATTCTTGGTGCTATGCCACACTTTGTGGGTGCGGCTACTGTCAGCTAGTGTTGTACTAAGTAAGAAGGTCTATCTTTGAGCTTCTACTCTTGCAAACTCCCTATTATATTTACATCGACTCTTGCTTGTCACACTGTTAGTTTGTACTTTTGTTTCTGGTTTGGAGGATCTATTTGGGTTGTGCTCCTTTTGAATCCTTATGATAGCTAGCTAAGAAAGCGGGATACTCAAAGGCTAGACCCAAGTAGGGTGGCCGGTGATAGTCTATGTCAAGCTGTGGTTACTTTTTGTGGGTATGTTGGATGTATGTAATCATGGTTTGTAATAGCCTTTCTTCTGGTAGGAGTGTTAGGATCTCGCCGATCAGTTTGTTTGTTTTCTTAGTTTTTTTGTTCCATATAGGGATTTTTGTTCCCCATGTGTGGGTAAATGATGTTTGCTTTATTCTGTCTGATGTAATGGGGTACTTAGTGCCCAAAGTTTTTGGTAATACTAGCAACACGCATTTTTGAACGACCAAAAAAATACATGTGTAAAACCCTAATACATGGTTATACATTGAAAATAGGAAAAGTGGGCCTTGGAATCAATTAAAGTAGTGAAAGAGAGTAATTGGATTTCATTAAGAAAAGTATGTTCTTTCCTTACACCTAAGTTGGAAATAATTTTAAACCCTAACCTAGTTTCCCTAATGAGGCTTTTATGAAACCCTAATTTCTCTATTATTAATTCCTTTGCAATTTTTTATACTTATTTCTTGGGTCTTTTACCCCCTACCATGTATATATTTACTTGATGCTTATACTTGCCATAGTTCTTTAGCATGTTGATTTTATTAGACAATTTCACTAGTGTAGTGGTACTTATGTATAACCACCCATAGATAGGGTGTGTGTAAATTTGCCCTGGGAAATGTGTTACTCTTGCCAATATAAAATATTTGTAGGTGATTAGAATGTGTTACTCTCCCTCACCTATTGGTTGAGGTTAGGTAGGTGCCTCAACCCTACATAATTTAGGTAGTCAATATAAATCATGCATCCAACCTTTTATTATTTTTCTTGTTATGGCAAGCATCTATTTATTTATGCCTCATACTTTTTACCATCTTCATCTTATGATGAAATCTTAGCCTTTATTTCCATGTTGTTACTTATCTTTTGTCCTTGTTCATTATCTCTAACACATACCTTATTTTTTTTCCTTTTAGTGGGTGTTATTCCAACCACCCAAGGTTAGATCAAGGAGTTGAAAAAGGCCAAGGTGACCAAGTTCAGGAGTAGTAGATTCAATTTTTTCTATTAAGGATGACTAGGTTGATTATTGCTAGATCCTATAGTTTCTTTTCAATTTTTTCCTTTTCAAAGAAACTCATGGAGTGAACTGAGTTCCAAAAAGCAATGTAATAACTTAGTTTCTTTCCGCTGCTATTGACATTTTACATGTATCTAAAACATGCTTATTTACTTGGATTATTATACATGCATTCCACTATGTCTATTTTTCTTGGAAAAGTGGATTTTTGCATTTCCTTTAAATTTTAGTAAGAAGGTGATCTCACCTCTTTACAGCATGGAACCAGAGCCTGTTGGGAAACTACTAGGGCATAAGTTGAAAGCAAGGGTTTCTAGACAGGATCAGGGTCTAAGGGCTGGCAAAGTTTTCCTCCGTACTACTAGCTTGGTTTACAAGGACTCCTAGATCTATATGATACCTTCCTGGCCTGCACTGATACTAACTGCCTAAAATAGTATGATGAGAGGCAATATTAGCCTTAGATATCCTTGTTGTCTACTCCTAGTTATCTTATGTTATACCCTTATCTTTTAGAAGGGAGATTTGTTTGGAAACATGAACAACTCCTCTTCAGGAGACACCTCAGGAAACACTAACAACCAGGATACTTTGGTAACTCCCTCTAACACTGAGACAGTTCCTACTGCCCCTGTTAGTACACCTCTTCTGATCCTTGAGAAAGAGCTGACAATGTTGCACCAGCTGCTGTCGACTACCTTGGTGGGACAACTTTCCAATGCTACAACTCCTGCAACTAAGCCAAAGGAGTTCACCCTTACAGACTTCATCAAGATGCAACCATCATACTTCAAGGGCGAGAGTGAGACAAACATGGTGGATAAAGTTGACAAGTGGGTTTTGGCCCTGGAGCGTACCTTCGAGGGCATGGCATGTCCTCCTCGCCATAAGTTTCACTTTGCAACATATGTGTTGGATGGGCCAGCACGGGTCTGGTGGACGAGTATGTCTTGTACCCACAATGCTTTGAGCATGACCTGGGAAGAGTTCCTCAAACTTTTCCATGAGAAGTATACTTTCCCCACCTGTCTGAAGAGGAAGGAAGCAAAGTTATACATTCTTCGTCAAGGAAGCATGAGCATCTCTGAGTACATGCAATGTTTCCTCCTCTTGGAGTGCTATCTTGTAGACCTCAGAGCTGAAAGAAGATCAACCATGTTCCTTGAGGGTTTAAGTTAAAGTGTAGGACGCAACCTTATTCCCCATATGTCATTGGCTTTTCAACAAATGGTGGACAAGCTTTAGTGATTGAGTTGTTCCATGGGTCCCAGTCTTTTAGGCACAACAACAACAAGAGAAAGAACGTTGGTGGAAACCAAGGGCATGATAGGAGCAACTATTGCTCACATTCTCACCCACCAAGAAGATGCCCTGTTGGCAATGGTCAACCTCATAGAGATGATCGGCCTACACCCATCTTCCATGAGTACGATCAAGTTGGACACATCTGACCTAACTGTCCCAAGCTTGGGCAGGGACCAGCTCCATCTCAGCAGTTGCAACAGTGACAGAATCCACCTCCAACAAACAGCAACAATCAGAACCAACAAGGCCAGAAGCCACCTGTAGGGAGGCATAATGGTAGGGTGTATGCCCTGAATGCTGAGGAAGTTGAAGGAGATAATGAAGTCATCGAAGGTACTTTACATCTTAAAATGCATCCAGTTAAAGCACTCTTTGATTATGGTTCATCAAATACATTCATATCAACTGAGTTTCCTGCCATGTTAGAGATAGAATTAGAATACGTGGATTATATTTTAGATGTTAAAACCCCTAGTGGTAGGATCTACTCTTCTTATATCAAACTCTCGACCATGGACCTATGTATATTTGGAAGGATGTTTCCCTCAGATTTCATCTTACTTGACATGACCGCCTTTGATGTCATCCTGGGGATGGATTGGTTGAAGAGGTACAAGGCTGCTTTGTTCAGTGAAGTATTAAAGGTTAGTTTGTTACATCCTCATGAGGGAAGGATGTGTGTCAAGGGTAGGAAGTGAGAGTATCGACCCTTATCATCTCATCCATCAAAGCCAAAAATCTTGTCTCGTAAGGGTGTAGAGCATTTTTAGCCTCTATCGTCCTCGATGCCACACCTCCTGCTCTCGATCATATAGATGTTGTGAAGGACTTCCCTAATTTCTTTCTTGAGGAGTTGCCCAGATTTCCCCCAACTCATGAGGTGGAGTTTTCCATCGAGCTCGCACCAGGAACCTCTCATATCTCGAAGTCTCCTTATCGCCTGGCCACTACAGAACTCGCTGAGCTTAATAAGTAGCTCAAGAGCTTCTAGACATGGGCTTTGTGAGCCCTAGATTTTCACCTTGGGGAGCCCTTGTCTTGTTTGTGAAGAAGAAGGATGGTTCTTTGTGTATGTGCATGGATTATTGTATGCTTAATCAAGTGATAGTAAAGAACTATTATCATTTGCCTCTTATCGATGAATTGTTTGACCAGCTAAAGTCAGACACTATGTTCTTGAAGATGGATCTACAGAGTGGCTACTACCAAATGCGAGTGAAAGACGAAGATGTCTTGAAGATAGCTTTCAGAACACGTTATGGGTATTATGAGTTTCTGGTCATGCCTTTCGGCTTAACTAATGCCCCTGTTGCTTTCATGGACTTGATGAACTGAGTGTTTTGTCCTTACCTCGATCAGTTCTTGGTGGTGTTCATCGACGATGTTTTGGTCTACTCCGAGTCTGAAGAACAACATTGTGAACATCTTAGAATTGTTTTGAACACACTAAGAGAAAATCAACATATGGTAAATTCTCAAAGTGTGAGTTCTAGATCAAGGAAGCGATGTTTTTGGGTTATGTGATTTCTATCGGACATATTGTTGTTGATCCTACAAAGATAGAAGTTGTGACCAAGTGGAAAGTTCCAAAGACTCCATCTGAAATCTAAGTTTCCTCGGTTTAGCAGGTTACTATTGGAGATTTATCAAGAGTTTTTCTGAGTTAGCTCTTCCTCTGACAAAGTTGAAAAGAAAAGAAGTCAAGTTTGTGTGGATGCCAAAATGTGAGGATAGTTTTCAAAAGCTAAAAGATGTTTGAAATCTTCTCCTATTCTTACTTAACCTATTGAAGGCAAACCCTATATCATCTTCATAGATGCTTCTAAGCAAGGACTAGGGTGTGTCTTGATGCAAGAAGATCATATAATTGCCTATGCTTCATGCTAGTTCAAACCTAATGAAGAGAACTGGCCTACACATGATTTAGAGCTAGCAGTTATCGTGCATGCTTTAAAGATCGATCTGGCGACACTATCTGTATAGAGTAATGTTTGAAATTTTCTCATATCACAAATGTTTAAGATATCTACTGACATAGAAGGATCTAAATATGAGGCAGTGAAGATGGATGGAGTATCTCAAAGACTATGACTTTACCATCACTTATCATCCCGGTAAAATGAACATAGTTGTTGATGCTTTGAGTCAGAAGAAAGATGCAGTATGTGTTTCTATGAACCTGGAGTATGTTTCATGTTGGCAACTGCAACCTGATGATAAAGAAGATGTTGAGAAGTTGTGTGTTCACATGGCTAGCTTGTCCATTACACCTTCTTGGATTTTAAAAGTTGTTGTTGCACAGCTTGAAATTTCTGAGCTTGAAGAGATGAAGGCCTTATCTGAGAAGCCACAATCTGACTTTTCAGTTGGAGTGGATGGTGTTTTTCATTTCCAATGTGGATACCTGAGGTTGGGAACCTTCTACAGAAGGTTTTGAGCGAAGCCCATGGGTCTAAGTACACAATACACCCTAGTACTACTAAGATGTACAAGGACCTGCAACGAAGTTTTTGGTGGAAGAACATGAAGAAGGATATCGCTATGTTTTTTGCCAAGTGTTTGACTTGTCAGCAAGTCAAGATCGAGCATCAAAGACCTGGTGGTCTTCTACACCCGCTTGAGACTCTGGAGTGGGAATGGGAGAAGATTACTATGGACTTCGTCGCTAGTTTCCCTAAGACTAGGAAGGGTTTTGATGATGTGTGGGTAGTGATTGATCAACTTACCAAGTCTACCCACTTTTTTCCTTTCAAGTCCACTTACAAGGTTGATGAGATGGCTCAGTTGTATGTGGATTCGATCGTTCGTCTGCATGGAGTTCCTAAAGTGATAGTATCAAATTGTGACCTAAAGTTCACCTCTCATTTGTGGAGTTAGATTCAAGAAGAGATGGGTACTGACTTACGTTTCAGTACAGCTTATCATCCACAAACCGAAGGTCAATTTGAAAGAACGGTACAAATTTTGGAAGATTTGCTTCATGCCTATGTTATGGATTAGGGAACTGCATGGGATAAGTTTCTTCCTTTGGCTGAGTTTTCTTAAAATAATAGCTACCAAGATAGTATTGGTATGCCACCTTATGAAGCTTTGTATTGAAGATCTGGTTGTTCTATGTTACACTAGGATGATGTGGGAGAGTGTGCCCTTGTGATGAGTGATGATATGCAGATGATGATAGAGAAGGTTCAGTTGATCAAGAAGCATATGAAAGTTGTACAAGATTGACATAAGATGTATGCTGATAAGAAAAGGTCTGGCGTGAGTTTCCTGGTAGGTGACTATGCCTTCTTGACGATCAAGCATATACGTTCTATTTCAAGATCTAAAGTTAAGGGAAAGCTTAGTCCCCTTTATGTTGGACCATTTGAGATCTTGGATAAGGTCAGACTGTGCATACCGTTTAGATTTTCCTCCTGCCTAAGATAAGATCCATAATGTGTTTCATGTCTCTATGTTGAGAAAGTATGTGAATGACCCTTCTCATGTACTCTCAATCGAGCCCTTGGATATTCAAGAGAATCTGACTTATGAAGAGTTACTTGTGAAGATTCTCAACTCCGGGGTTAAGCAGTTGAAGAACAAGGAGATTGAGTTGGTGAAAGTATTATGGCAGTATCATGGTTTAGAAGAAACCACTTGGGAGCTTAGAGATGATATGTTACGTACTCACCCTTTTGTTTTTGTATGCGATTTTTGGGATGAAATCTTTTTATATGGGTGGAGTGTTGTACCAAAATGAAATCCATGTATAATCTATTTAGACGTTTCCTAACTTTTCCTTTCATTTCTGTCCTTGATGTTGAATTAGTGGAAATTATAAAGGTTTGGTGTACATTTATTCCCAATATTTTACATTATAAGGAGTTAAGCACAAATACCTTAGTGAAAGTTTATTAATGGGTTTAATTTGCAAAATGCCCACTTAAGAGGGATAAGGATAAAATAAAATCAATCTAGAAGTTTCTATGGCTTTGTGTGGGAAAAAGAAAAGAAAATCCTAAAACTAAGACAATGTGACATTAAATGAATTATATTTCCATTTAGTGAAAATAAGAGTTAATTTCCTAAAATCCATAAAAGTGGAACTCAAAAGATAATTCTAAATCCACATTCTTTTTCTTTGAGTACAAGTTTGCTTAGGTAATAAATTTCACATTTTTTGGAAAATTAGTATGTATAATTGTATTAATTGAATGGGAAGATAGGATATAACTCAAAAACAAAAAATAAAATCATTAATGACTCCAAAAATAACAATTGATGCAAAATTCGTGATCTACACATTAAAATATGCCTTTGGGTGAATTTTCACTCAACTTGGAGAATATTTGATTAAAAGGTGAAATCAGGAGAGAGAAAATGTAATGACTCCGCCTCCTAGTAACCCCCAATTAAGGGAGACCAAGAGGTTAGAGTCATTATCCCAATTTCCGAATCAAAGATTTGACAAATAATCTATAATAATTATCAAATTCTACTAAACTAAACTGAAAGGTTGTAATAAAAATTTAACTTTGCATACCTTTTTCAAAAACTTGGATGTCTACCTTTATCCACATCTGGAGTCTATCCTAACTAATCCTCCTTTGTAGTTTAATTCTCATGTAATTCCACATATGTCACTTTAATGTTTGTCCTTTTCACTTGAACCTAAGATGTCGACAAACAAAGTGTCGGTCACCATAAATCAATTATGCTGGTATGTGGGGTAAACAATAATCGTGCAACTATGATAACAACATATTGCATTCAAATATGATTTAACAAACAACTTTACATTTTCAACATAACTACTCAATCCATACATATCCCAGCCTCTGTGATGTCCCTACAGTAGACATGGATGCTACCTTCCTCATGGTACATCCCCATTAAACCCTGCATGTTCCTACCTAATAGGTAGAACAATATCTAGGGTTGAGTCTCATGGCACTACCCATAGGCATCCCAATCCCTAACTTGTGGTGTGCTAAAGAGTCGCATGGCACTACCCATAGGTAGCCCAATCCCTAACTCTTGATAACCTGATGGTCCCACAAGTAGACCCTTTACTAGGTTACCCTTTCATCATTAGCAAAGCCACAGAGGAGGACCAGGATCTGAGCCATTCATGTATACCTATTTATGGTGATAATCATAATCACTTTATAATTGCATGAAATATAAGGCAATCAAGTAGTTATTCCAAGCAATCGATAAAACTTCGGGAATCACCGGGAAACTAAAGCGATTTAGCCATAAGCGTAACCATATACCTTTCAGGCTGATTTGAGATAGAATAATCCAATTAAGAAATCCAAATAGGCAAGCAAGCACATTATGAGATCCTGAAATATGCATACAATTTCTTATTATTAATCATACCATCAAGATCTACTAAACCTAGCTCGCTTCCTAGGGTTTCTAGTCCACTTTTAGGGTTTTCATTGCAATTAGTGTTTCCTTTCATCTTTTACTATTTTAAACCCTAATTTTATACAATTACTCATAAACCCTAATCTCATCTATTCTTCTCAAAAGATATTAAGGTTATCCTTTAACAACATTTAACCCTATTTTCAGAAAAACCACAATTAACCATAAATTAAGTCCATTAAGCCTCTTTTACATTAAATCTACCATTTTTATCCTTTTAATCCAAGACAAGATCATTATGCTCATTTATGATCAATTCATAGTTCATTATGGTCTAATTCATATATGAACTCTATTTGTCATTAATTCTACCTTTATCCATTAGAAAACTCTAATTACTACCTTAAGGGTATTTAACCACAATTCAGAACTTTTATACTTGAAATAGCTTGGAATTATCATTCCTCAACTTTATTCACAATTTTGAATAATTAAAACCATTATGAGTCACATTCACTAATATTAGGGTTTCAAGGCCCATTAAAGCATATTTATGCACAGGAAACTCTAAATAACACTAATCACGTGCAAAGTTCATCTTTTTTTTCTCAATGTACCTTTTTGCAATTAACAGGTTAATATCAACTTTTATCATCCATTAAACTCTACTATTTACATTAATCGTCTCAAAATAAGGTTTCTTAATCTTTAATTCATTAAAGTTGATAACTTGCACTACTTTCCGAATAGCAATCCGGAAAAGGCTTCAATTTTATTTTTATTGCATTTCTCGTGTTCTTCTGATCAAAATTCATATATTATGCATATCCATCCGAGCTATCGTTAATTAGATATGAATTTTACAAGGATTCACTTATTTGAGCCAATGAGAGACTGCCACATCATCTAAGTCATGCAACGTAGCTGATTGCAAACATAACACAATTATGAAAATGCCCATGGTTAAGTGATCGCTCCTCGGCCCGCGGAGGGGCAAGATGGTCAAACAACCCGTGGGACGTATTCCTCCTAGCGGTGGTGCGATGTGTCACCCTAGTCGCGCTTCACGTGGCATCTCCACCCCTCTCTTGGACCTAGAGGCCACTGGCGACTGCAGCTCCGACTCTGACGCCCTCTACTGCATCCTCCCATGCTTCCACCCTCGACCCGGATGGCCAAGTGTAGGGTCACAGGGCCTGCGAGTCGCGGTTGTGCTACAGACCCCTCTGCAATGTCTCGCAACGGTGGGAGCAAGTTGGTGATGGTCGTTCCCTCCTCGGTTGTCGTGGGTGTGTCTTGCTTCCTTCAAGACTACTTAACGGTCCCTCATTGCTCCATGGTCGAGCTATTCCTCCACCTTAGGGTTTGCTTACAAAGAAGAAGAAGAGAGGGATACGTGGAACTCCCTTTAACTCGACCCTGGGCTTTACCCCTTATATAGGGGAGGGTATCCACGCCCCAAGACGTTCATTCAAGAGGAAACAATTTACTTTCCTAAAAGGAAACAATTTTCCTTAGTTAAGAAGCAACTTCTCTCTCTTCATTATCCCTTTAAATATACTTTGTTCTTTAAATATTAGGAATTCGAAATTCCTCTCACTTATTCTCTTTATTGCATGACTTTTAACCCATTGGCACGAAATTCTATTTTCATTTAGTAGAAAATACTTCCTTTTTAGTAATGCCACCAAAATCATTAATAATGCATCACATTATCCTCTTATTTTACATTATTGGTATTTTCTCTTTCTTTCTTCTCCATTGGGGCTCCTTGGACCCCAAGAAACTCTAAAATTTTGAAATTCCTTTTTAAGGACACTTATTATCCTTCTAGATGCATCTATATTCATTATTTCACATTATCTTGTTTATTTCTTATTAAAATACCTCTTTTTGAGGATTTCTCTTTATCTTTCTTTTTATTTCCTCATTGGCATTCCATTTAACATTACGAATCATTTGGATACGAAAATCCATCAAGGGTAACTCAATTAAACCTCTTTCCACTTATTTTCCACATTTTATTGTTGTTTTCAATTTCTTTCTTAATAAAGAAATATTTAATTGATCTTTTCTTTTCTTTTTGCATTATCTTTGCAACTTTTGACTCCTTAGAACCCAAGAGGCACGAAATCCACCTTTGGATTAAATTTTTTTGCCTTCTAGAGGTTTCTACATCTTTCTTTTCTCCATTTCTTATTTATAATGGAATTTCTTTTGTATTTTCCTTGTTATTGGGCCCAATAGCCAATAAAGCTCACAAAACAATCATCAAGTCTATTGTAAATGAAATCCATTTATCCAAACAAATTATATCATTATTTGTTCTAATATCTTTAATATGAGAAATTACATTTCTCACCAAATGAACCCAAAAGTTGGGGTTGTAACATCCTTCCCCTCTTATAGGAATTTTTCCCTCAAAATTCCATGAAGCAAACAAACAATTCAGGATAATACATTTCCATGTCCATCATTGTCCCCTATTTGGCTTTTCCCTATCCATGGCACTTCCAAAGAACCTTTATCATCACATATTCCTTTCTCTGAGTTTTTTCACCTTGGTATCTATAACCCTCATAGGTGACTCAGGTCATTTTAGCCTCCCTTGGGGCTCACTAGGTTCATTGCTCCGCACATGGTCCAGGTACCTCACATAGTGCTCTAAATTGGACACATGGAACTCTTCACACATCACATTATCCTGAGGGGTAAGGGCAAAACTTAACCTTCTCCACCAAGCCATGTCAAAAGAACCCATGCATCGGGGACTTAGCTCTCTTAGCTATAACTTAGAGGGGTCGGATTTTCATGTCACCTATTCCCCCACAATGAACTGCATGTCAGCCTACTTTGCATTAGTTTATGACTCATGTCGTCCCTGGGCTCCTTTCAGCCATTGCATGATCAAAGTGACTTCATGTACACACCTTGTGGTCTTTTCCTGACCTTCGCGAGGTCCCTTCACCAACATCATCTTAATGAAGTGGTGGCCGACACAACCTCCCTTATAGAGCTTATTTACATACCGATACTGGCTATGGTGGTTATCATCACATCTATCGAAGACAAGAACTGTCTCCATGTATCACCCTGAACGAGCACACATGCTCTCATCAGACCCTCTAGTCTGGATCATACTAACCATTAGCTAGGGTGATAAACTGTACTAACATTGAGTTCTTCATGTACCTACTCCCACTTATGGAAGTGAACCTTTAGGTCATACTCAAGAAATTTTGAACTCGCATCATGGTGTAGTTGAACCATCTCTTTCTCATATGTAGTTCAACCAGATCTGTCCCTTGACAGTACTCTTTCTCATATCATCTAGGTAAGGCAATCTACCATAACCCATATTGCATCTTGACCTTCCTTGGTTTAGGGGAGACTTACCAAAACATCCATAGTGATGAACTCCCATTCCCTCTCAGGGACTCTTTTATCCTCTATATTGATACACTGGCTAACTATTGTTCGTCCTTCACCTCCTGGCTTGCATGGCAACGTACCCCATGCAACTTCATCTTAGGTATCCAAAGTATTATTGTCACTTATTATCTTTCTAGTACCATGGTATATGGTAATCTTACATCATGATCTCTTATATTGTCATGATTCCTTAAGATCGATTCCTCAAAAACCCTAAACCACTCTAAATAGGGTTTCATCACCTTCCTTTTCAGAGAAATGCATCTGAGGTGCTACAACCATCCTTTCATCATGGTAAGCCCTAGACTGGCTAACCAAACAACCATTAACTTGATCAACCACTATTGTTACATCTGAGTGTTAGCCAAACTTATCTATTTTTCCAACTGGGGGTTATCCTATCAACCTCTTCTAGCCTCCATCTAAACTAAGAAGTTGTATCTCATCCAGAGCATCCATTACCACTTCACATCCTTAGGCGTTAGGTAACGTTGAATACATACACCTCCTTGTATTCCACTTATTATCTCATCTCAACTCCAAGTCTATCTTCATCAAGTAAACTTTGGGCTTATTCTCTTGGTTTCAAACTCAACCTTGTATAACGCATATCTCATGATAAAAACATCCTCATAAGATGACTTCCTTATTCTCTTAGTGTTTGTAAACCATCCATGTATCGTTCACTCCACAAGGGCATGTTATCATCTCTGTCCTCATACCTCATAGCAACATTCTAACTCACATCATCTTTTATCCTTGGTGTATGGCATGTGTATTGTCCTATCTCTCACTCCCATAACAAGAGGAAGTAAGCATTTGGCTATAGTCCAAATATAGAGTTCTTCCTGTTCCAAGAGTAGAGATGGTGGGGCCCTCTCTCTAGGGTTCGCTTCTCTCTCTTCTCTCTTCCCTCCCGGCAGCTAGCACTGGGGGGAGGAAGCGTCTCTGACGCTTTCCTCCCCTGGCCTATCATCAGTCCAGGTGAGCGAGTTGTAGGAGCGATTCTCCAGAGGAAGGAGCGGGCCTGGTGACTCTGGTGGTTCGGTTTGCGGGGGGATGTGACGCACGCAGGTCATATCTGGGATGGTTTTGGCTACTTCGGCTCTGCCGACTCCAGCTTGCTCAAGTGTGGCGGATGGAGAGAAGCTACTCTGCTCCAGGTTCGATGATCGCTTGTTGCTCCATCACACCAAGGACGATGGGTTTCTCTTCCCCTCCTCACTGGCACCCTCTCATCCTACCTCCAAGTGATGTTGGTGCTTCCCCGACGATGGCGGGACTCGTCCGGCGGTGTTGGCTTCCTCGGTGTTGTCTTTTTATCCCCGATATGAAAATGAAGAGGTAAAGAAACGAGAGAGGGCATCCTCGGAAACTCACAAAGTATCATCTTCTTTGTTTTCTCAAACTCACAAGAACAAAGACTTTTGAATCACAACTGTGATTGCTTAGACCTAATTAAGGAGCTTCTAGGAGGCATTAAATGCAAATGGTTGCTTGATTTCTTCATCCCTCTCCAGACGCAAAGACCTAGCACAACCTTGTGAGGTGGCTAGGTCCCCAGAGCCGATGGCTGACTGTGGCTGAAACTCCAAAAGTGGGTAAGAGCAACTTGTCAAAGACCAGACATTGAAAATGTGTCACACGAACTTGTGAACGCCACAAATGGCCCAGGAGCACGGAATTGCATGGAGGTGATCGTAGTCACAGAAATTGAACAACCATGGATGAAATAGACATCGACTTTGGGACAACAATCCAAGCAGTTTCTGGTCCAATTGAGGGCAGATAAGAGTCATGGGGGTATGTGGTGCTTCAGACACCAACATATATTGGATTTTTCTTGGGTTGGGGTTACTGCCACAAGGTGGAATATATGGGGGTTTTGTCCGATTTGGGCAAATCCAAAATAAGGAGAGATAGCAATCATATAAGGGTTCGTTGAAAGCAAAAACTTCTCCTAAAACTAGATCAACAAAATTTTGAAAAAATGATCAAGAATCATGAGAGAAATCAATTAAAAACTCTCAGTGTTACTGTTCATATCGGGTCGGATCTCCTAATCAAGGTAGGAGATGATGTGCAAGCTAGGGGTGAGCATCGGTCCAAAACCGGACCGGACCGGACCGGACCGAGGACCGAAAATCAAAAATTTTTGGACCGTTGACCGGACCGTTTGGTGGTCGGACCGGACCGGGACCGGACCGTTTTGACCGCGGACCGGACCGGACCGGACCGTTTGGACCGCAATCAGCCTTTTTTAGATGTTTTACAACTTATTTAATTATACAAAGTTGATAATCTTAGTCACTTCTAAAAATTATATAACTTTAGTATCAAACATTTATACTAGTAGTACTTATATATGTACTTTATTTGTAGTTATTATAGAATACACCTTCAAATATATATTGATTTTATATAAAAGTTAGTTTGCGGTCCGGACCGGACCGGACCGGTTTTGGACCAGACCGGACCGGACCGGACCGAAGACCGCATTTATCGAATTTATTGGACCGCGGACCGGACCGAAGTTGAAATGGACCGGACCGGACCGGACCGAATTGAGCGGTCCGGTCCGGTTTTGCGGTCTGGACCGAGATTTGCTCACCCCTAGTGCAAGCCGCTCAATTAGGATCGGATGGTCCAAAGTCCATGCAAAATCATAAAGGGAGCGTAACAATGAAACATTAGTTAAAATTGGATGATAAATCACGTGACAAGTGCTATCAAATCCTAAACCAAATCTAATAAAGTGTAATTACATTATTTCCTATTTCCTCTTTATTCAATTAAGGGTCTATACATTATCCAAATTGAGAAAAATTGCACAGATGCTAAATTAGGCATGTACATTCTGATTATGCAATTATATTTGCCTTTTGAAAACTTTTGATGTGTTAAATAAACCAAATCCAATTTTCTCTTTCCTCATGTATTAATTATTGTATGATTCTCCAAATTTTATAAAACTTCACCCACAAGTTATATTTTATGTTTTGGACACGAATTTGCCATCAATTTTACATGTTGGAGTTGTTTGTACATTTATTTAATATTTTGAAGGTTCTATACACTTTCTCTCTCCTGATTTCATCTTTTAATCAAACATCTTCCAAATTGGATGAAAATTCACCCAAAGGTTATATTTAATATTTAGATTACAAATCCAAGATTTTTTTCCTCTTTTGGAGTCATTTATTATTTATTTGATATTTTGGGGAAATCTAAGATCTTGTTTTCCAAATTGAATTAAATTAATTATTATTATGTGAATAATGTGAAACTTGACTCCCAAGGAGATTGGGACATAAGGAACACGATTCTTAACTTAGATTCTACTTTTGGGATTCCTTTTAATGAATTATGTAATAATTAATATTTGTGGCCATTAATGAATTATGTCATAATTTTCTTCTCTCCAATGAGATCATCCATGGTTTTAATAAGAAAGGAGGCAGACATAAAATGTGTATCAAATTGGATATTCCTAAGACGTGTGAGTTAGTTTCTTGGGATACTTTATTCAGAATTGTTGATCTTATGGGATTCCCTCCTTGGTGGAGAATTTGGCTTAAAGACATTTTTTCTACCATTTCCTATGAGATTTTGGTTAATGGTGAACCTATGAGTGGTTTCTGCCCTAGCAATGGCATAAGACAAGGTGATATTTTAGCATCTTATCTCTTTGTTATGGTGATGTAGGTTTTGTCTTGTCTTATGGATAAATATGTCAATGAGGGGAGTATCAAACCTCTCAGAGCCTTGAGTAATGTTGTTGTTTCTCATCTAATTTTTGCTGACAATCTCATGGTGTTCATGGAGGCGGATGAGAACAATGTGAGAGCCATCAAGAAAATCCTTGATGATTTTCACTCTGCTACTGGTCTGAAGATCAATATTGATAGAAGAGCTATCTTATTTAGTGTAAATGCTCATAGAGAGACGATCAGTAATATCTTGGGGATTAGTGAAGGTAAGATTGGTCAAAATTACCTCGGGTTGCCTTTGTTCACTTGTAAGCTTTCAAGGAAACATTGTGGTCCTTTTTTATACAAAATTAAGTCTAAAATGGATGGATGGAAGTCCAAACAGCTTTTGATGGTAGGTAGATTAGAATTGTCTTAGTCTACCTTATCCTCTATTCATTTATTCTGGACTAATTTCTTCCCTCTTCCGTGTTCTGTTGTTGATGAAATTGAGAGGCTCATCAGAGATTTTATATGAGGGCATTCTAAAAAACAATCAAATGTCCATCTTATTAAGTGGGAACATGTCACCAAACTAAAAAGTGAAGGAGATTTAGGAATCCAGACAAGTCCTGAGAGAGAAAAGGGGTTCAGAACTACATTACATCAAGAAGGACAAAATCAGACTCGCCGATATGAATGACTCACTACGCAAAGCAAATAAGTCCACCTTCATTGGCCTTCAAGTGTCGGAAACTCTGCTCCCTGACGGTCGCACCTCTAATACTGCTTCTATGGTGTTTCAAGCCTGGAACATTGCAAACAAGTCTGACTCCCTGTGGGTGAAGTGGATTCATGAAAGATTTCAGCAAAAGTTCCTTTTGGTTGGCTAGTGAAAATAATAGAAACTCTTGGCATCTTAATAGTATCATCAGAGAAAGATCAATCCTCAAGAATCATATTAAGTTTTCTATTGGAAATGGCAAGAATACTCTATTTTGGGGTGAGCCTTAGTTACCTGGTAATAATTTGTTATTGATGTTTTGGGAAGACAGAGTATCTGGTAATAATTTGTTATTGATGTTTTGGGAAGACAGAGTGTGATCAAGCTTGGTCTTAAGTCGGATTGTAAGTTGGAGTTTCTTATCAGTAATGGGAACTGGAACACGGATCAGTCCACGCTCCATAAAGACCTTAATTGTCTTTTGAACAGGCTTGATAAACCTTCCCTCTAAGAAGATAGGATCTTATTTGAAGGTTATGATTCGGTCAGGTTTAAAAATGTCAGGGAAGTTACTCATTCTAGAGGTACCCCAAACCCTTTATTTGAATGGATTTGGAGGCATAAAGTTTTAAGCAGGTTTTTTGTTCATACTTGGAAAGTTGGACATGGAAATTTGTTAACTACCAATTATATTAGGATAATGGGCATCATTGCTCCTTCTTATTGTTTTCTCTACAAGAAAAGTGAAGAAGACACTCCCCATCATATGTTTATTTGTGATTACTCTACTCATATTTGGAAAGAGTCTATGACTGATGGCTTGCCCATTTGCCCAAAGAGTGTATCAGATCTAGTTCACTATGGTGACAAGAAGAATCATCTCCTTGCCATGTGCATTTTGCACTGGGTTTGGAGGGAGAGAAATTCAAGAGTCAATTTGAATAGAGAGCAAGATTGGAGGATGATTTGGCAAGCTTCTCTAAAATATTTTTGACTTCTGGACAATGACTATGTCATTTAATCCTGCTTTAGGGTATTCTTGTTTGATCTAGGGAGACTTCTGTTGTTTGATACATTGTGTATTATATGCTTTGTAATCAATGATGTTGACACTTTGTTTATGATGAAGCTGATAGGGGTTGTCTATTGTTCGGTTTATGGATGTTTTTTCCTCCCTATCCTTTTGATGTTGAGGAGTAGTTTCTCCTAGTGAAGTGTGGGAAGGACCTTATTGGTCTTTTCTCCTGAGAAGATGGTTCAGAATCTAAATTTTGGTTGAAGGATTATTCTCTTCCTTCTTTTGTATATTCTTACTTTTTAGGCTCGAACCTATACTTGTAAATCACAAAATTTTCAAAAAAGGAATACAAGATCTCGGGTTGCCAAAAAAAATATCACATCATTTCATTATTGTCAATATTGCTTATTCCATTATGTTCCATATCTTAATATTATCACCAAAAGAGTTATGTGTAGTTATTAGCATGAATTTTATTTTATTTCATGTGACATATTATGTGTCCATTATTGGCCCAAGACTAATGTGAGAACATTAGTTTACATGAATTATCCCATCAGAGTTATACCAAACATCTTTTAGATCCAACCCATCCATGTTTGTCTAAGCCCTAAAGGTCAAACTTCTAGGGTAGGGTCCAAGATCTGATGTTACAGCACTCCACCCCTTAGAAGGATTTCTCCCTTGAAATCTATTGATCCAAACATCAAAAACTAACTACTCTCTGTCCCTTAAAAGGTTTTAACCTAACAACTTAAGCTAAACAACATTTAGTGTTACCCACTTATATTTTAGTTGTGAATGTTTTGGAGATTTATGTTGTTTATGTATCCAACTAACAAGTCAGAATCATCTAGGGTTGAGTTTTGGGTCCTCATGTCTCTAACATAGAAACCTTAATATCCAAAAAGTCATTGGGTACAAAGGGCAGGCCCACTACACCTGTATATTATTCCACATATTCCTAGTCACTACTTCAATACTAGGGTTAAGATTCTATTCCAACTATTTCCAAGGTTTCTCTAGAAAAAATTCACATACTTCTTTATTGTGACTTGGCTCAAGAAATCATCAAGAAAATTAGAGAAAAAAATTTGTACATATAGTAGTATAATTGAAAATAATTTTTGTCGATGGGAAACATTAGAGGTAAAACAAATATGGTACCAAAATCAATGTGATAAACCAAGTCACAATTTATCTATGACAAGATCTTCTTATCCTACTATTACTCCTCCACAAACCAAATTACATCCTCAAGTTAAACCCCATTACATAAAAAATTTCATGTCACCAGAGACCTATATGATAAGATATGATCATCTAACCTCATCACATTCTTAGGGTTTACTCATCGTGATTCTAATGGATACTTTGCATCAACCTTTCTTCATCAAAAACAACTTAGGTAAGGTCTAGGGAAAACATCACACCTAAATGTAACTATCTAAGTCAAGTGTTCTAATAAGGGAGACAAAATTGAAATAGTCATATTCTGACTACCATGGGCTCTGATAACATGCTGTAAGGAATGGGATCCCAGAGGGGAACCAGTCCCTACTAAAAATTTGAAGAATAGAACCTTCAGTCCAAACATACCTAAAGATATGTTGAAGTGGTCTAAAAAATTTTAAATTCTTATTTATGGTATACAAAACAACCAATGTGTAGCAGCAGAATAAAAATATTGACTATATTCAATTTCTCATAAGGTTATAAAAGAACATCTTAAATTACATGTAAAGGTGCATCATAAGGATCCATGTAGAGGGAAATCTAAACCACATCAAGATTGTCTCCAAACTTTAACTCCTCAAGCTAGGTCCATAATGTTATGCCATGTCCTCCATATCCTTCACCTAGGGTTGGAAGCATACCCCAGCAAGAAGAGAAAAATAGATGACATCGACAAAGGTTGGTATGTGCATACTAGATAGAAAATTGAGCAATATATGGAATAAAGGACAACAAATTATGAAAGCTTCCCATAGAAGAAAAAAAGTACCACCCAAGTGGGTATCAAGAGAAAAGAATTACAATGAAGAAGATATGTTCCATAAAACAACATAAAACGATTGTTCCATATATACATCTACTACCATGGTGGGAAATTAAGCACATATCAAGAAAGTACGGCACACACCCCTCAATCATCATCAATAACCTACATGAATGTGTGATAAGCATAGCCCTAGAACAATAAAAATACAAAGTCAGCCAAGTCTCGAAAACTTGAAACCTATTGGAGAATGATGTACTGCCAAACTCCCAAATATATATAAAGTGGGCCAAACCTCACAAATTTGAAACTTGGGTATGGGGCCACCTCCATCCCAAAAGAGCATACTGCTCCAGCAGGAAATTACACATCTTCCCATAAACAAAACCAATGTAATTACACTACTCTAGTGCTACTGATTCACATAGCATGTAAAATGTAGAGGCAAGTAGAAAGTATAGTCAGATTATACAATGTTACCATCACACAATGGACAACACATACATCCACATACAAGTGGGCACAAGATATCACATATCAACAAATAAACATCCACCTCAAAGTGGACACATATCATCAAATAATTCCAACATGCACCAAGGCATAATAAAAATATTCCAAAAGAATAGCCATGATCACAAGATCAGTAACAAGTAAGGTACTTCAATGAAGCATAATTTCAAAAGAAACAGATGTGGTGTATAGGCTATTGTCCATAGGACAAGGAGAAAGAAGAAACACAGGCTAATTGCTCAAAATATTAATCAGGGATGCAAACATACCTCACTTAAGAGTCTATAAAAGTCTAATCCACTTCTAGATCAAAGTCTAGGCCTCCAAAGAACATGTTAAACATATATGTAGGTTTTGAGTCAATGTTCATATGAATTATTCAAACCCAAAAAATCACATTTTTCTTTGCATGTGATTTAGGTTGTCAAAACCATGCCATATTTTAGGTTACCTTTTTCTGAGTCCAAAACATATTTTATTATATTTTTCTAACTTAAATATATTTAGTTATGAATCTTACAAGTTATTACTTATTTAGATTAATCCATTAAAATCGCATATTTTAAATATTGGATCCAATCAAAAAAAACTGGTACCATTAGATAGTCCTTATTTTTCTAATTCCAAAACATATTTTATTTTATTTTTCTAAGCTATAAATAATTTATTATGAATTTTGCAAAAATTGACAAATCAAGAAATTCCATATGGCCATGTGTGTGTTATGTATCCATTTTAATCAACGCACATCCAGGCTGGACCAATCAAAATACTCCAAGTAAAACTCGGGCCCAAGCAAGTTTGGCACACCAATCAGGGTGGTGAAATGACAATTTTACCCCCGACATGAAAATGAAGAGGTAAAGAAATGAGAGAGGGCATCCTAAGAAACTCATGAAGTATCATCTTCTTCATTTTCCCAAACTCACGAGAACAAAGACTTTTGAATCACAGTTGTGATGGCTTAGACCTAATCAAGGAGCTTCTGGGAGGCGTTAAACACAGACGGTAGCCTGATTTCTTCATCCCTCACCGGACGTAAAGACCTAGAACAACCTTACGAGGTGGCCAGGTCCCGAGAGTCGACGGCCGATTGTGGCTGAAACTCCAAAAGTGGGGAAGAGAAACTTGTCAAAGACCAGTGATTGAAAAGGTGTCACACAAACTTGTGATCGCCAAAAAAGGGCCCAGAAGCATGGAATTGTGTGGAGGTGATCGTAGTCACAGAAACTGAACAACCATGGCTGGAAACAGACATCGACTTCAGGGCAACAATCCAAGCAGTTTCTGGTCCAATTGAGGGAAGAGAAGAGTTGTGAGGGGGTATGTGGTGCTTCAGAGGCCAACATATATAGGATTGTTCTTGGGTTGGGGTTACTTTTACAAGGTGGCAGAGATGGGGGTTTCGTCCAATTTGGGAAAATCCAAGATACACAGATAGCAATCATATAAGGCTTTGTTGAAAGTGGAAACTTTTCTCAAAACCGGAGCAACAAAAATTTGGAAAAATGATAAAGAATCGCAAGAGAAATCAACAAAAAACTCTCAGTATTACTGTTCATATTGGGGTGGGTCTCCTACTTGAGGTAGGAGACGATGCGTGAGCCGCTCAATTAGGATCGGACGGTCCAAAATCCATGTGAAATTATAAAGGGAGAGTGACAAGGAAACATTAGTTAAAACTGGATAATAAATCGTGTGACAAGTGATATCAAATCCAGAACCAAATCAAATAAAGTGTAATTACATTATTTCCTATTTCCTCTTTATTCAATTAAGGGTCCATATGTTATCCAAATTAGATGAAAATTTGCACAAATGCTAAATTAGGCATGTACATTTTGATTAAGCAATTACATTTGACTTTTGAGAACTTTTGATGTGTTAAATAAACTAAATCCTATTTTCACTTTCCTCGTGTATTAATTACTGTAAGATTCTCCAAATTTTATGAAACTTCACTCACAAGTTATATTTTATGTGTTGGATATGAATTGGTCATCAATTTTACATGTTGGAGTTGTTTGTACATTTATTTAATATTTTGAAGGTTCTACACACTTTCTCTCTCCTAATTTCATCTTTTAATCAAACATCTTCCAAATTGGATGAAAATTCACCCAAAGGCTATATTTAATATGTAGATTACGAACCCAAGATAAATTTCCTCTTTTGGAATCATTTAATATTTTATTTGATATTTTGGGTAAATCTAAGATCTTATTTTCCAAATTGAATTAAATTAATTATTATTATTTGAATAATGTGAAACTTGACTCCCAAGGTAATTGGGACCCAAGGAACACGATTCTTAACTTAGATTCTACTTTTGGGATTCCCTTCAATGAATTATGTCATAATTAATATTTGTTTCCATTAATATCACATCATTTCATTATTGTCACTATTGCTTATTCATTATGTCCTATATCTTGATATTATCACCAAAAGATTTGTGCAATTATTAGCATGAATTTTATACTATTTCATGTGACATATATTATGTCTCCATTATTGGCCCAAGACTAATGCGAGAACATTAGGTTACATGCATTATCCCATCAGAGTTATACCAAACATCTTTTAGATCCAACCCATCCATTCTTGGCTAAGCCTAAAAGGTCAAACTTCTAGGGTAGGGTCCAAGATCCAGTATGTTACAGCCTACAAGGCTGCCATGTTATCAATGAACTTACATGGTTTTCTTTGGGTTCTTACAAATGAAGTCGCTTCATGCAGCAGCATTAAGCAAATTCCTTTCAGCGAAAGTAAGCTCATTGTAGAAGGTAGTGAAAAAAAATCCCTTGTCATAGTTATGGTTAGGGAAGTCCCTCTAATACTCTTGGAATCTTTCCCATGTCTCGTACAAGTTCTTGCATGGCTTATGTACAAACCCAATGATCTTGTGCCTGTTTCTAAGAGTTTTCTCTACTTAGTAGAACTTGGTGACAAAAGCGTCATTCAAGGGTGCCCATCCATTAATGGTCTTTTTAGGTAGAGCAAGGTACCATGATATTGTTTTATCCCTCAGACAAAAGTTGAATCCCTTGCAATAGATTACCTATTATGGGACCCTATTCATCTTCATGGTGTCACAAATATTTATAAAGGCATCCAGGTGAAGTTAAGGGTTCTCTTCATGATAATTTCCTCCAAAGGTTTTGTCCTGGATCATGGAAATGATTGCTGGCTTGAGTTTAATGTTCGGAGCATTGATTCTAGGAATGATGATTGGGCATCTGGATTCATTGGCCCTGGTAGAGACCAGCTCATGATGGGACGGGCATCCATTAGCATCGTCATCATCACCATTTCTATTATCATTGTTGTTGTTGTTTTTATTATTATCATTGTTGTTTTTGTTTCTCTCATTTCTCCTTGATATATTATTACACCCTTCATCATAGTGTTTTCCTCACATTATTCTTCATGTTTTCCTCTACAAAGAGGCATGGTGTTCATGGTTGGTAGTGGTAATAGTCCGCTTCACTTTAGGCTACCTGAAATAGTTAACATAGTCAAGTAAGAAATTGGATGTGTGATATGAGGTATTCGAGATAGTTAGTGATATCGTACTTAAAAGTGTACAGTCAAATCTATTTCTAGACTTGAGGCATTGTGTATGCTAAGCAAACTCAGATTCTCAATAGTACTTGTTACCTTGTCCCCGAAAAAAACACCAAAAAGTTGATTGGCATAAATCACACATCCAAAAATAGTGGATCCAGAATAGTCAGACTCTTAAATTTTTAACCTGACACTCAGGCCCCCACAACTATGATATGGGTTCCAATGTATAATTTGGGGTCGATCCATAGGGACAAGGGTTGGTATGTGTTAAGAACATAGAGCCTTGGTTTAGTTACACCAAACAAAGGGTGAGATAAAGCTTTGTGTCCTTACAGGATGATGGTATTTGCAAACAAGAAAAGTAAATCTAGTAAAACAAAATAAGAAACAAAAAAAGAACAAGTAAAATCAAAGAGTAAGATATCTAGTATGGATAGGGAACTTGGATTGGGTTTCACCATTTAAGGTCTCTAACCACATGAAATACTCACATCCATTGCATATCCTTAGAAAGTTTACAAAAAATCATCCTAGATGTCTATTAACACACAAAAAATTGATATATCTCATGTCCATTCCATGATGGAAAGATGTCTCCATGATAGAAGATGTGAAGCTCTAGTTTGTTATCTCAAATACAATGAAAGGACAACTCAAATATCTTGTGTATTTTATAGTGCTCCACTATCCTCAACAACCTATATGTTGAGATGGATCGATATCATTCATAGTTTAAGAGAATTGTTGTGACACCCTATTATCACAGGATTGAGATTACTCAAAATAAACATTAATTAAAAATAAAATAATTGTCATTACCAAAAAAATGTGACATATCATAGTGGAATTAAAATCAAGAATTACACCACAAAATAATATCAACAATGCCATCACATAACACGTGCATTAGATCATATCATAACCTCATTATTTTCCACAACACAAGGAGGCAAAAGTATAGGTTTAACTTCAAAATCAAGGCAAGTTGGCTATGTAATTCTTCCTTTTTCTCCTTAATGCAATCACTCTGCAATCCATCCATTGAGTTTAGTGAAGCAATGGATAGGGTGAGACCCTTTCTTTCTAAATGGGATAGAAATAATTTAAGGGACATGCAATTACAGAAGAATTAGTTACTACATTCTATTAAAACACTACAAACTTCCCTTCTAACACATTATAATCAACGTGTTGATATCTATTGCAATGAACTATAATCTCAGTGTGTAAAAACTCTATGTACAGAAGTGGAAAATGCTAGGCAAAAAAGGATTCTATGGCTAAAGGATGGAGATGAAAACACCTCCATTCATTCTTATATTAAAGCAAGACACGTCAAAAATACTATAAAAATATTACAAGATGTCAATGGGGTTTGGATTGATGATTCTTATCACTTGAAAAATATCATATTACATTTCTTCAAGGAGAAAATCTATTCACCTTATAATCCTTGAAATCTATTCACCTTCTAATCCTTGTTTTTGTTACATTGATGCAATTACTTCATTGCAAACATCCATTTCTTCTATAGAAAAATATTATCTTCAACAACTTCCTTTGGCCTCCGAAATCTTTACAGCACTTTCTTCCATGGAAAGTGCAAAGTTGCTAGGCCAGATGGTGTGGATGTGGAATTCCTTCTACATCATTGGTCCACTAAACATCAGTCATTGGTTAAAACTGTTAGAGATGCTTTATCTGGATGCCCTCTTCCTTCAGCAATGTGAAAAGTTGTTCTAGTTCTGATTCTGAAAGTTTCCAATCCCATCACATGTAAATAGCTTCTCTGTATTTCTTTAAATAACACTTGTTTAAAGCTATCCTCCAAGATAATTGTTAACTGCCTAAAGAAATGTATTCCTAATTGGATTCACGAGGCACAGTCCAGCTTCATTCCTGGAATACATATTACTTACAATATCATTCTAGTTCAAGAATTAATACATTCTAAGCAAAGACTGCTTGTTGCAAAATCAATGGCTATTAAGATCGATCTAAGCAAGGTTTCTACCATTCTATTTATTCATGTATTAATAGTTGGTCATGTAAATATCTATCTCTTGTTGGTCATATAGCATTAGCAAATCGGTTCTAGCAACTATTCCAACATACTCGAAGTGAACTTTTTGTTTTCCTTTATCTCTTTGTTTATGAATTGACCAATTAATACATCAATTTATTTGGAAGAAGTTCTCTTCACAACAACCTCTTTCCTTAGTAGCCTGGAACCACCTAATTTCAAACAAGAAATCGGGAGTATTAGGCATCAAGTCAATGTGAGAATGGAATACTTCCCTCCTAATGAAATTGGCTTGGCAGTTTTATTTTGGTAGCAATAATCCTGGGGTATTTGTAGTTTAAAACAAATATAAATCCTTCACTACATCAGCTTAACAAAGATGTGCTTCTTTCTAGAGGGTTATTAATGGTTTTTCTAAAATACTATGCGACCAAGGTTGTAAGGTCATTATTTTAGGGACAAATACTTCAGCATGGTTTGAAAACTGGATCTCAAGTATTAAAGACCAGTTTCACAATCTTATATCACCAGTATCGCAAGACATGTTGGATCTCAAAGTAGGTATTATAAATGACAATGATCACAGAGATGTTGATTTCTAATACTCATATTTCTTTGAAGATATTGTAAAAAGGATTACTTCCTTACATCCACCACTTCAAAATCATGATGATGATATGTTAGCTTGGTTTGTAATAGAGAATGGCCTCTTCACTACTATTTTTGCCTATCAATTGTTGATAAAGAACAGAATATCCTCATGCACAGGACCTTGGAATCAGATATGGAAACTTTATATTTCAAACAAACTTAAAGTCTTTTTGTGGCTAGTAATCCATAATGGGATGATGACTAATGCTCACAAGTTTCAGCAGCATTTTATTGATGACCCAACTTGTACATTGTGTTTGGCAGTATCTGAAACTAATCTTCATATGTTGAGGATTGCATCTATGCCATAAACATTTGGTCTCGATTAAGATTCATCATATGATCTTAGGTTTTTCATTGTTACCCCTTCTGGACCGGGTTACTACATGTATATCAACTAAATCTTTAGTTACTAAAATCTGTGCGGTTGGATGTTATCACATCTGGCTGGCCTGTAATAATAAGATGTTCAATAATGCAATGTGCAATATTTCAAAAAAAATGCAACTCGATACTACGTATGGCTACATATATTGGAAATGCTTGGCCTTCAGTAAGTTCAAGTTCTAGTTCTAGTGTTGCTAACTCTTCTGATACAAGCCCCAAATGGTGATTACATCCACCCTTTGATTGGGTAAGAATAAATTTTATGCCTTAGTGAACACTACTTTTACTTTTTTGGATTTCATAGTGAGGTCTCATTAAGGATCTTGGCTACGTGGAGGTAATAAATAGAAATTCACTACTTATGTGTTTCAAGATGAATGTACAACAATTGAGTTTGCACTGTCAGTGGCATGGAAAATGAGTGGAAAAATATCATTCTTGGATCATATTCGGCCTTTGTGGTTATGCAATTAACACACAAGATGCTCAATTTCTTCTATTGCATTGGTGGCTCATTTCTATTGTTGATTATCTTCAACGACCTTGGTCTGTCCATTTGTGGAATATACCCAGAAGACAAAATGATCAAGTGGATCGACTGGAAAAGCTAAACCATCTGAGGGCAACAAATTATGACTATGCTACTCCCCCTATAGGGTTTTGTTTGCAAATTCCTAATATTTTTCATAAAAGAACCCATACAATGGCTATTTCCATTGATTTCTGTAATTCATTTATTGCATCCCTAATGCAAGTTAATTAATGAAAGCCTTTTTTCCCAAAAAAAAGGCATCACAAATCTATTAATATTTCATAGGTATATTTACACATAGTTCGGTGACCTCAGTCCCATTTGTTTACAAATGGGTACGCTAACATATATATTACAACATGTACAACTAGTACAATGTTAAAAGGCATGCATGTCAAAATCTTAAGTCAATTTATTCAAGTTTATAAAAATTTCTCGACTAGACCAAAGAGTACATGGATGACTCTAAAACTAGATACTTTGAACATGTAAACATGACTTACCTCCAATTGACTCCACAAACATCACCTACCTCCAGGTGACTAACATCCTCCAAGAGATTGGTCCTCACCACTTAAACATGGGAATCTTGGTTGGTCACGTAAACAATGTGGAAACCACTGGGTGAGATCCCCATTCCAAACAATATGATATAATAGTTGATGATATTCATCACTTGTGATATTTTTTAAATTAATTTGACAAAGAAGATTATATATATATATATAAAGCATGTGGTTCAACAAAAAGGAAGGCTATACCATATAGATACCTGATCCATACACATGTATAGAGTATGAATCACATATAATATTTTCAAGAAGTAAAGAATATTAGAGCACATCCATATTATTCATCAAGTAACCCTACATACTTATATTACATGGTTGAGGTACGGATTTTGTTATGTACTATGTAGTTTAAGGTGTACTACTCATACCACTATCTAGCCATTGAGAAGCCTTCTCGAAATTTATGTAATATCTAAGGATACCCAGATTCCATTAGATCTCTTCATACGCCTTGGGCTAAAGCAAGGTTAACAAAAAGGTAGAGAAGTCAAATTCAGGATCAATTGTTACTTTTCTCAATAGCATATTCACTTATCATATATTCTCATTGGGTACACAGACCATGAAACCAAATGTAGGGTATTACATTCATTAAATCTGAGATAGAACCACATTCATTCTCCATCACATATCACATATCACATATCACCAGACCATTGGTTGCAATGAGTCCCAATAAGATTTAAAGATTGTAGGGTATACCAACCCCAATCATCCCCATGTACTCAGATATATATGGATCTAAGCACCTTCTCACAATTCTCATGTTGGTAAATTTTGTTTCATATTTACCCCAACGACATAGTAAAATAGATATATGGACTGAATGTGCTATATTATTAGAGTTACACTTAATTAGTTATATCAATTACTCATTTTATAACTGCAACAATCAAGTTACATACAAATTAACAACAAAATTTCCAAATATGAATCAAGCCTTTCCAATTTCAAAAGATATAAAATGTATCACCATCCAATTATAACTACCCAAACAATGGTCCACTGTAATACCTCTTAGAAAATAAAGGCCATGTATTAAGATCAACACACCACATGGCCCTATTATTCATGAAAGACCATAACAAGGTCCAATTCTCTCAATGATATCATATCAAGCCATCACAAGTCTAAGTTAACCCAAGAACGTCATATTCATCTGGAGTCAATTCAAATTCTCACAAGAAATAACAAGATAGCACTCAAAAAGATATCAGTGGTGTTATAGTTTTGAGATGAAGGTATTATAAAGGCCAACTCCAAGCACAGATCAGTGAATTCTACATAGCAGTTATATTTCCACAAATTTTTAGCAGTATGACGTCTAGTAAGAGCCTTCATGGCATTTTAGAGGAGTTCTCCCATTGCAAGGGATATCATATTCTACATCATAGAGTGTAAAAACATAATAAAGATATCACCTTTAAGATTATATACACATATATTTCAAACCTTAATCCATTAATGACTAGTTGAAAATGTGATTAACATTAAAGAATAGATTTAGGAGATTAGATTAGACATGAATCTCAGATTTCATCCTTGATCAAAATAGCATACATATTTCGTATTTTATCATATTAGAGAGATTTGAAGCAATATTAGGCTTTGCATGTATCATGTAGGTACTAAAATCATCATAAGTTATACCACTCACCTAACAATAATGGAAAAGAGTCCACTCTTCTCTAAAGATTAAAGGCTTTGATCTTTACTTCTCAAGTCTTAGATGAGTTCGAAGCTAACATTAAATCCATGATTTCTCTATAAAATTCGAGCTCTACTTCTAACAAGCTCCAACAACCTTCTTCCCATGATACTAGAGAAAATAAGTAAAGTGGGAAGGAGAAGATGGGGTTTAAGCACCAAGGTCAAACCCCTAGGCAAGAAAACATTAATTAAAGAATATCAAGATAGAATACAACAGAAACCACAATGAAAGAAAGAAGAGAAGAAGCTCACTTTCAGTAGTTTCCTCTATGGTAGGGAACTCTAAAAAGGAACAAGGCTTAATTCCTTCATCGGTCCAACTAATGAAGGTCAGGGTGGTGTCTATAGCAACCAAGGTCCACCAAACCATTTCCAAACAAGAGAGACGAGATTGAACCAAAACATTAAAATGTGCATATTACAATTAGACCCTAAGGTATGGTGAATTTGCACATAGACCCACAAATCATAACATCAACCAAATAATTACATATCTACACTAAATATGTAATCAAAGCACCCAATCACATAATCAAGATGTAAAACATGTTTTAAGGTTCAAGCTAGATCATAGGTCTTACTACCATAAACCCCTAACAAGGATTTTGCTTGTGAAATCCTATGAGAACAAAGTTAGGTACTTCCTATGTATCTCATCATCTATATCTGACATGGTTACCTCTGTAGCATGGTGATGTCACTACAGCTTCACTAATATAATTTGTTTCTTCCTGGACTTCTATACATGCTTCTCCAAGATCAACATTGGACCCTCCACATATGAGATAGCATCATCAAGATGAACCTCAATTGGCTAGGTAGTCTGTTTTATATCTAGGTGACACTTCCTCCTCATGAAGACATGGAACGCATTGTGCAATCTATGCAACTCAGTGGTGGATCTAACTTGTATGCGACCTTATGTAATATCTCTAAATTTTCATTTAGCATACATGTGACCAATAATGCCAAGTTACAAATTTGATTTCTTCTAATGATGTAAAACCCTATAATGAGTCTGACGCATGATGCAAACTTTTTTCACATCTTAATTTAATTATGTGCACAACTTCTCCTATTTATGCAATAATGGATAATTTAAGGGTTGAATAGAATTTTATCATATATAAGCTCATAATATTTTTAGTTAGATAGAACATGAGTATGTAATGAGATGTCAAACTTTCCTTATATTTTGATAATGTAAATCCTCTTTAATAATCACTAATGCATTAATTACCTTATGAACCTAATGCCATAAATCACATGGTTACCTAGATCATATATAAAAAGTAATTGGATATTTGAATTCCTTGAGTTCTTTTAGCTAACTTGCAAAGTTCCGTTAAAAATGGAGAAATATTGATATGTCAATCAGTACCAACAAGAAAGGGTGAACAAGTCTGTAAATGTTGACATAGTTATCTAATCACTATGGTTGATTGATCTAAAATACCTAGGTCCCACTAAAATATCTCAATCTTGTAGATCATTGACAACCTCCTATAGATCGGCTCCTGATACCGTATGAGCACGGTCAAGTGAGGGAGACTTTGTCTCCTACCCCATGTTAAATGTGCGATAGGGAAAGCGGCACTTCACGGCTTCTATAAATTTGGCTCTCCATCTTCACCCCATGAATTCCTATTTTCCTACCACCTTCAACTCCAAGAGGTTATTATGAGTACATCAAGCCATCACTCAATCACTAGCTTTGTAAAGAGGCGAGATCACCCCTTTACTAAAATTTAAAGGAAATACAAACATCCACAATTTTAACAAAATTTTAGACTTTGAGGATGATTGCATAATATTCCAAGTAAATAAGCATGATTCCAGATACATAATAAAATGTCAATAGTAGCGGAAAGAAAGAAATAATAAGCCTTCTAATGGCTTCATTGTTTATTACATAATTGCTTTCTAAAAGAAAAGATAAGATAGATAAGAGGATCTACCTATAGCCACCTAGCCATCATTCTTGACAAGCTAACAATCAACAGCAGAGGGAAACCTTTCTTCAAGCCCTTCCTTCACCTTGCTCAGCACCAACACCTGGGTGGTTGGGAAGACACCCAGCAAGAGGGAAAAACAAAGAAAGTATGTGTTACAAGATTATTCTAACAACGTCAAGAAAATTGTAGCAAGTAAATTAGGCTAGATATTTGGTGTAAAAAGAAGATATCAAAGAGTATGAGGTTTTTATTAGGAAACTTGCCATTAAAAAAATAATTAAAGGTTTTAGCATGTCAATTAATATGTCTACCTAACTAAGTAGGGTTGAGGCACCTACCGGACCTCTAACCTTAGGTGAGGGAAGAATAAAAACATTTCCAATCACCTACAATTTTTAATGGGGAGAATAATAAACATTCCCCTAGTGCGATTTTATACATGCCCTCTATGGGTGGTTGTACATAAGTACCACTACTTAAACATTAAATAGAACATTTAATTTCATGCTAACAAAAGATTTATGGCAAGGATAAGCAAAAGAATATATAACATGACAGTGGGGTATGAATACCCAAACAAGAGAATACAATATCTACTTTTGAGGCAAATAAGCAATTTAGGTTTCAAGATTCAAGGGTTTAGATCAAGTTAAACCTCATAAGAAATATAGGTAATGGACTAATGATTTCCCAACTGATAGGTAGATGCACAAACAAAACACATACCTTAGCCTCAGCTGTTCTAGAATTCCCTTTTCAACTCTTCACACGAATTATAAACCCAATTTCCCTAATACATCATTATATTCATAAATTAGAATTACATGCATTCATTTAAAAGATTGAAAACCCTAACTCACTAACTTTTTGCGCAAACCATCGATTCAGACTTCAAAAACCTCATAACCATCTTAGTTAGGTTTTCCTGATCAAAATAACATATAATATTGTATATTTTGGAAATATGGATTCTTAGGGTTAATTTTAGTGATTTTAAGATAATTAAATCGACTTTAAAAACACATTTTCGCAAACCTCAAAACCAGATCTCAAAAACATTTTTATTAAATAGATCTCGTTTTCCTGATTTCAAAACACTATTTATTTTTAATTTTTGACCAACAGATTAATTTATAGAAAATAATTTGTCTCGACCAATCACAGCCTACCACGTAGGCAAGGCCGGATGGCCGAGCGGTAGCGGGCGCTCGGCAGCGGTGACCCGCGCCTCGCAGCCGCTCGCTACCAGCCGCACAGTTGGACCAAAACAGGGAAGAAAAGACGGAGTTGCCCCGAGCGAAGGAAAAGGAAGGAAAAGATAGGCGAGGGCAAAACGGTAAAATGGCAGGGAGGCTTCTTCCTCCCTCGCCCGACCTCCACGAGCGGCGAGCAGCTTGCTCGGCCCACTTTGGGCAAATCTGTGATACACGACCAAATCACACGTTCAAATACTCGAAAGAAAGGGAAAAGAACGACGAATCTAATGGTACCTTCAATTCGAAATGAGGTCGACGGAGATGAGCACGAGAGGCGCCGCAAGCCAGGGGTCTTCGACGGCCTGTTGGGGGTCGATTCGTCCACGAAACTCCAAATTAAGAACACGAACGAGTTGCTAAGGTGATGGCGGTCGCTGGGGTTGCATTATTTATAGGCAAGGAACCCTAAACTAGGATGTAGGTAGGACCAAGGAGAGAAGGTCGGCGGCCGAGTTAGGCGTTTCTCGAAAAAGCGTCTAATCCCAAACTATATGGGATAATTCGGTACGGAAACTCACAAGGAGTCTAACGAAACTGATTTGAGCAAAAATCATCTAGTAAAACTCGAGATATGTCGATTTAAAAAAAAAACAAAAACAAGGACATGTTTCCTTGTCCGGCTAGAGGTGGAAGACGATCGCGGATCGTCCGATCGATGGACCTGAGTCCATCAATGACTCTGAGCCATCCGATCTCGCATTAGATTAGGAAAACAACCCTCAGCAAAAGTCGATTAAATCTATTAAATTTTTAAATGTTTTTCTCTCTCTTCATTTGGAGGCTCAAACGTCGTCCAAAAATTATCAAATTTTATATCCTGACTTATTTCGACGCGTAGAATCCAAATATGGAGTTAGTTTTGCATTTTGAGAAAGTTTGATAGGTGAAATAATTAATATATAATTTTCTCTTTCCTCCTTCAAAAGAGGTGATAACATTATCTAAATTTAGTGTAACTTCACCCATAAGTCTCCTTAAAGGTTTGGAACACGATTTTGCAATTATCTTCACAAGTTGAAATTATCTTTATATTTATTAAATAAATAGAACATTCTACACACTTTCTCTCTCTCCTATTTTACTCATTATTCATATATTATCCAAATTAGTTGCAAATTTGCACAGAGGCTTATTTTTATGTTTAGTATACGAATTTGGAGTTATTTTCCTAATTTGAGATCATTAAGTATTTTATTTCTCTTTAGTGGCATATTTCCTATTTTCTTTTGATAATGATATTAATATTTATATTTAGGTTCCATTTTAAATGATACTTGGCCCTTAAGTTACTTTTTGCTCAAGGAAAACGAATTTAATTATCAAATTATCATGATGGTTTCAGATTATAATATTTGTTGCAAAAATCTTTCTAATTATCTTCTCTACCCATAAATTTTCATATTACTTTTAATTATTACATTTATCTTCTCCCTTATATAAAATTCGGATTTTCTTCTTATCTCTCATATTCTAGGAAATGCTAGAAAGTTCTAGGATGAATTATTTTATTCTTTTTATTACTTAATGTGAAATTCCATTTTAGACCCATTATCTAATTCTAACTGAGGTATTTGTGCATGCAACCTTGAAATAAGAATATATGGGAAACATTTATCCAATAACCATCTTAATTTCTTTTAAATCAAAACCAAGGACAAAAGGAACGAAAATGAAGGACAAAACTTATAGAAAAGAGTACAAAGAGGTATATAGGAGATTTCAGTATGTTACAGCACTCCACCCCTTAAAAAGGATTTCGTCCCCGAAATCTCATACAAAGAGGGAAGGGTGAGTACGTAACATCTCATCTCTCAACTCCCAAGTGGTTTCTTCTAAACCATGGTATCTCCACAAAACCTTCACTAACTCTATCTCCTTACTCTTCAGCTACTTTACTCGGGAGTCAAGGATCTTCACAGGTAGTTCTTCATAAGTCAGATTCTCATTAATCTCCACAGGTTCAAAGGTGAGTACATGAGACGGATCCTTAATGTACTTCCTCAACACAGAAACATGGAACACATTGTGAATCTTATCATAAGCAGGAGGCAAAGCTAGATGATATGCACAATCCCCCACTTTATCTAAGATCTCAAATGGTCCAACATAGCGAGGACTCAACTTGCCTTTTACTTTAGATCTTGCAATAGAACGTATAGGCTTGACCTTTAGAAAAGCATAGTCTCCCACTAAGAAGCTTACATCATACCTCTTTTTATCAGCATACATCTTCTGTCTGTCTTGAGCAGCTTTCATCTGTTTCTTTATCAACTGTACCTTCTCAAGCATCATCTGCATGTCAACAGTCTTCACTAGGGAATGTTCACCAACATCATCCCAGTGCAAAGGTGAACGACAAGGTCTACCATAGAGAGCTTCAAAAGGTGGCATACCAATACTGGCTTGGTAGCTATTGTTGTAAGCGAACTCTGCTAATGGTAGATATCGATCCCAGGCACCACCCCAATCCATCACACAAGCACGTAGCAAGTCCTCCAGAATCTGAACTGTTCTCTGGGACTGACCATCAGTTTGCGGGTGGTAAGCAGTGCTGAAACGCAGATCAGTACCCATTTCTTCCTGAATCTGACCCCACAAGCGAGAAGTGAATTTCGGGTCTCGATCAGAAACTATCACAGCAGGGACACCATGCAGACGAACTATCCACTCCACATACAATTGAGCCATCTCAGCAACCTTATATGTGGTTTTGAAAGGCAGAAAATGAGTAGATTTTGTAAGCCGATCAATCACCACCCAAACAGCATCATAACCTTTCTTGGACTTAGGGAAACTGGTAACAAAGTCCATTGTGATCTTCTCCCACTTCCATTCTAGAATCTCAAGAGGATGAAGAAGACCACCGGGTCGTTGATGTTCAATCTTAACTTGCTGACATGTCAAGCACTTTGCTACAAATAGGGCTATATCATTCTTCATGTTCTTCCACCAGAAGCTTCACTGTAAGTCCTTGTACATCTTGGTCGTGCCAAGGTGAATAGTGTACTTGGAACCATGAGCTTCACTCAGAACCTTCTATCTCAGATCACCAGCATCGGGTATCCACAACCTTTGTCTGAAGCGGATAGCACCATCCACTCCGACAGAGAAGTCAGATTGCGGTTTCTCAGATAAAGCTTTCAATTCTTCAAGATCGAAACTCTCCAACTGTGCAGACACGACTTCTGAGATCCAGGTTGGTGTAACGGTCAAACTGGCCATATGAGCACACAACTTATCTTCATCCACTGAATCGACAGGATGAGGTCTCCAACTGGCCACATGTTCAAGGTTCTCCCACACAGAACATCTCAGAGAAGCACAAATAGCATCCTTCTTGCGACTTAAAGCATCAGCTACGACATTTGCTTTACCAGGATGATAGGTGATGGTGAAGTTGTAATCCTTAAGATATTTCATCCACCTACGTTGTCGCAAGTTCAGATCCTTCTGAGTCAACAGATATCTCAAACTCTTGTGATCAGAAAAGACTTCAAACTTTTCTCCATAGAGGTAGTGTCGCCAGATCTTCAAAGCATGAACTATGGCAGCCAGCTCCAAATCATGCGTAGGCCAATTAGCTTCATTAGGTTTCAACTGTCGATAAGCATAGGCGATCACCTTTCCGTCTTGCATCAAAACACACCCTAAGCCTTGTCGGGACGCGTCGGTGTAGATGACATAGGGTATGCCCTCAACAGGCAAAGCAAGCACGGGAGTAGAAGTCAGACTCATCTTCAACTTCTGAAAACTGTCCTCACACTCAGGGGTCCATGAGAACTTGACTTCCTTCCGAGTCAGCTTGGTCAAAGGTAAGTCCAACTCAGAAAACCCTTTGATAAACTTCTGATAGTAACCAGCTAGACCAAGGAAACTACGGATTTCTGACGGACTTTTCGGAGCATTCCACCTTGTCACAGCTTCTACCTTTGTAGGATCAACAGCTATATGGCCGGCAGAAATCACGTGACCAAGAAACATCACTTCCTTTATCCAGAACTCACATTTTGAGAATTTTGCATACAATTGATTTTCTCACAATGTGTTGAGTACAATCCGCAGGTGCTCGCGATGTTGTTCCAACGTCTCAGAATAAACCAAAACGTCATCAATAAACACCACTACAAACTTATCGAGGTATGGGCGGAATACTCGGTTCATCAAGTCCATGAACGCAGTAGGGGCATTCATCAAACCAAAAGGCATGACCATAAATTCATCATGCCCATAGCGAGTTCTGAACGCTGTCTTCGGAACATCATCATCCTTCACACGCATCTGGTAGTAGCCACTTTGCAGATCCATTTTGGAGAACACGGTGGCTGACTTCAGCTAATCGAATAGGTCGTCGATGCACGGCAACGGATAACGATTCTTCACTGTCACCTGGTTGAGCATGCGGTAGTCCATACACATCCGCAAAGAACCATCCTTATTCTTCACGAACAGGACAGGGGCTCCCCAAGGGGAAACACTAGGGCGAATGAAGCCCATGTCGAGAAGCTCTTCAAGCTGCTTCTTCAACTCTGCCAGCTCAGCAGGAGCCAAGCATTAAGGTGGTTTCGATATCGGTGAAGTTCCAGGTATGAGCTCGATGGAGAATTCCACCTCGCGAGTGGGTGGCAACCCGGGTAACTCCTCAGGAAAGACATCTGGGAAGTCCTTCACCACATCAACATGTTCTAGAGCAGGAGGTGTAGCATCGAGAACTAAGGAGGCTAGAAAGGCTCTACACCCATGCGAGACGAGTTATTCAGCTTTGATGGCAGAGATGACAAACTGTCGCTCTCCTCGCTTCTTGCCCTTGACACACACTCTTCCTTCATCAGGATGAAATAGACTAACCTTGGATTCCTCACAGAACAAAACCGCTTTATACTTCTTTAACCAATCCATACCCAGGATGATGTCAAAGACGGTCATATCAAGCAAGACAAAAACTGTGGGAAACATTATTTCAGATATACAGAGGTTCAAGGTAGGAGTTTGGAGATACGAGGAGTAGATTTTCCCACTAGGAGTTTTTACATCTAACACATGATCCATAAACTCAGGTTCGATTTCAAGCATAGAGGCAAACTGACTAGATATGAAGGTATTGGAGGAACCAGAATCAAACAGGGCTTTTAAAGGATGCATATTGAGGTGTAGTGTACCTTCAATCACTTCATTGCCTTCACCATCTTCTTCAGCATTGAGAGCAAACACTCTCCCATTCCGCCTCTCAGCTGGCAGACGCCTCGGGTTATGGTTGTTGTTGTTATTGTTGTTGTTGTTCCGCGGCGGCGGGTTCTGTCTCGGCTGTTGCGGCTGCGGAGCATTATTCTGCCCTTGCTGGAAATGGGGGCAGTTGGGTCGGATATGCCCAACCTGGCCGCACTCATGGCAGGTTGGTGGAGGACGGTTGCCAATACGAGCAGGTGCATTGTTGGCAGGGTATCTTCCAGGAGGATGGTAGTGATTGCATCTGTTGCAGCGATCACGTCCACGGTTCTCATGCTGGTTCGGATTCTTCCTTTTGTTGTTGTTGAAGCCACTGGAAGCTTGAAACCCCGGATAAGACTCAATGGCAAGAGCCTTGTCCACCATTTGTTGAAACGTGAGTGGCAGTTGTGGAACGAGGCTTCGACCAACATGATAGTTCAGGCCCTCCAAGAACAAGGTCGCTCTTCTGTCAGCTCCAAGGTCGGTGGTGTAACGTTCTAACAGCAGAAATTTCTGAACGTAGTCGGCCACGCTCATGCTTCCTTGCTTGAGACTGTAAAACTCAGCCTCCTTCTTCCTCAGGAAAGCAGGGCAGATGTACTTCTCTCTGAACAACTTTAGGAACTAGGTCCACTCCATGGAGGAGGTGTCTCGAGTGCGGGCAACACCGTTCCACCAAACACGCGCCGGTCCATCCAGCACGTACGTCGCGAACCGAACCTTCTGGTGAGGAGGGCATGCCATACCCTCGAAGGTCCGATCCAGGGCCAACACCCAGTCGTCGGCTTTGTCCACCATGTTAGGCTCACTCTCACCCTTGAAGTAGGGTGGCTGCATCTTGATGAAATCGGTGAGGGTGAACTCTCTCGGCTTGGCGGCAACAGCAGCAATGGTGTTGAGTTGTCCCATCATGGTGGAGGACAACAACTGTCGCAACATCGCCAGCTCTTGCTCAGGTGTGAAGGTGGGAACACCAGAAGCTAGTTGGTTAACAGCAGGAGTCGCAGGAGTGTCGGGGTTATCAGTGGTGGACTCTTGGTTTGCGTTGTCAAACAAGTCACCTCTCCTGAAATTAGGGTTAACATATTAAATTCTCAGGAGTAAAGAATCATAGATGAGAGGGAAAAGAAATAGAGATGAGAAAAAGGATAACTAGAATGCTATTGCCTAAAAGCATACTATTTCGGGCATTTCGTATCGGCGCAGGCCAGGCCGGATCATATGGGCACGGGAGTCCTCGTATACCAAGCTAGTGGGGCGGAGGAAAATCTTGCCAGCCCCTGATGCCCTGATCCTTTCTCGACACCCTTGCCTCAACTGCATGCCCTAATAGTCGCCTAAAGGCTCTGATACCATGCTGTAAAGAGGCGAGATCACCCCTTTACTAAAATTTAAAGGAAATATAAACATCCACAATTTTTAACAAAATTTTAGACTTTGAGGATGATTGCATAATATTCCAAGTAAATAAGCATGATTCCAGATACATAATAAAATGTCAATAGCATCGGAAAGAAAGAAATAATAAGCCTTCTAATGGCTTCATTATTTATTACATAATTGCTTTCTAAAAGAAAAGATAAGATAGATAAGAGGATCTGGCTATAGCCACCTAGCCATCCTTCTTGACAAGCTAACAATCAACAGCAGAGGGAAACCTTTCTTCAAGCCCTTCCTTCACCTTGCTCAGCACCAACACCTGGGTGGTTGGGAAGACACCCAGCAAGAGGGAAAAACAAAGAAAGTATGTGTTACAAGATTATTCTAACAATGTCAAGAAAATTGTAGCAAGTAAATTAGGCTAGATATTTGGTGTAAAAAGAAGATATCAAAGAGTATGAGTTTTTTATAAGGAAACTTGCCATTAACAAAATAATTAAAGGTTTTAGCATGTCAATTAATATGTCTACCTAACTAAGTAGGGTTGAGGCACCTACCGGACCTCTAACCTTAGGTGAGGGAAGAATAAAAACATTTCCAATCACCTACAATTTTTAATGGGGAGAATAATAAACATTCCCCTAGTGTGATTTTATACATGCCCTCTATGGGTGGTTGTACATAAGTACCACTACTTAAACATTAAATAGAACATTTAATTTCATGCTAACAAAAGATTTATGGCAAGGATAAGCAAAAGAATATATAACATGACAGTGGGGTATGAATACCCAAACAAGAGAATATTATATCTACTTTTGAGGCAAATAAGCAATTTAGGTTTCAAGATTCAAGGGTTTAGATCAAGTTAAACCTCATAAGAAATATAGGTAATGGACTAATGATTTCCCAACTGATAGGTAGATGCACAAACAAAACACATACCTTAGCCTCAGGTGTTCTAGAATTCCCTTTTCAACTCTTCACACGAATTATAAACCCAATTTCCCTAATACATCATTATATTCATAAATTAGAATTACATGCATTCATTTAAAAGATTGAAAACCCTAACTCACTAACTTTTTGCGCAAACCATCGATTCAGACTTCAAAAACATCATAACCATCTTAGTTAGGTTTTCCTGATCAAAATAACATATAATATTGTATATTTTGGAAATATGGATTCTTAGGGTTAATTTTAGTGATTTTAAGATAATTAAATCGACTTTAAAAACACATTTTCGCAAACCTCAAAACCAGATCTCAAAAACATTTTTATTAAATAGATCTCGTTTTCTTGATTTCAAAACACTGTTTATTTTTAATTTTTGACCAACAGATTAATTTATAGAAAATAATTTGTCTCGACCAATCACAGCCTGCCACGTAGGCAAGGCCGGATGGCCGAGCGGTAGCGGGCGCTCGGCAGCGGTGACCCGCGCCTCGCAGCCGCTCGCTACCAGCCGCGCAGTTGGACCAAAACAGGGAAGAAAAGACGGAGTTGCCCCGAGCGAAGGAAAAGGAAGGAAAAGATAGGTGGGGGCAAAACGGTAAAACGGCAGGGAGTCTTCTTCCTCCCTCGCCCGACCTCCACGAGCGGCGAGCAGCTTGCTCGGCCCACTTTGGGCAAATCCGCGATACACGACCAAATCGCACGTTCAAATACTCGAAAGAAAGGGAAAAGAACGACGAATCTAATGGTACCTTCAATTCGAAACGAGGTCGACGGAGATGAGCACGAGAGGCGCCGCAAGACAGGGGTCTTCGGCGGCCTGTTGGGGGTCGATTCGTCCACGAAACTCCAAATTAAGAACATGAACGAGTTGCTAAGGTGATGGCGGTCGCTGGGGTTGCATTATTTATAGGCAAGGAACCCTAAACTAGGATGTAGGTAGGAGCAAGGAGAGAAGGTCGGCGGCCGAGTTAGGCGTTTCTCGAAAACACGTCTAATCCCAAACTATTTGGGATAATTCGGTATGGAAACTCGCAAGGAGTCCAACGAAACTGATTTGAGCGAAAATCATCGAGTAAAACTCGAGATATGTCGATTTTAAAAAAACGAAAACAAGGACCTGTTTCCTTGTCCGGCTAGAGGTGGAAGACGATCGTGGATTGTCCGATCGATGGACCCGAGTCCATCAATGACTCTGAGCCGTCCGATCTCGCATTAGATTAGGAAAACAACCCTCAGCAAAAGTCGATTAAATCTATTAAATTTTTAAATGTTTTTCTCTCTCTTCATTTGGAGGCTCAAACGTCGTCCAAAAATTATCAAATTTTATATCCTAACTTATTTCGACGCGTAGAATCCAAATATGGAGTTAGTTTTGCATTTTGAGAAAGTTTGATAGGTGAAATAATTAATATATCATTTTCTCTTTCCTCCTTCAAAAGAGGTGATAACATTATCTAAATTTAGTGTAACTTCACCCATTAGTCTCCTTAAAGGTTTGGAACACAATTTTGCAATTATCTTCACAAGTTGAAATTATCTTTATATTTATTAAATAAATAGAACATTCTACACACTTTCTCTCTCTCCTATTTTACTCATTATTCATATATTATCCAAATTAGTTGCAAATTTGCACAGAGGCTTATTTTTATGTTTAGTATACGAATTTGGAGTTATTTTCCTGATTTGAGATCATTAAGTATTTTATTTCTCTTTAGTGGCATATTTCCTATTTTCTTTTGATAATGATATTAATATTTATATTTAGGTTCCATTTTAAATGATACTTGGCCCTTAAGTTACTTTTTGCTCAAGGAAAACGAATTTAATTATCAAATTATCATGATGGTTTCAGATTATAATATTTGTTGCAAAAATCTTTCTAATTATCTTCTCTACCCATAAATTCTCATATTACTTTTAATTATTACATTTATCTTCTCCCTTATATAAAATTCGGATTTTCTTCTTATCTCTCATATTCTAGGAAATGCTAGAAAGTTCTAGGACGAATTATTTTATTCTTTTTATTACTTAATGTGAAATTGCATTTTAGACCCATTATCTAATTCTAACTGAGGTATTTGTGCATGCAACCTTGAAATAAGAATATATGGGAAACATTTATCTAATAACCATCTTAATTTCTTTTAAATCAAAACCAAGGACAAAAGGAACGAAAATGAAGGACAAAACTTATAGAAAAGAGTACAAAGAGGTACATAGGAGATTTCAGTATGGTACAAGCTTCCATTCTAAAATAGACAATTCATGTCTTCTTCATCTTGTTGGCACATACTCCATACAAGTGGTTTGACCCTTGTAGTGATAAGTGATGATCCTTAAAGCTGGATAAAACCTCAAGCAATCCTTCTAGACCTCCAATTTTGACTATTTGACACCAAAGAAGCCCCCAAACTCACTCTTCCTCCACGAGGATGGCTTGTCATAGTAGATCCAATCGTCTCAGTCAAATTACCTATGAGAAAGATTCCTTGCATTCTACAAGTTGTAGTTTCACGTACATCAGAGACCTTTGAAGAGCAACCTACAAGTTTTAGTTTCATGAAGCTAGTCTCCTGAGTGAGTTTTGTACTTGAGTTTTAGGTCATATGGCCATAGTTGATGCGGCCTCTTCACAGAATTAATCGAGATTGATAGTTTACAAAGATGCCCTTACAAGGTGCTTTGATCTGTCACATTATATATAGTGGTATTATCAAATATTTCTTCAATTTGTTTGAATATTAAGTGTGTGTCGAATTCATTAATTATTTGACTATGTTAGTTCATGTCATGCCTATTTGTAGACATTTAAGTGAGGGGCAAAACTATATTTGCACCTTAATTTGAGCTGGATTTTAGTGAAGTTTTGATGTTTTATCTCCTTACTTATTGGTTGGTTTTAGTCTGATATTTATTAATTTCAATAAATTAATCTAGGTATTAAATATGGTCCACCCCTATATGAATATTTATTGCCTTTTTGGTATCTATCCAATAGAACATGTTATAGAGCCTAGTTTAGTTTGATTTTGAAGAATATCCAAGTTTAAGGTGGGTTTGAAGATCCTAATATAGAGTTATGGTCAATTAAGGAATTAGATCAAGATATTGTGTAGGAACTCTTTCTACTTATTAGGTAGGTCATGCCAATTAGCATTCAATATCTATCATTCTTAGCATATTTACATATTCCTATTCTTAAGTAATATTAATGACTTATGTGATAATATGTTTTAAGATTTCAAATTATTTATATGTTATTAAGATTTCTCATAATGATTAAGATTTAGACATCAAGTTCATGTTGAATATTTAAAAGATCATGTTTCATTAAGATCCATGTACTCATATTTATGTTAAGATAAGCTTAATATGACATCATATTATGGATTTAGACCAATGCCCTTAGTGCAGCTCAACTCAAGAGGCATGACCAAAACCCTTAGTGTAGGTCATGAGGCCCAGGAACCAAAGTGCAAGCTAACATTGTTATATGGCCTAGGAACCAGAGTGTACGTTATGAGACCTAGGTACCAGAGTGTAGGTCATCAGACCCAGGTACCAGAGTGCATGTATCTAGCATAAGTTACATAAAAAAATATATGAACGAATCCTAAAGAACGATCATAGGTTTATGTCCAAGTTTTGTAAAAATTTCATGTTAGATTTTATGCATGAGGTTAAGAATAATGTATAGTCTTTTCTTATTCCATTACTTCATATATATAGATATTCACCCCACTTATTGATAATTTTTTTCTAATGCATGGTTGGGGAAAAGAAGTCTATAGATGAGGAGAAGGAAAAGAATTAGAGATAAAGCCTTAATTAGGAGGACAGAGAGAAGTTGCAGAGAGTGTCTGGTGGGGTTCATATATCTACATCATTTTTCTTTCTTTTTTAAATACCATTTGGTTATTCCTAGAGAATAATGTTAGTAGTTGTGATAAGTTCCTTATTATGTAAACTTTTATAAATGAGAAATACAATTTTTTCTATGGTGGTTATGATTTTAATTATTCCTATGCATGATATTCAATGGGTGTGATACCCCATCAATAAGAGTTAATTCTTCCGCTCATGTATATGTTTTAAATTTGAGGTGTTACTAGTTTGTATCATAAAAAAGGATAATTGGCAACAAGGAAATATCATCAGTTCTCATATAGTTAGATGCTCTCTAGGTCCAGTATTCTAAGATTTACATAGATTTGTAGATTTAAGAAATGAAGTTAGGATGAATACCTTTTCTTTTTGAGAAATGGTTAAGCATAAAAGAAATAAAAGGGAATCCAAGTCTTGAGGTTTACATATGATAGGATATGTACTAGGCATATATGTCCATCTACTATAGATCCTATGTATTAACCATCACATGTGATATGACCTCTCTTTTTCTTAGTGGCTAGTGCCCACAAATTAACAGTTTTAGAGGAGGTGTCATGAGCATAATGACCAATTGTGCATCTTTTCCCTACTTACTAGTGCATGTGTTATGGAACATATACACTATTAAGTGGTGGGGAGTTGCATAATGAGGTATCATATCATTAGGTATGTTCCTGATCAAAACATATTCAGGGATGTCACAGAGATGGGAGATACAAAACACCTATATTAGAAAGTCACCTAATCCTAATATGTTGGTTAGTAGAATCCATTATCTATGCCAAGGTTTGATGGTAAATACATTTATTATTAAGTTATAATGATGAAGAATGTTATAAGAGTAGTTTTAGAAAAATTGAAGTTAACTTAGTGATTCTCTAAGATAAATGAGCACTTTGGTTTAATGAACACTTTGGTGCAATGAGCTCTTGGGAGCAATGAGCACTTTGGTGCAATGAGTTCTTAGGAGCAATGAGCAATGAGGTCTTGGGAGCAATGAGCACATGGGTGCAATTATCTCTTTAAATCAATGAGCACTTTGTTTCAAGGTTATTTGGAGTAACTCATCTTATTTGGCACATTAATTGTGACAAGATTATGCTAATGATAAAGGTATATCAGCAATTTTTGCCATGATAGATGAGGAAGTTATGGTTTAATTTTTAAGCTCATTAGTTATATATGAATGTGTTAGTTTCGTTAATGATGTTAGAAATAATATAATATCCATTTAAATTCGATATTTGAACATCTTAGTGCCAAAATGCCAGTCTTTATGACAAGATTAAAGTCTTAGTGCACATATATGTGGAACCCCAAGATGGGTAGTACTATATTCGTGCATGAAAACTTCAAGGACAAAATTTCTATAAGGTGGGTGTTTTTAACATCCCTAAATTTTAGTTTAGCATAAATGTAACCAGTAACGCTAAGTTACAAATTTCATTTCTTATACTGATGTAAAACCCTAGAATAATTTGCACATGACAATTCAAGTGTTCATCACATCTAAATTTAATTATGCACACAACCTAGCCCTTATTATGTAATAATGGATAATTCTAGGTTAAATAAAAACTATGTCCATATATGTTCTTAATATGTTCCATTACTTAGTGCATGAGTACATAATGTGATATTTGAGCTTTCCTTAAATTTTGTTTATATAAATCCTCTTGAATGATTATTAATGGATTAGTTACCATAAGAAGCTAATGTCATAAATCACATGGTTACCTAGATCAAATCTAAAAACTAATTGGGTACTTGAGTTCCTAATGCTTGATTTATTACTATTGCAAAGTTTTGTTAGAAATGGACAAATCTATCATTAAGAAGAAAAGCGTGAACAAGTATGTACAAGTTGACCTAGTTATCTAATATGTATGGTCAATTAATCCAAAATGCCTAGATCCCAATGAAATATCTCATTCAAGCACCTATGGAACAGCCTACTACATATTGGCTCCTTTTTGAATTGTATGATCATGATCGGCATAGGTGGACTTCATCTCCTACCCCACGCTAAAAGTGTGATAGGGAACAATGGCACTTCACCAGTTATCTAGATTTCGATCTTCCTCTTCACCCCCACAAATTCCTCTTTTCTTGTCATCATTGACTCCATGAGGTTGTTGTGAGTTCACAAGCCATCACTCAATTCCTGTCTCCCATTCTAACTAACATGCCCAATTTATTTCTTCTTCCTCACTCTAGTGCCTACTACTGATGGGTGGTTTGACCCTCCCAGTTACAAGTGATTATCTCTAAGGCTTTGTTATCCTTCTACCTCAAATTTAGATTGGTTTCCACTGAAGAAGCCCTCTGAACTCATTCTTCATCTGTGACAACAATAGGCTTGGCATAGTCGCTCTGAGGCGTTAGTCAAATTACATGTGTGTAAGCTTCCTTACAAGGACTTTATTATTTTTTTCAAATTTGGAGGCAGTTATATTCAGGTTGGTTATGTATCTGAACTTTGGAAACCTCCTAGGAATCAGTGGTAATTGCAATTTACTTGTGAGAACTGCCTGCTTGATTTTATTTGAACCCACTATATATAAATATAAGCTTTATGTCTCTTCTTTCTTCTTCAGGATGTGTTTTGATTCTTGACCCTGACATTGTGCGTGAAGCTTTTTTGTTTTTAGCTTTGTTGTCAGGGAGGTGTTATGGATTCCCCTTTAACTCAATTGTCCATGGATAATTCTTTGGTCAAGTCAGTGTAGTCTCTTACGTTGAGATTTGAGTTCCCAACATGCTTCAGAATTATGATGGGAAGGTATTTTCCTTGTGTCTCAACCACCACTAATATCCTATTTTTGGATTAATATGATTAGATACCCTTGAGGAGCAACCTTCAAGCTTTATTTTTGTGAAATCTAGACTCCTTAGTGAGTTTAGTACCTGAATTTCAGGTTAGTTGGTCAGGGATATTGAGTCCTCTTCATAGGAACAACAAAGATGGATAGTTTAAAAGGATGTCCTGACAAGGAGTTTTGATATGTCATGTTATAATGTGATTTTCACATATTGTCTCAAACCATTTTGGTATAAATTGTGTGTCAAATTAAATGATTGTTTGACTAAGTGAGTCATTGTCACTCCTAAGTTTAGAAATTTAAGTGAAGGGAAAATAATATTTGCACCTTATTTTGAACCAAGATTTCAGTGTTTTTTATGTTTTATCTCATTCCTAATTCGTTGATTTTTTTTATGAATTGTAATTATTTGTAGAAATCAATCTACAGCTCATATGGGATCGACCATTATATGAATTTTGATCAATTTTCAAGATATAACCAATAGATTAGGCTATAGATCCAGGTTCTGCTTTAATTTTCATGAACATCTGGACCTAAGTTGATTAGGGTTTGAAGATCCAAACCTAGAGTAATGTGTTTGTATTACAATTCTATAGAGGGATAAGATCAAGATAATGTGTAGGAACTCTTTCTAATGATTAGATAAGTGATACATGCTCATGAGTATTCAATCTTTTTTATTCTTAGAATGTTTACATATTCCTTTGTCTAGTAAAATATTCATGACTTGTGTGATCATACATTTTAAGATTCCAATTTAGTTATGTGTTGTTAGATTTTTCTTTGTGATTAAGATTAGATCTCATGTTTATGTTAAAAATTTAAAATATCATCATTAATATCCATGTATTCAAATTTATGTTAAAATAATATTTAATATGACATAAGGTTATGGAGTTAGACCCAGTCCCTCAGTGATGGTCAACTCTAGAAACATGATCCAGGCCCTTAGTGTAGGTCATGAGTGTGAGACCCCTTACTTAAAGTGTTGAACAAGCATAATTATCATAATTCAATTTTATAACCCTAATCTAACCTTTTTATATGCTTTGAAATCATAAGAAAAGCTTAAGTTTCAAATTTGGTCCAATTTGGACATTGTTTGAGCAAGTTATGCAATTTTAAGCACATTTTGGACTTTTCTACAATTTACCCAATTGATAGGTTTTCTTTGCAATTTATCACTTGCATTATGTTTATTGGATATTATCTAATCATTCTTGAGATTTTTGAGTCATTTGGAACCTATTTAAACCTTGGTTTGAAGGTATTTTCCTCAAGGGTATTTTAGGGTTTACCCGTTTCACAGATGAGCTACCTTTAGTAGCTATCAACTAATGATTTATTTGTTTTGCTTGGAAATTCAAGAAAAAAGGGATAAGAATTTCTCTATGTATGGTGGGGGAGCTTCTTGTGTGTGTGCTTGTATATTCTTAATAGTTTAAGTCCATAGACACTTGGAAAGATACTAGAACTTCAACTTTTTCTTTTTCTTTATCTTAAATTTCGTATACTTATCCCTAAGCACCCAAACGAGCCATTTTCTCTACACGACTTCCCTCCTTATACAAACCCCGTTCTCCCTCTATGCTTCTGCGAATTTCCTATCCAAGGAAGAAGAAAGAGGGGATCTTCTTGGAAAAAGAATCTAGGGTTGCAATTGACTTCATTTTAGGGTTTGAAAAGCTTCCTTCTAGTGATCTTGACCTAAAAGAGTAAGAATCCCCTTCTTTCCTATGTTTATTTCTTTTTTATCCTTCCTTAGGCATTCCTCCAGGTCGGAACCCTGCTTTTCCATGGTAGAAATTTCTCTAAAGCTCTAAAACCCTACCTTTCTTGCTCCTTATGCTTAGGGTTTGCTCATTTGCTGAAGAAAGGTGCTAGATGGACGAGTTCACAGGTTATGCTTGGATTTCCTACCCTACTTGCTCGAGTTTTCTTCTGTTTGGGATTTCATATTCTAATTAGAGGCAAGTTTATAACTTTCTCCATGTTTATTGCTTACCATAAGCTTGCTAGCTCATGTTCTTGCTTGAAAATGATGATCCATGCACTAAAAAGCTATGCTTGACTTGGATTTCAATTTTTATAATGCTCCATGTTCTGATTTCAGTTCTACATGAACCTGTATTGATGTGTACGTTCTTTCTAAGTTTACTTGGATCAGGTTGGTTTTATAAACCGATGGTGCTAAACACCTATCAGCCAATGGTCAATGTTAGGATTTAAAGTTGATTTCTTCTATAAACACATGACTTGATGGTGGTACCATTACAACAATCGATGGTGTTGTCTTCATGAAAATTGATGGTGGTGACCAAGGGTGTCAACTTACATTCACCCCTTAGGTCAGGTTTTAGCCTAATTAGAAGCCTAGTGATTAACAACTAAGTACCCTAATGATGCTATCAATCAATGGTGACATTAGTTTGATATTTGATGTTGATTAATGAATATAGTGTTGATCTAACAACCTATGGTGACTTAATGGTCACTAATGATGGTGTATCAGGTCTCCACAACCTATTTTGAGTTAATCATGTAATTTTAGAATCAATTAATCCTTATACCAATGGTTTCTTGGGTCACTTGATGTAATGGTCGAACCTATACTATAATAGATGGTTTTAACATATGAACTTGACCCAATGGTCAAGATCTAATGTTTATTCCTCCAATAAAGTGGAATGATGGCTAATGTAATGTTTTGGTCCTAATAATATGATTTATATGGTTTCCTTTATATGATCAACTTTAAGTAGATTACTTGTTGACAATGGATGGCTTGTTTTAAATGAACAGTCGATTGTGGGTTTTACCCTACTCTCAACAGAACCCTTATTGTTGTTAATCAAAGAATGTCTAGGGTTAAATGGTGACTTTTATATATCACAACTCAATAACATCATAGATGATTCATTCAAGGTGTTTACTTACGTAAATGACCAATGGATTTACCTTTTCAACATTCCATGGTTAGAAGTTGATGCCTCAATATTCCCATTGTTTTGGGTGAAGCATGTAGTGTAATGTTATGATTAAAATGATGAGAATTTGATGGTTCAATGGATTAAACTTGTAGTCTTACCCTTCCCTCAAATGATTATGATTTATAATCACCATAATGAATTAATGGGTAACCCTAATGAGGTATAGCTTGTTATACCTAGCTTTAATATAACTAAATGATGGTAATTGAGTATGAATAGTCCTTGAATGACTAGTACAATCATGGAGTACTCTGTTACTATTGTTGAAACCCTATTATGCTATAACTTGATGGTTGCACCTTGATTTATGTGTGGTTTCATCCTTGAGAATAGTATGAAATGTGATGTTGATGCTTCACCTTATGCATCCATGATCTAATGGGGATGTTGTGGGTCAGGGTTTGGGTATAAGTATTGATTAGTAACATTGATATAATTTATCATGTTGAACCTAACTCTAATCCAAATAGATAAAGATGAGCATTTTAATATTCTTATATGATGGAATGATGTTGGAATAACCTCCTTAATAAGATCATAACCTTAATATGTTAATTAGTTATTATCAAAGCCACATGGTTGATACTTTCTTATGATAAACATGTGCATTATGAATATGATGAGGGTTAATCATATCCAGATTCCTTGCATGTTGATGTAATAAAGGAATGTTCTGAATGTTAATAGAACCCTGCTCTGATTGTTTATGAATATCTCCTAGCTCATTAATGTAATATTGTGTTGATATGGTGTATTATATGTAAGTGATGTTGTTGAGCCTTGTTATAAGGCATGGAAAGATAATGATGATCTTACAGGGAATAGTATGATGGTCTTAATGACCTTTGGGCATGGTTGAGCCATGAATGAGGTGTAATCCTCTTGTGTTTATAAGGGTTGATACCCTATGATATTGAGAAAAGGATTTATATCATGTGATAGTATGATGGTCTTAATGACCTTTGGGCATGGTTGAGCCCTGAATGAGGTGTAATCATCATGTATTGATAAGGGTTGATACCCTGTGATATTGTGAAAAGGATTTATATCTTGTGATAGTATGATGACTAGTGTAGCCTCATGAATGGTAAGTTAATAGTACCATGTGATGGTGAGATGAGAAATTATATTTCACACACTCTATATCTTTTGAAGTTGTGATATTTGTATGCTTGCTAGAAGTGAATTAGGGTTTATATGTCCACTTATTTGATGCAGCCTTAATTCACCCAAATGGCATAACTAATCAAGTAAAACTCTAATCATGTAGTGTACTGTGCCATAGATCCATATGAGTGTCAGAACTTGCCAGATGGTGAAACAAGTATTCCTAAGGGAAACTCGGAGCGCATTTTGATGAGTATGTGGGGTGCTTGTCACCCTGAATTCAAGTGTTTAGGGAGGATGACTGTGGTCATACCTAGCCTTAGTTTGAGAATGACTGTGGTCATGTCTCGGTGATTATATATGTGATGAGATTGGAGTACAACTATGGTTGTACCTCAGATGGTAGCGTATGTGTACCCACCTCCTTTCACTAGTTCCATGACCTATACTAAGGACGGACTAGGTTGTTAGTAGCTTGACCTTATGTGACGTTGTGGCGGACACATACTGACCAGGGGCGGAGAAGATCTTAGGAGTTTGGCTCTTCCTAAATCTTATATGGCACTGATTGTGACAAAGCGATGGTCAGTTGGAACTTGAGTGGTATCCTCAGATTCCTTAGGGTTTAATAAAAGATATAATACATCTGTGTAGCATATTTGTTTAGGGTTATACACGACATTTCACATTGGATGATAACCCTTGTTTGTTATCTTTAAATAAAGATGATGCTTAGTGAAATTAAGAGATAGTAGATATACCTAGGTTGTGGATATACTTAAGATTGTAGATGTGTACATACAGTAGCTATGATTATGTTGATAACTATATTTCTACTACTGATTATAATCATGATGCTAGCTATCTCATATAATTAGTTATGTTTAGCATGCTAGCCATGCCTTTGTAACTAGAGATGCATATACTACTAATCATGCTTATCTAGATAGTTTTGCTTATGTTTTTAGCTCTTTTTATGATGTTGATATGTTCCAATTGTTAGACATGTTGATGTTGTTAGCTATTCTTATGGTACTAGACTTATTCATGATGTTAGAGATGCTCATGTTGCTAGACTCCTTATACTGCTAATAGGGATATGGGAATAGCCTGGCTAATGAAGATAGTTACTATCTGCTCCTTTATGTATTTTGTTAATCATTAGTGCTATTGAGCTTATTTGTTATATATGATTAAACTACTTAAACCTTCTCATTACCTAAAATGTTGGAATCAATAAATGTTGTTGGAGGTTATATCTCTTGTTGGGACATGGGCCTCACCCTTGTGGTTCGCCACATTTTTTTAAGTAATCAGAAGTGACGACAATAGAATTGTGGAAGTAAAGAGGAGCTATAGTAATGAATCTTTGAGAAAGTTGATTAGATGTCTAGTGTGTCCTAGAGTCGTCTTTGTACTTTCAGGTCTGGGCGAGAAAATTTTGTATATGATGTTTCAAACGAATCGAACTTTTGTTAGCATATTAATGCTTCTTTGTGTGGCATATACGAATATTGTTCTCCTGTGTATATATTTTGTGGCTAAGGCAATAGAACAATTTGTATCAAATTCTTGGCATAGTCTGGATATAATAAAGATGTTGGGCTTTTATGCAAATGTTTATGAGCGGGTGCGGACGTTGAAATCGGCTTTAATTTACCCATATTTTGGGGTACGTGGTTAATTTGTGATTGATTGTATTTTATGTTTTGAGTAATCTCATTTATTGTAACGGGTTCTCACAATTATGGCCCGGGAACCAAGGTGTAAACCAACTTAGTTATATGACCCAAACACCAGAGTGTAGGTCATGAGACCCACGTACCAAAATATGGGTTTCCAGCATAAGTTACATAAAAGATATGAACTAAGCATAAATAAAGATCATATGTTTCTGTTCAAGTTTTTTACATGTTTTCATGTTATTTTCATGTAAAATGTTTAAGAATAATGTATCATATTTTCTAGTTGTACTATTTTATATATTTAGAATACTCATGATCTTACTGATGACTATTTTTTTAGTTTGTTGATGGGGATGAGAACTCCTCAGTTGAGGATCAAGAGATGAAGTAGAGATAAATCCTTCTAAAGGATGACATATAGAAGTTATAGAGAGTTCCCTGGTGGAGTGCCACTATCCATATCATTTTTTTCCTTTTTTTTAGATTAGTTGATTATGCTTAGAAAATAATGTTGGTAGTTGTAATAAGTTTTCTTGTTATGTAAACTTTTTGAGAATGAGAAATATAATTTTTCTAGTGATGGTTATAAGAATATTTATTCCTAATGCATGACATTCAATATGTATAATACCACATCAATATCATGAGTCAGGATTGACTCTTCCTCTCATGTGTATGTCCAAAAATTGGGGTGTTAGAATTTGGTATCAGATCAAAAAGATAATTGGCTACCAGGCTTTCTCATCAATTCTCATATAGTTAGATGAGTCTCTAGGTCCATTAGGCTAAGAATTTCTTAGACTTTTTTGATTGAAGAAATGAAGTTAGGATGAATACCTCTTCTTTTTGAGAAATGGTTAAGAGTAAAAGTACTAAAACGGAATCCAAGTCAGGTTTACATATGATAGGATATGTAGTAGGGACATATGTCCATCTAGTCTAGGTCTTATATCACAATATAGTCACATGTGATATGACCTCTCTATTCCTCAATGGACAATGCATTCTAACTAAGAGTTGTAGATGAGATTTCATGAGCATTAAGATTTACTGTGCACCACTTCCTTGATTACTAGTGCATGTGGCATGGGAGATTTGCACATTGGTGTGCACTATTGAGTGGTTGAGAGTTGCATAATGTGGCCTCACATCGTTGGGTATGTGTCTGATCAACACATATCTGAGGATGTCATAGAGATGGAAGATACTAGAGACCTAACATAGATAGTCGCCTAATCCTAATACATTGGTTAGCAAAAAGACATTATCTATGTTAAGTTTTGATGTCAAATACATATATCATTAATTTGTGAGGATGAAGAAAGTTATAAGTGAAATTTTAAGAAAATAATGTTAACTTAGTGATTCTAAAAGATATATGAGAACTTGGGTGAAATGAGCACTTTGGTGCAATGTATTGTTGGGAGCAATGAGCACTTTGGTGCAACAAGTTCTTGGAAACAATGAGCATTTGGGTGCTATGAGATCTTTGGATCAATTAGCACTTTGGTGCAAGGTTATGTGGAGACCTCATTATAGTTGATGCATTTATTGTGATAATATTATTCTATTTATAAAGGTAAGAGAGCACTTTTTCCATGATAGATGAGGAAGGTATGTTTTAGTTTTCAAGCTTCATTAGTAATATATGCATGTGTTAGTTTCATTAATAATGTTAGACATGGTACAATTATTTGTACAATGCCATGTTATGAACATGTTAGTGCATAGTTATATGAATCTTTATGACAAGATTAAAGTCTTGTGTACATATATGTGAAACCCTAAGGTGGCTAGTATTATATTAGTGCATATATGAAAATTTTGAGAACAAAACATCTATAAGGTAGATAGGCTGCAACATCCGTAAAATTTTAGTTTAGCATAAGCGTGACTAATAATGATAAGTTATAAATTTAATTTATACTAATGATGTAAAACCCTAGAATAAGTATGACACATGATGATTCAAGTTCTATCACTTCTTAATTTACTTATGCACAAACCTTAGACATGATTATGAAATAATGGATAAGGTAGATCCATAGCAATTTACCACATATGTGCTCATAATATGTTCCATTACTTAGCACATGACTATGTAATGGTATATTCGATCTTGTCTTAGATTTTGATAATGCAAATCCTATTTAATAGTCATCAATGCACTAGTTTATCTACAAACCTAATGTAATAAACCACATGGTTACCTAGATCAAATATAAAAACTAATTGGATATTTGAGTTACTCATGTTCGATTTAGCTAACTTGCAAAGTTTCATCAGAAATGGACAAACCTAGCTATGAAAATTAGCATTAAGAAGAAAGGGTGAACAAGTATGTACATGTTGTCCTAGTTATCTAATCAGTGTGGGAAATGAATCCAAATATCTAGGTCCCAATGAAATATCTCGATCATGTGTGTCACACGCGGCCTACTATAGTTCGGATCCATTTAGAACCGTCTGGCCATGATCGGGTGAAAGGATACTTTGTATCCTACCCCGTGCTAAAAGTGTAATAGGGAATAATAGCACTTCATGACTTCTTGGGATCTAAATCTCCCTCATCACCACATAAATTCCTCTTTTCTCACCAATTTAGAGTTCATGAGGTTGTTACAAGTCCAGTAAGACATAACTCAATTCCTAACTCCCATTCTAACTAAATTTTCCAACTCCTATCGTCGTCCTCTCGATGATGCCCACTATAGATGGGTGGTTTAGATGTCACAATGAAAAGTGATGATCCTGAAGGTTTTGTAAGACCTCAAGCAATCCTCCTGGACCTCTAATTCGGACTAGTTGCCATCAGAAAAGCCCCCATAACTCATTTTTCCTCCACAAGTATGGTGGGCTTGGCACAATATCTTTGGCCACCTCAGTCAAATTATATGTTATGTAAGCATCCTTACATAGATTTTACTATTTTCTTCACATACATAGATAGTGCTATATTGGAAGGTTATGTCTTCAAACTTTGGATACAACACAAGAATCGACAACGATTATAGAGGTTGTCCCGATAGTGGTTTACTTGTAGAAATTGACTTCCTAATTTTGGTCAAACCCTCTAAATCTAAATATGACCTTTACTTGTGTTCTTCATCACTTCAAAATGAGTTTTGTTCTCAATCCCTAACTCTATTTTGCTTAAACGGCAAGGAATTTATGTTTTTGGCTTTGTTGGTTGGGCAGTGATGTGGTTGTCTTCGTTGACTTTGGTTGGAAATGGAGAATTTTTTGTACACTGAGATTTTGAGTTTCTATAACCCATTCTTTGGCATGCTTCATGGTTGGGATGTACACATATATACATACATAAATGATAGGGTCTTTGACATCCTAGTTGGGTTTGGTCTCAATATTGACTTAGGCATTTTCAATACTTATAGAGTTATGGGATAAGTAAGGGTTCTCATGAGACTAAGCAATAGCAATAAATAAGAAGAATGAGTTTTGATACATGATTTAGATTAGAGAGAGAAAAAAGATAAATAAAATATTAGTCATAATATAGGAAAGTTTGGTGAAGAAGGTAAAGTTTGACTAGAATTATAGTTGTTAATTATTTTAATTATTGAGAATTATCTTTCAAATTTAGTTTCCATAAATTTTGGAGTCCAATTATTTTCTATAATAAATAATTTTAATAAAGAATCCACATTTACTACTAATTTTGGGTTTTAACTTATGATTTTACATGGTTAAGGGAATTACCATTTCAGGTAGTCAGATTATATCCTTTAATTAATTTGTCATTTATCCTAAACATTTTAGGATTAGTTTTCACTTGATATTATCTTCTTAAGAGTGAGTATAAATATTTTCTTACCAACAAATTATCTCACTTTATCCAATTTGGTCATGTTTCTAATTATTCCAATAATTTTTTATCGGGTGCATAATGCAATCCAAACTCATTATGCATTGATTTGATTACCATTATGCACTGATTTGATTAAGCTCCAATGCATTTCATTCATCTATCTATTTGCATTTGTATATCAATTCATGAATTCACTCAATTCTAGTGTCGGACCATCACCATCACAGTACCATACTTCCTATCCAAATATAAATTTGGATCATTGTTACATACTAAGTTTGAATCTAGAATCATATATAAAAATTGAGAACTACAATCCAAACACAAGTGTGTACCTCCCATCAAAGTTTAGTTCTTTGACATAAAACATTGAACAAAAAGCAAAGAAATAGAAGGTATCAAAATTTGTATATAGGATCTTAGAAGGTGTCGTAAAAACATGTTTCCAATTAAAATTTCACATTTTCATATCTATATTAGCACGTAGATCATTGTTCTTGATTTCATCTATTCTCTTATTTGGACAGTGATCTTAGTCCAATGCATGCAGTATAGATTGGAACATGTGAAAATGGTAGAATAGATGGCAATATGTCCATTCTAAACTAATAATTATATGAAATATTAATTGACAAAAGGTCATATGAAAAGTGTATACTCTGATTTGTACCACTATTTCATAGTGACCTTCATGTACTTCATTATAGAGTAGCACATGTCCATCTATCTTGTTGAATTAGGCACTAATAAAGCATTTCTCACTTCAATGCAGAGATGAAATTGACAAACCAATAAGATTAATACTTCAAGCAAATACTTACTCTAATATTGGCACATATTATTAGTATGTTGTGGTTTTCCTTATCCCTATTTTTGTTCAATGAGACACTTGTATTGTTACACCTCGATCTCACAATAACCACTAATCATGATATTAGGGTATAAATTGAGGATTTAACATAATACAAAGATCACCCTTAACTTTTTGTTCTTTTTCAAACTCTTTATTTTCTCGCATTGAACCACATAAACTAACTTTATAAGAGAATCAAACTTTTATTTCTCTAATGTAATCTCATCATTAATGATACACATCCATACATTCATTATGTTTCTCACACTTTCATGTACATACGACATGACAATTATTTGCATTCTCTCTAATTAAGGAAACAAACATACAAAACATCATTTACAACTCTCTCACATCTATACAAGGACCTAGAGTGACAAGGACCGACTGAACTTAACAATACTCAGACTTAACTCTTGTGGCAGATCTACTCTGATGCAAAGACCTTCTTCAAGTTCATGTCATATCCCTAAAAATTTTGAGTAGAGGGGTGAGCCTACTCACTCAGTGAATGAGTACTTCAAAGAAACAGTCTAAAACATTGATATAATTATAGATATACTTTTGAGCAATGATATCAATTATAACAGCAGTAAGTTTTACAGAGATTGATCATTGATAATCATAAATATGGCAGGATAATCTAGATATCAACAAGAGTAAATCAATATATGAGCATGCTTGATTAATTTCAATGAGAACTAATAATTTAAAAACATACAAAGAATAATTGATGGGAAATTGTACTCGAATCTTTCTCAGACTTTCTTTCTTATAAGAAACTCTTTAGACCTATATGAACATATTTTATCTTATGCCCTGATCATATGCAGTGTACTCTACATATGAAGACTCGTAGAGAACTACGATCTCATTGTACAAGACTTAGCGGACACACTCGAGAAATGCTAAGTCTGACTACTCTCCTGGTTTGCAATAGGGAAATGGCTCTCTCGCCTAAAATGGACTCCTCCTCTACCTGAGCACACAGACGGAGAGTCAAGCCACCTCTTGGCTTTTTCTGTACTCTAGTGCCACCATGACTTCTGGTCGATGTTGGACACACTTTTCTGTACTCTAATGCCACCAGGACTTTTGGTTGATGTTAGACATTGTAAACTATAATTTAAAGAGACTTCCACTAGGCTTCACACCCCGTGCCACCTGATAGCATGTTTCAACCCCCGTATACTGGACACTGCCAATGTTAGGTCATTTCACCCCTAAGGCGCAGACCTCACATAGGGGTTTTATGGTGTCAAGGCCCTTAAATCTAAACGTTTATTATTCTTGCAAAGCTCTTACTATATTATATCTTTTCCCTTATACTTGACTCTGGTATCTCTATGGTACCATGTCTATTTATTTGAAATTTATAACACAACATGTATATCATTCTAAACTTGGCAGAGCAATATACTCAAAACACTGAGAAATCAACATTTTTTACTTGCAGGTAGACTAAAATTCTTAAATAACAGAATACATGTACACTTGATACTTTATATATTAGAATCATGAAATTGAACTTCTTAATACACTAATAAGAGTTAATTACTTGACATACGAGTAATCATCATTTGCACCTGTAAATTATTTGTACTTTCTTGGAAAATGTGTACCTCAACCCAAATCTTTAGTTGTGCATCACCACATCTCATATTGAGAACATTGATATCAAAATACTTGATTCATTGAACACCCTATCCTTAGGGTTTCATTTACTTCATTAACTTATCACATAGCTCTCATAAGGACTTCATGTGACATAAACATTCATTGAATAAATACTACTATTAACAAATCATATAAAATCAACATATGTATGAAATCTTAGAATTGAGCTGAATTTGTGTTTCCATTGCATTCACTGAGATAACATGCAACAATAATAAAATTGAATAAATAAATTCTATCATGTTAAGAAAATCTGTTCAAATGGGTTTCACGATATCTATTCACAAATATCCAACTTTCCTCGCATCTAGGGTTTCACCCTCTTTACTGAGATATCAAACAAACACTATTCACTTTAAAAAAATCAAGATAGTATCTCACATATATTTACTATGAATTTAGATAAACAAAATTCATAACCAAGGGGATCTAGATAAGCAAATTTCTCTATTTACTTATACAGCAAATTCCAATCATAGACAAATTCCTTATATTTCAGTTTATTTTTATAACTAATGTGAATACTTAGGGAATTATCATTAGGATGTATTGTATACATTTCTAATATGATTTTATCATCTTAAATTCATCCAAACAGAGGAACTTAGAACAAATAGACAATTCAGGGTTTGTAGTCGCATACTAAGCAATTAAAGATTATGGATGATTTAACCAATTTTCGTGCAATATATTGTTCAAAGGAAGTTCCAACTCACCCTAAGGTGTGAAAATACCTTAAAATGTATCCCATGTCTAAAAATCTCAAATCCATATCAAATCCCTAGCAATTCACCTGATTCTTCTTCCTTTCAACTCGGAAACCCTAAAAATGAGGGATTCTAAAGGAAGAGTGAGAAAAGGGGAAATTTGATACCATTTTGGATCAAATTAGACGAGGGACAGAATCTTTACATGTGAGAGAAGATTCACCATTAAAGTCTATACAAAGAAGCTAAACTTATTTGATTTCATCATTCCTCGGACGGCGAAACCCTAGGTCAGCATCTCCATCACTTTCTCCTCTCAAACCCTAACTCTCCCTCTCTCTCTAGGATTTAGTTTATCTGGATTGAATCACGAATTATTAGAGCTTCTAGTGTGTTAGGTTGACCATATAGAGCAATTGAGCTGCTTGGGTCAATTGCACATTGACCCCTCACTATACTTTCTCTTATTTCAACTGAATTTTCTATCATAAAAATATTATTGTAATTCGTCTATTGATAAGGTATAAATGCATCCAAAAATTATGAAAATTATATATGTTGTTTATGATTGATTTTATATCTCCATTTAAAATTTCAGATCATTTGGAGTTACGAATAAATAACTAAAAATAAAACACTACACTGCTGAAAAGCACTCTGTTAGCATTTTGGTCGAAGTATAGTTTGACCGAGAACCACATTCAAAGAACACTCAAATATTCTGAAATTTTTCTCCAATATGAATGATTTAGTTATCCATATCATATCCAAAATTCTATTAAATGCAAAATTTGTAGAAAATATGAAAAATCATTTACCACACTGCTCTCCTGATTGAATTCCATATTCATGTACTAACAAAACCCTATTTTTTGCCGATTAGGGTTTACATTTCTCAAACCCTAATTATTCAAACTAAAATCATAGTTAGAGTTGCTTCTTAGGTTTGAAACATCACAATTTATCTACTATCATTAATCAAGTCTAAACGATGTTCAATCTAATCAAGCATGTAATCATTCAAGTAAACCCTAGTTTACCAATTAAGCACAAATTGTTGGTATGTATGCCCTGAGAGCCAATCATGGGATGATTGGTGGGATACATTGAGATTGATTTGATAAACATCAAAGGCGAGCTTCCAATTCTTTCTATCTCAGTCATATGAGATAGTGATAGAACAGATTGAATGTCTAGAGAATGACAGTACTCAATGACGTATGCCTTCAGGTTCATGACATGAACGATGAGATCATATGGATGCTAAGAGTTTGTACATCCTTGTTATGTCCCTAGTCGGATGTCATTGTGAAAGGTAGATAGACAGCAATGACACACAAGACTAGATTGTGGTGTTGGTTGATGATAGAATCTCATTAGTCATGATATAGAGATATCAAACCAAACACATAGGTACTTGTTAGAGAACAAGTGTACCGGACAGACCCACCGTGAGTTTGACACATAGAACCATGACATGGTAGTCACGGTCAGTACTCACAGTGATGGTGGTGAGTGTGATTCTTAGACCTGAAATCACTGCACTCAACACATGTCGTTGGGCACACTTTGACATCATCAAACGCAGTCCTGAAACATGGGTTGTTATAAAGGTGATGATTGGGTGGCTTTGACACATGGGGCTTTTGAGGGGTGAGTGATAGATATGGGATTTGTCCCTCCTGAGGGAGTTTGATATCCATGGCCACTTGATGAGTAGGATTGAGAAAGGTGTGCACGCATGTGTGAATCAGTATATGATATTGATGGCATACATATCTCTTCCAGTCTACTCTGAGATCAAGGAAGTGAATGAACGTTGACAGGATGACTGTTCCATGCCTCGAGTTCATTCGGGATTTCAGTGACAAAGGAATTATACATTCGCTGTAACACCATTCACGGATTGTAGGATGAAAGTTGTTCTCCAACTTTCTACTTTCACTTGGGTAGCACTGATGTGTGACTAGGCACCGCTCTTTGCTTGTGAAGTCATAAGTGTTATGGACTTTCACTACCAATGTGAAATGGACCTGCAGGGTCACACACATAGGATTTAACCTGGAAGAGGAGTTTTGTCCACAAAGCAATGTTTAGATTGATTACTAAAGGAGTTTGGTAGTTCAATTAAACACTCAATCAGTCGATGGCTCAATATTGTATGGTTCAAGGTGTTGGACGCATTGATTGGAGTATCGGATTGATTGAAATCGCAATTGACTGATTTTGCCCAACCTGTGCTCCCAAACGATCGGTTCATGTGATGAACCGGTCGGCTGAGGTTGCTGAACCAGTCGGCTGGAGTGTCCAGGCCGATCGGCTCATGCCCAGGTTGAAACGACCAGTTCAAGGGTTGAACCGATTGGCTCAACTGGTGCAACCGACCAGTTGGGAAAAGTCATGTCGGCAAGAATTTTCCTTTGGTTTCAAATTGCCCAATTCGATTGGGAATAATATTGGTATTCGATACCAATTGGGAAAGAAACAAGGAAAGTCTTTTTGAGCCGGATTAGGACCATGAACCGATCGGTTCAGGACACCAACCGATCGGTTGGAGTGCCCCAAACAATCGGCTCAGGTCCAACCGATCGGCTCAATGGCCGAACCGATCGGTTCAGTTGTGAACCGATCATTTCAAGTTGCGAACCGGTTGCTTTTTGTGGAAAATTCTCAAACCCTTCTACTCCTGCTTTAGTCCCGCATTGCTCGGGATGGAGAACCTTGTCCCATGACTCTCCTATATATATAGGGGTATTGGGGGCTTCTCAAAGTACAGCTCATTCCAACCAGTTGCTCTGCAAGTTGTCGTTCTCTCTGGTTTTGGTAACTGTGAGAGAGCCCGAGCAAGTGCTTCCCGCAAAAGGGAGGTGCAGCAAGGGAAGGACAACTGCAGTTGCAACAGGAGGCAGGAGAGCGTGTTGGCGACTAGTACGTCAACAGGAGGGTGCGACTCCTTCCACTTCCTTGTGGGACAAGGAGTGTGGAGTTCTAGGTGGTCCGTGTGGACTACTACAGAGGCGGGAGGACACTGCCGCTTAGGAGGACAACTGTCATCCGACAGTCCGGTTCGAGTAGGAGTTGTCAGTCCCAGTGTGACCAGGAGCTGCACAGACACCGTCGAAGTCCGGAGTTGAAGACCGCGCATTGCGCTAGGTATTGTCGTCGAGCAAGCCTCGGGACAAGGTATGATTTCACAAACCATCCTTTCCTATTATATAGACGTTGACGCGTTTCCTCGGTATGGTTTGGGGAGAAATTTTTTTATTTCCGCTGCCTTCTCTGTCTCCCCTAAAACCCAACAGTGGTATCAGAGCCAGGTCAACTGCTCTATATTTTAGGAATATCGATATGATCGATTTTGGTTTGTCGCCTTTATTTATTGCATACGATGCGAATAATATCGACTTTATGCATGTCCAATCCTAAATACACAAATCCCTAATTACATATATGATATGTATTATTAATGCACTCGATACGCGTCGCCCTTAAATGAGTTTTGTGGTGGATGTGTGTAGCGTGATTATGGCCTATAAACCCCTATCTGTGATTGGTTGTGTGTGGTTGCTTGCATCTCGGTCTGCGCACCGATCTTCCCTCTCTTATTCCTGATGTAACTCGAAATAATTCGAGATTCTCTCCTACCTTTGCTCCCCCCGAATGTAACTCGGGGTTTCCCTTTTAAAGCAATGTAATAAATAGAATAGGATTTTATTTCCTGTTATGTCAAAGACCGGCGGACATCAAGATGACTGCTCAGACGGTCGGTTCAAGGAGTGAACCGATCGGTTGATGACCAGTTCGAGGAGCGAGACGAGCGGGTGGCGGACATGACGAGATGCACGACGACCAGGCAAACCGATCGGTTGGAGGAGCCAACCGATCGGCTGGTGGCACCCAGACGACCGGCTGGAGAGTATAGATCATTCATGTGATGAGTTGATCAACTCGGAAGGCAAGGCACAGAAGTTCATCTTGTACAGGTTGCATGTGATGTAGACCTAGATGACCGTGATTCCTCTTGGCTCAAGGAATCACATTACGATGGCCATAATCATTGATTTTATCGTTTTGTGCATGTTTTCTGTGGGATATAGCATGTATATGATATGTACTATGTATTGTGGTGATTGGATATGTATATGTATATAAAACCAAATCCCTCATTAAAATATTAAGTTTTAGATGCCTTCCAAATGCGACACACGTGAAAAGCTTGATCGACCAAGTGTGGGCACGCCCAAGCGTGGTGCACCGTCTATCTCGTGGAAGCGTGAAGGATCAACATGTGGGTCTGCCCAAGCAGGGTGCATGTTCATCGTGTTTGCTTTGGGTCAGACTTAACAAGGTGACCTAGATAGGATCTAGTGCCTTGAGGCATGGAGATGATCATTGCAATGAGTTGTATATGACATCTTATCAAGAGTTGCATATGATGCAATTGGCAAAAGTTGCCTACCTGAGAGATCTATGTTGTGGGTGACAGCCCAAGCTGGTCCATGACTTAGAGGATTTCAGGATCTTGCCCACTAGAAGGTTGTACGCTGCAATCTTCCGAATTGATGGTGAGGGCTATCAATTTGAAGTAAAAATAGTGGGAGCGATAATTAATTAAAGGCCTAATTATATCGTCAAATTTTCAAATCAATCAAATAAGTCAAAAATGAGTTTTGGACTAAAATTGCATATTTTCCTTTTGTAGTTCAAATGGCAACAAACAACAACAACTTTTCTTTGCGATCGGTCCTTGACAAGGACAAGCTAAATGGGACAAACTTACACGACTGGTATCAGACATTGAGAATTGTTCTCACTCAAGAGCGCAAGCTCTATGTCTTGGATACTCCAATTCCAGAGGAACCCGCTCCTAATGCACCAAAGGCAGAAAGGGATGCTTACAAGAAGCATTCTGATGATGCCATTGATGCAAAGTGCTTGATGCTATGTTCAATGAACCATGAGTTGCAGAGGCAACATGAGAACATGGGTGTCATAGAGATGATTATGCATCTCAGGAACATGTATGAAGATCAGGCACGGCAAGAGAGGTACAATGTTTCTAGGGCGCTGTTCAAATGTGTCATGACAGAAGGAGATCCAGTTGGTCCTCACACACTCAAGATGATTGGGTATGTGGAGAACCTGCAGAGACTGGGATTTCCACTGAGCCAAGAGTTGGCTACTGACGTGATACTGCAATCGTTGCCAGAATCTTACAGTCAGTTTGTGATGAACTACAACATGAACAACTTTGATAGGCCACTGTTAGAGTTGTTGGGCATGTTGAGGACAGCCGAGTTACAGATGAAGAAGGACAAGCCTAAGTCCGTGATGGTGATCACGAGCAAGAAAGGCAAGTCCAAGCGCAAGGGCAAGGGAAAAGCTAAGAAAGGTTCTGAAGCTAGCCAGGAGTCCAAGCCATCTTCAGCTCTCAAGGCCAAGGGAGGCGTGACAAAGAAAGGAAATTGCCACCATTGTCAAAAGCCAGGACATTGGAAAAGGAATTGTCCTCTCTACCTGGAAGAACAAAAGAAGAAGGAGGTGACTGAAACCTCTACTTAAAGGTGTCATGAAAGTAAACTTGTAACACTTTTTGAGATATATGATATCAAGATGTAAAGTGTAAAGCATTCTTACTTGGGGCAAGTGTTGCCTTTATAGATAGGAATACTTTAGTTTATTTTCATCCAATAAGGCATGTAATACAGTTATGAACTGCTATTTCATACTTGCCAATAGATAGAAACACTTTATTTTTGCATATTGTATGACAATGATGGCAATTAATAAAGAGATGTTTCAATTTATAAATATATGATCCTTGTGGCAATGCCTTATTTATCTTGTGATATTTGATATGCATACCTAAAAGTTATAGATAACTCAAACAATTTAATTAGCATTAATCATGAGAAATTCATTTCTAGTTTCCATGTGATGGATAAATCTAGACTCTTTTGGTTATAGAACCAGTAAGAGACATGAATATCTTGGACATGATTAATCAATCTTCACTAATGTAGTGGGAGAGTGATTATCCTATTAGGTATAATACATGTGATGTATTTACATACCTATTGGAATAAATGCTAACACTTCAAATGGTTTTTAGAGAAATACCAATATGAATATCTTGAAGTGTTCAAGATTATCATAAATGAAGTACAAATTTGGTAAAGTATTAATTCTTGATGAGATCAATGAATGAAATACTTGGACCAAATGTTTGAGATCCTTATGAGTGATTATGATAGTGTATCATAGTGAACTCATGATTAAGGCATTGTGATGTCTGAATCAAGAAGGAATCATACTCTAAGGAGTTAGAGAATGATTATCAAATAACTAAATTCTTCTTAATAAAAGAATACCCCACACTAATAAAAGAAATTAAGAATCGCAAGGGTTGTGAGTTCTTATATCTTTAACAGATACACCTCAATTATCTATGTGATGAGTCAACTATCAAGATGAATATGAGGAACCGAATCTTGAGTTATGGTTTATGACCATTACATCCTAAATGACTTCCATGTGAACCATAAGGTATGACCTTGATGGTAGCACTCATTGGATTATATCCATAAGTGCAAATGAGTCTTAAGTGTTAAGACACATGGATAACATTTTGAGAAGGATGATGCTTATTGATTGCAACTTAATGACTAAGACATTTGGCATATGGATACTAAAACCGCATTCCTATGAGGAATAAAACCAGGATGTGTACATGACACAGCCTATAAGGTTTATGAATCCACTAATGCAAATGAAGTCTATAAGTTACAATGGACTAATCAATGTGATTGATTGAGTACAAGCAACTCAAAAATTGGATCTTTATTTTGATGATATAGTCAAAGGGTTTGACTGATATGTCAAAGATAAAGAAGGCATCTGTGATTTAGTGGGAGCGTATTCACATTCCACATATTGATGTGAAATGGAATTGTTCTAGAATGGAAATCCAAAAGTGGAAATTATCTTTAAGGAAGATAGAGATGTTTCCTATGTGATAGGAATAGAGATCTATAGAGATAGTTCTCGAAAATCTCTTGATCTGGAAAGAGAAAGCATACATTGGCAATCTGTACTGAAGTGTTCAGTATGCACAGATTCAGTGGGAGAAAACTTGTCCATGTTACATGGAGTTAGTATCCCAAGGCCAAGTGTCCGATTCTTATGAAGAATGGGAACACTAAGAATAGATATGGATCTATCATGTATGTAATCATCCCATTATCTTGCATGTATGACATGGCAAGAATAAAATGCATTCATCATCTTGTATGTAGGACATGGCAATATGATGTGCTCATCCTGATAACTCGTATGTAGGACGTGACGAGTGGATGTCTGTCCACTTCCAATAAGGGTTACTGGAATACCATGAGAACTTGATAAGTGCTTGTGAAGTACTAGTTCTATGGAGATAAGGAAGAGTTCAATGTAAAGAGTTACATTGATGCGAACTTCCGAAAGGACAGAAAATTAATCGCAATATATATACATAAGATGTATAAAAGTGAAAGTTTGTTGATAATTGGAAATGTTCCAATAAAGCCATTTAAAAAAAAGGGAAATGCTGAGTATCTATGTATTAGTAAACAGCAGTGGATACTATATGGATTTGAAAGTTCATAGGATGAGCTTATATTCCACTCATTGATAATAAGTCTGGAATCCTTGATCATGCAATGTGGCTAAAGGTTAGCAATGGAATACTAGATCGCATATTACGGCAACTCCATCTCATACGTGTGACGTACAGCGAAGAGATGAGAGACATGTAATTTGTACAGACTTTGGCAAGGTGTTGCCATTACTCACTATGTTTGCACTAAGAGCACAGTAACATGTGGGACATGTTTGAAGATCACTATGAATATGATTCATGGGTGATTGGCTCACAGTGCAAGTGGGAGTCTGTTGGTATGTATGCCCTGAGAGCCAATCATGGGATGATTGGTGGGATGCATTAAGATTGATTTGATAAACATCAAAGGAGAGCTTCCAATTCTTTCTGGTTCAGTCATATGAGATAGTGATAGAACAGATTGAATGTCTAGAGAATGACAGTACTCAATGACGTATGCCTTCAGGTTCATGACCTGAACGATGAGATCATACGGATGCTAAGAGTTTGTACATTCTTGTTATGTCCCTAGTCGGATGTCATTGTGGAAGGTAGATAGACAACAATGACACACAAGACTAGATTGTGGTGTTGGTTGATGATAGAATCTCATTAGTCATGATATAGAGATATCAAACCAAACACATAGGTACTTGTTAGAGAACAAGTGTACCGGACAGACCCACCGTGAGTTTGACACATGGAACCATGACATGGTAGTCACAGTCAGTACTCACAGTGATGGTGGTGAGTGTGATTCTTAGACCTGAAATCACAGCACTCAACACATGTCGTTGGGCACACTTTGACATCATCAAACGCAGTCCTGAAACATGGGTTGTTATAAAGGTGATGATTGGGTGGCTTTGACACATGGGGCTTTTGAGGGGTGAGTGATAGATATGGGATTTGTCCCTCTTGAGGGAGTTTGATATCCATGGCCACTTGATGAGTAGGATTGAGAAAGGCGTGCACGCATGTGTGAATCAGTATATGATATTGATGTCATACATATCTCTTCCAGTCTACTCTGAGATCAAGGAAGTGAATGAACGTTGACAGGATGACTATTCCATGCCTCGAGTTCATTCGGGATATCAGTGACAAAGGAATTATACATTCGCTGTAACACCATTCACGGATTATAGGATGAAAGTTGTTCTCCAACTTTCTACTTTCACTTGGGTAGCACTGATGTGTGACTAGGCACCGCTCTTTGCTTGTGAAGTCATAAGTGTTATGGACTTTCACTGCCAACGTGAAATGGACATGCAGGGTCACACACATAGGATTTAACCTGGAAGAGGAGTTTTGTCCACAAAGCAATGTTTAGATTGATTACTAAAGGAGTTTGGTAGTTCAATTAAACACTCAATCAGTCGATGGCTCAATATCGTATGGTTCAAGGTGTTGGACGCATTGATTGGAGTATCGGATTGATTGAAATCGCAATTGATTGATTTTGCCCAACCTGTGCTCCCAACCGATCGGTTCATGTGATGAACCGGTCGGCTGAGGTTGTTGAACCGGTCGGCTGGAGTGTCCAGGCCGATCGGCTCATGCCCAGGTTGAAATGACCGGTTCAAGGGTTGAACCGATCGGCTCAACTGGTGCAACCGACCAGTTGGGAAAAGTCATGTCGGCAAGAATTTTCCTTTGGTTTCAAATTGCCCAATTCGATTGGGAATAATATTGGTATTCGATACCAATTGGGAAAGAAACAAGGAAAGTCTTTTTGAGCCGGATTAGGACCATGAACCGATCGATTCAGGGCACCAACCGATCGGTTGGAGTGCCCCAAACGATCGGCTCAGGTCCAACCGATCGGCTCAATGGCCGAACCGATCGGTTCAGTTGTGAACCGATCATTTCAAGTTGCGAACCGGTTGCTTTTTGTGGAAAATTCGCGAACCCTTCTACTCCTGCTTTAGTCCCGCATTGCCCAGGATGGAGAACCATGTCCCATGACTCTCCTATATATATAGGGGTATTGGGGGCTTCTCAAAGTACAGCTCATTGCAACCAGTTGCTCTGCAAGTTGTCATTCTCTCTGGTTTTGGTAACCGTGAGAGAGCCCGAGAAAGTGCTTCCTGCAAAAGGGAGGTGCAGCAAGGGAAGGACAACTGCAGTTGCAACAGGAGGCAGGAGAGCGTGTTGGTGACTAGTACGTCAACAGGAGGGTGTGACTCCTTCCACTTCCTTGTGGGACAAGGAGTGTGGAGTTCCAGGTGGTCCGTGTGGACTACTACAGAGGCGGGAGGACACTGCCGCTTAGGAGGACAACTGTCATCCGACAGTCCGATTCGAGTAGGAGTTGGCAGTCCCGGTGTGACCAGGAGCTGCACAGACACCGTCGAAGTCCGGAGTTGAAGACCGCGCATTGTGCGAGGTATTGTCGCCGAGCAAGCCTCGGGATAAGGTATGATTCTGCAAACCATCCTTTCCTATTATATAGACGTTGACGCGTTTCCTCGGTATGGTTTGGGGAGAAATTTTTTTGTTTCCACTGCCTTCTCTGTCTCCCCTAAAACCCAACACAAATGTGGTCATTACAATTCTCACCCCCTTAAACAATTTCATCCTCGAAACATAAATCCGCAAACAACGTATATTCAAAGTTTATTTTAAGCTTCTAGAATCTTACATGTCATTACATTCTTATATTTTATACTTGAATGTAGTTTTCAACGTTAAGTCCTTTATTTCTTTTCTAATCACAACATGTTAAAACAGTTCTCAATGATAACGAACAAATTCTCTATACCACAATAAATCATAGCAAAGAGAGAGAGAAACAACCATTTCAATATTTTTATACTCTTGAGGTGTTACCTCAACATTGATAATTTGATCCAACTATCTCAATTCATACGGCTCAATATGTACTATTGTTATGTATTGCCTCTAAGTCACAAAAGAGAGTTCACCATGTTCTTTTGAATTTTACTATTGTGCTACTCAAATAGCAAAACAGTCTTGAGTTGGAAGACTAGATTCAACAGTAATTGTACAATACTACTCACGACATCCCCGTTGCATCATGGATGCATAAGGTGAAGCATTACCATCACATTCCATATTATTCTCAAGTATGAACCCACACATAATTCAAGGTGTAACCATCGAGTTATAGCATACTAGGGTTTCATCAATAGTAACAAAGTACTCCATGATTGTATTAGTCATTCAAGGACTATTCATACCCAATTACCATCACTTATTTATATTAAAGCTAGGTATAACAAGCTATACCTCATTAGGGTTACATATCAATACAATATGGTTATCATCCCTTCTATTCATATGAGTGAATAGGTAAGACTACCTTATTCAGGGTATCACTTCATTTGTTCCATCATTATTCAAACCATATCACCATATCACAATTGTACAATACTAAGATGGATTACTGGTATGAATGACTAAAACTATCAGACGCCTTTAATTAACATATCACTTGCACATGTACACTGAAATCATACGTAGAACCAATTTACATCCCTTAATATGCCTTCAACAAATTATACTTCTAAAAACAAATTCACATATTATAGAAGCCATTGTTTTCTCTTATCTCTCTCCTCTTTCACTACTACTTACTTTTTTCTACTTATCCTTCTCATTTTAATCATGTAGATTAAACATTCCTAGAGTTGAAACATACAAGGTACAAATAGATTATTCATCATTCTTTCTATCACTGCAAGAATTTATCTCATATTGCACTTCACTCATATTGTATTTCTCCTTTTGTTCAAAGCACTCTTGTTACATTTCAAATTTATATCTTACTCTTTACTCTGAATCATTTCCATATTGTTTATCTACCTTTCAGATTAGCTATCTTTAAACCCTAGATTACTATCAGTGCTTGTTTACTTCTCATAGTGCAAATCTCATGATCTTGTTTTATAGAGATGCTAGTATTCAAGGTCAAATCACTATTGACATCCCCTGAACTACTACAACTCTAAACATTCTAGGGTTTGGTCCTTATCAGAAGCATGACGTTATTGTGATGTGACTTTTCTCCTTTAATTTGAAATTCAAACTTTGGATCTCACAATTTTTACTAAAGTCTTCCTTATCTTATCAATTGAATTTTTTTTCTCTTACTTGACCTATTCAAATAGATTACATTCTCAATTACCCTGCTAGGATTTCACATTCATATTGTATGTTATTATTACATTCACGAGATGTCTCTGCCATGGTGGTTATGCATCATATATGATTCATTTTCTTATCACTTCATTCCCTCATTGCTCTTATTAAGGAATATATGAAAGAGATGATGATTTTGAGACTTAGAATTCTTATCTTCAAACATTCAATAATACATTTCTCATATGTAGGTTTAATTAATTATCAACAAGGATACTTGACTAATTAGCACTTTCTTGAATCTCGCAACCTCTTTCTTTTATAATCTATATTACTCCATTATGTTTCAAACCCTTCTTTACTTTCCATAATCCCCTTACCACATACTACTATTCCACATGTCATCTTTAACTTCTAGTTTTCTCTTATGATCATGTTGCTTCTTTTATGTGTATGATCATGTATACCATGTTGCATATATTTCCTTTTATCCTTCTACTAATGTGAAGTTGAAATTCTAAATCAATAATCTCTCTACTAGTATCACCTCATGTTTAATACATTACATATCCTTCATTTTAAATCAAACGGCTCATGCATGGGTGAAACATAGTTTCTCTTTCAATCAAGTTTTTCCTTCCTGAATATAGTCTACCTTTGTATGACTAATTCATTTATTTAACTACACTTTTTTTCTTCTTTTAGAAACTAGTTTGTTGTTCTATTGAGACTTGGAATCCAAAGGTAGTAAGGATGAATGTATTAAACTTATTAATAAATGTATACATTCCATTCTCTCAATTATATCATAACCCTCATTCCTTAATCAAGCTCATTATTTCCAACAATTCTTTTTGTTTCAACTAAGTTTCTTATCCTAGTATTATGATTCATATGCTCATCTAGTTATCTTCACTTTAACTCTTCTGAAGACTCTTCACTTCTATGTACTTATTGTATACTTATCTCTTTTCTTCTATTTTCACTTTGCTTTGGAGTACATAAAAATATTGTGCTCGATTATATAATCCATTCCTCATGATTGATTCTTACTATCTCGGCCCCTTACATACTTTTCTCATATCTTTTCCATATTTCATATTTAGAGTTCATATAATACTAATAATTAAACTTAATCTGAACCTTATGTCATGTTCCTTTATTCCCAATTAAGGGTTTCTCATATAAGGCCCCAAAGTTAGATCTCAGATATCAGTTCCAACTGATTCTTAGCAGTTCTAATCTTTCCCTTATATTTCAAAATCTTAGAGTATATACATTCATACTTGAATTTGGATCTAATCTATCCAGAATTTACTCTTGTTATGTTACTAATAGGAGTCATTAGATCCCAGTATTGCATCCTGCCAGTCGAACCAGGACGAACCTGTAGTCTTGAAGCTAAGAGCTACTCAGAATTACTCAACTCCTATTCATCCCAAATGTGTGGAAGAAAATTTATCCACTTAGGAAAGCTCATTCAAAGATCATTTCTAGTCTACTTGATACAAAGAATGTAATCAATAAATGCTACAACTGCATAGTGTACAACAAATCTTAAAGACCCATATATATTTCGAAATATTGAATATCTGAATTCAAACATATAATAGCTTTTCTATTCATCTCCAATAAAACAACAATATGAAATGAAAGTTCTATCTCATTTTATATTTATGTTCTTAATTCATGTTACTTATCTTGTTTCTAACCTTAATATTTCTAGGGTTCCTTTCTAGACCATCCTTCCATTGTATACCTGGCCAGGATATACATGAAAGAATAGACCAAGTAGCTTGATACTGGTTGATCCAAGTACTCAGATACTGGGCCAGGATATCTAAATTCTCAAATTCCTAGAGCTAACATCATAACATCTCCTATTTTCCACACTTATGACTCTAACTTACTAACTTAATGGTCCCTGACAACTCAGCCTAAGATCGGATACCAAAGTTGTTACACCCTGATCTCACAATTACCACTAATCATGAGATTAGGGTATAAATTGAGGATCTAACGTAATACAAAGATCACCCTTAACGTTTTCTTCTTTTTCAAACTCTTTGTGTTCTCGCTTTGAACCACATAAACTAACTTTACAAGAGAATCAAACTTTTATTTCTCTAATGTAATCTCAGCATTAATGATACACATCCATACATTCATTGTGTTTCTCACACTTTCATGTACATATGACATGACAATCATTTACATTCTCTCTTATTAAGGAAACAAACATACAAAACAACATTTACAACTCTCTCACATCTATACAAGGACCTAGAGTGACAAGGATCGACTGAACTTAGCTATACTCAGACTTAACTCTTGTGGCAGATCTACTCTGATGTAATGACCTTCTTCAAGTCCATGTGATATCCCTAAAAATTTTGAGTAGCAGTGAGCCTACTCACTAAGTGAATGAGTACTTCAAAGAAATAGTCTAAAACACTGATATAATTATAGATATACTTTTGAGCAACTGATATCAATTATAACAGCAGTAATCTTTAAAGATATTGATCATTGACAATCATAAATATGGTAGGATAATCTAGATATCAATAAGAGTAAATCAATATATGAGCATGCTTGATTAATTTCAATGAGAACTAATAATTTAGAAACATACAAAGAACAATTATTGGGAAATTGTACTTGAATCTTTCTTAGACTTTCTTACTTATAAGAAACTCTTTAGACCTATATGAACATATTTTAGCTTATGGCCTAATCATATGCAGTGTACTCTACATATGAAGACTCATAGAGAACTATGATCTCACCGTACAAGACTTAGCGGACACACCTGGGAAATGCTAAGTCTGACTACTCTCCTGGTCTGCAACAGGGAAATGGCTCTCTGGCCTAAACTGGACTCCTCCTCTAACCTAAGCACACAGGCGGAGAGTCAAGCCACCTCTTGGCTTTTTCTATACTCTAGTGCCACTAGGACTTCTGGTTGATGTTGGACACACCTTTCCGTACTCTAGTGCCACCAGGACTTCTGGTTGATGTTGGACACTGCAAACTATAATTTAAGGAGACTTCCACTAGGCTTTGTCCCATGTACCACCTGACTCCCGTATACTGGATGCTTCCAGAGTTAGGTCATTTCACCCCTAAGGCGCAGACTTCACATAAGGGTTCTACGGTGTCAGGACCCTTAAATCTAAAATTTTATTATTCTTTCAAAGCTCTTATTATATTGTATCTTTTCCCTTACTTATACTTGACTTTGGAATCTCTATGGTACCATGTCTATTTATTTGAAGTTTATAACACAACATGTATATCATTCTAAACTTGGTAGAGCAATATACTCAAAACATTGTAATATACTGAGAAATCAACATTTTATACCTACAGGCAGACTAAAATTCTTAAATAATAGAATACATGTACACTTGATACTTTATACACTAGAATCATGCAATTGAACTTCTTAATACACTGATAAGAGTTAATTACTTGACATACGAGTAATCGTCATTTACACTTATAAATTATTTGTACTTTCTTGGAAAATGTGCACCTCAACCCAAATCTTGAGTTGTGCATCACCACATCTCATATTGAGAACATTGATATCAAAATACTTAATTCATTGAACACCCTATCCTTAGGGTTTCATTTACCTCATTCGCTTATCACATAGCTCTCATAAGGATTTCATGCGACATAAACATTCACTGAATAAAGACTACTATCAACAAATCATATAAATCAATATATGTATGAAACCTTAGAATAGATCTGAATTTGGGTTTCCATGACATTCACTGAGATGACATGCATCAATAATAAAATTGAATAAATAAAGTCTATCATGTCAAGAAAATCCGTTCAAATGGGTTTCACGATATCTATCCACAAATATACAACTTTCCTCGCATCTAGGGTTTCACCCTCTTTACTGAGATATCAAACAAACACTATTCACTTTAAATGAATCAAGATAGTATCTGACATATATGTACTATGAATTTAGATAAACAATCATTCATAACCAAGGGGATCTAGATAAGAAAATTTCTCTATTTACTTATACAGCAAATTTCAGTCATAGAAAAATTCCCTATATTTCAGTTTATTCTTATAACCTCTGCGAATACTTAGGGAATTCTCATTAGGATGTATTGTATACATTTCTAATATGATTTTATCATCTAAAATTCATCCAAATAGAGGAAGCATCCATTTCATATCATTTTTCAACAACTTAGAACAAATAGACAATTCAGGGTTTGTAGTCGCATACTAAGCAATTAAAGATTATGGATGATTTAACCAACTTTCGTGCAATATACTATTTAAAGGAAATTCCCACTCACCCTAAGGTGTGAAAATACCTTAAAAATGTATCCCATATCTGAAAATCTCGAATCCATATCAAATCCCTAGCAATTCACTTGATTCTTCTTCCTTTCAACTCGAAAACCCTAAAAATGAGGGATTATGAAGGAAGAGTGAGAAAAGGGGAAATTTTGATACCATTTTGGATCAAATCATAGGAGGAACAGAATATTGACATGTGAGAGAAGATTCACCATTAAATTCTATACAAAGAAGCTAAACTTACTTGATTTCATCATTCCTCAGACCGCAAAACCCTAGGTCAGCATCTCCATCACTTTCTCTTCTCAAACCCTAACTCTCCCTCTCTCTCTAGGATTTCATTTCTTTGGATTGAATCATGAATCATGAGAGATGCTAGTGTGTTAGGTTGACCATATAGAGCAACTGAGCTTCTTGGGTCAATTGCACATTGACATGTCACTATACTTTCTTTTATTTCAGCTGAATTTTCTGTCATAACAATATTATTGTAATTCATCTACTGATAAGGTATAAACGCATCCAAAAATTATGAAAATTTTACATGTTGTTTATGATTGAGTTTCAGATCTGAATTTAAAATTTCAGATCATTTGGAATTACCAATAAATAATTAAAAATAAAACACTACACTACAGAAAAGCACTCTGTCAGCATTTTGGTTGAAGTATAGTTAGACCGAGAACCACAACACTCAAATATTCTGAAATTTTTCTCCAATATACATGATTGAGTTATCCATATCATATCTGAAATTAAATTAAATACAAAATTTGTAGAAAATATGAAAAATCATTTACCACACTACTATCCTGATCAAATTATATATTCATGTACTATCAAAAGCCTAATTTTTGCCGATTAGGGTTTACATTTCTCAAACCCTAGTTCTTCAAACTAAAATCATAGTTAGAGTTTCTTCTTAGGTTTGAAACATCACAATTGATCTACTATCATTAATCAAGTCTAAACGATGTTCAATCTAATCAAGAATGTAATCATTTAGGTAAACCCTAGTTTACCAATTAAGCACAAATGTGGTTATTACATGTATAGACCTATGAATGAAATTCAGGTACTTAATAAACTTTATAGGGAAAACTTGAAGGTATGTTGATGGATTTGAAGAAACTTATGTCATTAAAACCAAATTTATAGTATAAAATTTGTAGGTGCATCACTAGGGTCAAATATGTACACCATCGTGTCAACAAAATGGAACTCTAGTAACACCAAGGGTTGCCTCCTTCATGTGTACATCAAAAATTGATTAAATTTGAAAATTGGTAAACATAAAAACTTTCAAACTGTTGACCCACAATAAATACGTATTCACATTACAAGGAGTTAAATTTATGTCTTTATATGCATCCTAAAACTTGTGGGAGGTCTTGATTCATAACCATCCACCCCATTAATAGTAACTTGATTGAGAATAGGCTATAACAGCAAACAAAGGAGATATAATGGAGATGATCCTCTCCAACCCCGTAGTAATTCTTATTATGGGGGTGATTAAAGATACCATTATAACGAGTCTGAATGTTGATAAATGTGGTGCAGATTTCTATAAAAATGCATGTTAGGATATCATATATGAACAATTATATAAAAAATGTGACAAGGGATACATGTCAAAAGTGCACTTCTAATATTGAAGTGATTAATTGTTCAAATCAACAAATAAAAAACTCCAAGTAGTCTTATTGTGGCATTTATAGTTGTTTTGTCACATGCAGCTTCCATGTACATCGTTATTATTAAATCGATACTATTCTCCTAATGTTGATAAACTGACATAGCACTAAACCCTTGGCATTTTCCAAAAAGCTCGCACCAAGTATGAAGTGTTTTCTATTAGATAATGAGCCTTTAGATTCTTTTATTTGGGGGTTCCCTCATCTTCTATGTGATTCATATTAACATCATAATTTCTATCTTATTCAAAACAATAGGCTTAAGGAGTTGGATCATAGAATGAATGCATAATTTTTACCACACCAGCATAACCATATATATGGGTCATCTAATAATATAGTTGATTGCCTCATAAGTGTTCTTTATATTGGTGATAGGTGGTTAAGAGAATGACCATCATCCCTTCTTAATAGATGTGTTTTGATCGGTGTTTTCAAAACTGAATCGGACCGGTCGGTTTGACCGGACAGACCGATAAATTGGTGGTCGACCAGTCCGAAAGACTAAAAAACTAGTCATGTGTTCTTTTCTGATTAAATATGTCAGAAACATGGTCCAACCGGTCCAATTAGTGATTGTACTGAACCGAACCAGTGGTTCAAATAGAAATTAAAAAAACTTTTATATGAAAATAAACTCATGACCCACACAATTGATACCATATTATCATACATAAAAGAGCAAAAATGAGTTGTCTTGGTTGGAGGGGAAATCATGTGATATATGTATATATATGGATGGTTTTCATTGCCCGTGTGGGTATTTAGTTTTGCTACCCATGAGGATGACACGGTGGCATTTAGTTGTAAATACTCCCAACTCCCACGGTACGCCGATCTCTACGAATCGGTGCTCCTCGTTGATGTCGTCCTGCCTCATGGATGTGCTGCACCACTACAGAGCACTATTCGACTCCCTCGACTCCGCGTCCGGGGCGAGGCTCCTGGCACCAGACGAGAGGGCGGCAGCCGAGGATATGTTGGGAGAAGAGTTGGAGAACGTCATCATGTGTGAGGGATCAGACAGGATCGAGAGGCATCAGACCACAGAAAACTGGGTCGCAAGGTTCTGGTCCATTGGGTCCGTGTCGTTTGGAGGGGTGTTGTGGGATGAGGAAGCAGCGGCACAAGGAAGGAGGGTCGTCGAGGCGCTCAGATTCATTCCTATTGTTGTCGTTCCTGAAAAGATGGTGGCTCATTTGTAATTATGCACAATTTTAGTGACACCAGGAATCCCATCTCCCGCAGCTACAGACCTGACTCCTCGACTCGACTCAGTAGGACCTCCGTCGGGGCAACTGCACACTTGAACGGAAGCAGGCACATAGGTCCAAGTCTGCGACTGTATCAGTTTTTTTCTAGAAGCCACCTCTCAATGGAAAGCAACAGTGGGTAGGATAGGTGCTTGGAGCAAGGAGGAGAAATCCCAATTTCTCTCGCGTAGTGAAGCCACGATCAGAAACTAAGGTGGACGGTGGCGCTTCCTATGATGACGGTGGGCATCGACGAGAGCGAGCACAGCTACTATGCCCTGGAGTGGACGCTCAAGAACATGTTGTTCGGCTCTGGTCTGACGTTCCGACAAGTCGTGGTTCACGCCAAGCCAGTCTTCGCCTCCATTGTCGGCCTCGTTGGGGCAGGTATAAGCGCCGCCGGTCTGTAAATCCACAGACAGACCAAGTGGTTGCAGTACAATACAATACTTGCAACCGCCTCCATTGTAGTACAATACTTGTATCTGATGTTAGCCTTCCATGCACAGACCAAGTCTCCATTCTTCATCAACGCTTACTCATGCTTCGCATACAAGTCCAGACCATCCTCTGTCTCTGCTCGATTATGCATTGTTTCGCCCCAACGCTGGAGTTGATGCATCGGGAGATATTCTGGAGACGATTGTCCAAATATATGAGTGTGGTGACAGAGGTTTTTCTATAGGATGCATGGAGAGCTTAAGAGGTTTGAAAGAATAGTGTAGAACTAGCAGACATCATAGCGGAAGATGCTAAGGATTAGGAAAATTGCTACTCCAAGACAGATTGTTCTGAAGTCACGAGGGATGTGTTCGTCAGAATGCCAACAAAGGAGTTACTGTAGATTGGTAAACCGTGATATTGAATTTATGTCTGTCAAGTGTTTGAAGTAAAGGCCTTGTACCGTAAATACCACGGCTACAGCTTCGTAGATGCCTTACCAGTTAAAATGTCTCCTCTAGTAACAATACACATTATGAGTTGAATGTAGGAACTCAGTTGTGTGTATAGGGGCATCATGATGTACGTGTGTTTCAGATAATATAAAAAAATGAAATCATTGGGTTGAAAGTAACCCATATAGTATAAAAGTACCTATTAAGCAACTGTTGGTCAAATAAATTAGTTATTTTACACATTAAGTAACATATTGGAATAAACGTAAGTGTCCGACACCGAAAATAACACCAGGATGCAAAAAAATAACTATCCAATGTTAAAAGTAACAACAACAACATCATCATCATCATCTAAGCCTCAGTCCCAACCATGTTGGGGTCGGCTACATGAATCCTTCATTTCCAATCAGCTCTATCATGGGTCATATTCTGATCGAGATGTAAAGATTCAAAATCTCTCTTTATAAACTCTCCCCAATTTAATTTAGGTCTTCCTCTTCCTCTATGAACTGTGTTTGACTCAATAGAATTGCTTCATATAGGCGCATCAGTCGGTCTATGTTGCACATATCCATACCATCTAAGTCGGCCTTCCCACAACTTGTCCTCAATGCTCTCCACCCCCACTTTATTCTTGATATAGTCATTTCATAGGTGGTCTTTTCTTATCTTTCCACACATCTATCTCAGCATATCATTTCAGCCACATTCATCTTGTTGACACCGCGTTTCTTCACCACCCAACATTCACTCCCATAGAGCATGGTTGGTCTTATAGATGTTCTATAAAACTTTCTTTTTAATCTGCATGAGAAAAAAAAACTATCTTACACGAAAGGTAACACTAGGACAAAAAAGGTTACACTAAGGGTAATTGTAAGAACACTAAGAGTAATTGTAAGTACACTAAGAGTAACTGTAAGAACACTAAGAGTAACTGTGATAGTAGAGAAAAGTAACCATGTGATTCAAAAAAGTAACTCTTATACTTTGTAAAAATAACTCTAACAGAGGAAGGTAAAACATGTATCACAAAATAATGTGTATGGGACACAGAGTAACAGGGACATCTTGTAAGTAACTGTATGAACTCGAAAGCAAGTGTTCTATTCCAAAAAAAAGTATCTATATCAGAACTCACTGACAAATAAAAGAGATGAACTCGTCATCGATAAAGTAATTATAAGAACACCTAGAGTAACTGTAAGAGCACTACGAGTAACTGTGATAACATAAAAGTAACTATGTGCATTCAAAAAGTAATTGTTATACTTTGCAAAGTAACTCTTGTGGAGGAAGGTAAGTCAAATAGACGAAACCAGTATATGTGAATCACATAGTAACAAACTGACATTTGTAAGTAATTGTACAAACATGAAAGTAACTATTCTAATTCAAAAATGTAAGTATTTCAGAAGAAAGAGTATTCATTGGACACAAAGTAATTATAAGATCACTAAGAGTAACTGTAAGAACACTAAGAGTAATTGTAAGTACACTAAGAGTAATTGTAAGAACACTAAGAGTAACTGTGACAATAGAGAAAAGTAATCATGTGATTCAAAAAAGTAACTCTTATACTTTGTAAAAGTAACTCTAACAGAGGAAGGTAAAACATGTATCACAAAAACAATGTGTATGGAACACAGAGTAACAGGGACATCTTGTAAGTTATTGTACGAACACAAAAGCAAGTGTTCTATTCCAAAAAAAAAGTATCTATATCAGAACTCACTGACAAATAAAAGAGATGAAGTTGTCATCAATAAAGTAATTATAAGAACACCTAGAGTAACTGTGACAACATAAAGGTAATTTTGTGCATTCAAAAAGTAACTGTTATACTTTGTAAAGTAACTCTTATGGAGGAAGGTAAGTCAAATAGACAAAACAAGTGTATGTGAATAACATAGTAACATATTGACATTTTGTAAGTAATTGTACAAACATGAAAGTAACTGTTCCAATCCAAAAATGTAAGTATTTCAGAAGAAAGAGTATTCATTGGACACAAAGACAGACAAATATTCTTCAAAGAGTAACATATGATATTTCAGAAGAAAGAGTATTCATTGGACACAAAGAGAGACCAATTCTAGGGACTTGTGCTGGGGATACAGTGCAAGCAGCAACAGAAGGAGAAGAAGGAGGATTATCATCATCACATTTGACACTAGCATTAGCAGCATCTGTGTCAAGACTGGGATCTATGACAGATGTGTGAGAGTAACTCTGCAGATAGAAGAGTAACCCTAAAACACAAAAGACTAACTCAATGAGTGATAAGAGTAACCACTTATCACAAAAGACTAACTACATGAAACATAAAAAGCATGTATGACAGTTACTAGTTAAAAACTAAAATCAGACAAAAAGTAACATCTCAATTTCGCACTAGACTAATGAATTTGTAGAATCAATTTTTAAGTATGTCCCTCTGAGTTCCAAGATAGATGTCATCTATGTAATTTATGCCATATGTACTGACATTAATGATGGCCTGAAAAATTTGTCCTCTTTCCAGTCATTCCATCAGACCTTGCCTATTGTTCTATGTTGACCATGTTTTTCTTTAACTCCTTTATATCAGTGATGATCTCATCCTACTTAGCAGTAGAGTCATGGTCCCAGGAAGTCACTTGAATATTAATTGATTTGTAAGATGCAAGTGGAGAATTTCATCAAGCACCGGGACGCCTCCCGCCAAAGGTCATTCTGCCACTACAGCTGTTGTTCATGATTGGCACCAAGGATCATCACCAGCAGGAGGCACATTCCGAGGAGGTGGTTACAGCCAGCGCCACTAGTCCAATTCCATCATAGGCGGGGACACGAGAATCAAAGATGAAGCCAGGGAGAAGTTGTGTGTTATCGAATAGGAAAAGGAAATTGTCGACCAGGTTGGCACTCATGCCACTGAGAGAGAGCTAGCTAATGCAAGTCGGTTCATGTTGGAATCCATCGATAACTACTCATTGGGCTTCCTCATCTTCGACAACCTTCTTGACCTCGCCTTCGTCCACGTCCCCTCCTCCGTCCCACTGTGGCGGGCAGCTGGCACCCTCCAGTGGTCCCAATCCATCTCTGTCTCCTTCAACTGTGCCCTTGCACTCTCCGATCCGTGCTCTAGAATCTTGTGGTTGACAGACAGACAACCTGGCAGTTGTGTCATCCTACTCCCTTCCTCAAACCTCCAGGTCCTAGGCGGGGGCGGCATAGTGCGCTGGCAGAGCTTTGACCATCCAGTCAACATGATCACCCAAGACTAGAACCTCAGCTCCTCGATGGCTCTCACATCCCCGGCGGCAAGTACGTCATGCGTCTGGGGCCCATCTACATAGGACTTTACATGGTCTTCCCAACTCCGTTATAGCATCTGATGTACTGAAAGGAAGGGGCACTCCAAGCCGCAACTCAAATCGAGGCTGACAAGGGCCCCATCTACGCGCGCCTCAATTCGTCGGGGTTCCTCGGACTGTACCAGATCAAAGGTCGACCGGTCCACATCATGCCCTTCTCCAGCTACAACTAGTAGCAACCCACAGGAAACTACTCACTGGGCTTCCTCAACTCCGACAACCTTCTCGACCTCACCGTCGTCCATGTCCCCTCCTCCGTCCCGTTGTGGCGGGAAGCAGCCACCCTCCAGTGGTCCCAATCCACCGGTGCCAGTTGGGGAGGTGGATTAAGGAGGAGTATTGGCACTTCGAGATAGCACATACCGGGTAGAGGATGGTCAGCAGACGGTAGGTGGACTGAGGTAGAAGTTGCTAGGATTTGAGTCTTGAGTCATATCCACAGAGGTCAAAGATGACAATTTTACATCTATTTACATTAGGTGCCACCGTGTTTTTGACATGGGTAGTTTAACAAAGATACCCGTCGAGCAACAAATAAATAGCCATAGCCATATATATACACACACACACACACACACACATATATATATATATATATATATTGTGTGTATGTGTATATTTATATGTATATGTATATATGTATCGAAATCAGGTAAATATATTCTGACTTTCTCCTACCAAATAGTAGAAGGTCAAGAGTTACATATAGGCCCAACATCATACACTCATAAATAAAAAGGGGCAACCAATCACACGTTATCTAATGTGTTGCTTATGTTTAACACATTTACAATTTTTTACAGCAATACTCCTTTCATTTGCAACTGTATTGTGGTGTCTTCTAGCACTCCATTCCTCCCAAATATGATAGTAGAGAACAACAAATAAATTTTTATTTGTATCCTCACTTCCATGCTTGTTACCATTTTCCTCAGGTCCATTTCCAGCATGAATTGTAGATGAAACACTTCATATATAATCCTCCAAACCTCCTTTGTGAAGTTGCATCGTCCCATCAGATGATCATGGGACTCATCCTCCTTGCACAAAAAACACTGCACTGAGACATCATAGTTCCATCCACGTAGCTTATCCAGGGTAGCCAAAACACTATGCAGAATTTTGTAGACGCACATGCTCCATTTTGGAACATGACTACCCATCCAAATATGTTCTACACATGTGTCTTTTACTTCCCTTGTCCGTGTTATTTCCTAGAGATTCATCTTTATGTCTTTAAGCATCCATGTCCCTTGAGAATGAGGATCAAAGAAATGTCTAATCTGCTACCATAATTTCATCATGACATTGATGGTGTGTAAATATCCCTTCCTTGTCCTTGTCTTAAAATCTAGTCCTCTAGGATATCTCTCTCTCATCGATCTCCCCCATGTTGAGGAGCCTTCTTGGAAGATTATGATTCTCCATACTTTCCCACACTTTTCTATATCTCTGGGTGTTTTTAGATTCAAACCACCTTCTTCCTTAGGTAGAACCAATCTTACATATCTCATTAGGTGGTAGTCGCTTGCCCATAGAAAATTTGACATCTTCATCTCCATTTTGTCCAGGACCGAACTAGAAATCTCTCCTTGTTGAACCCAAAAAATAAGAAGCCCCCCTATAGCTAATCGTATCAGAGTTGCTCTTCCCACCATGGATGTCTTTTGTGATGGCCACCTGGTGATCATCTCCTCTAGTCTATACATACAATCAGCAAAGTCATTTACCTGTAGGTTGCCCCCCATAAGAGAAAAGTCAAGATATTTTGTAGGGAACTTTCCTTTCTCTACACCCATTGCCTCCAGAGTTCTATCTTCCACTTGGCTGCAATTTTTAGAGAAAAAGATGTGTATTTTGCTTGCATTCACACACAGCCCTCTCTATTTCCCAAAATCTTTGAGTGGATTCTGCAAGCACCCTAGTGTGTTTTGTTTTGCTTCTGTAAATACCAACACATCATCTGCAAAAGTTAGGTGAGTGAATACTTTTATGTCATGTATTGTGTAAGGATTTATCTCCTTTCTTTTTTCCGCCATCTGTATTTTCTGCGTGAAGTACTCCATATCAATCACAAATAGGAGAGGAGATAAAGGGTCCCTTTGGCGCAACCCATTGCCACCCCTGAACATTCCTATAGATGTGTTATTGACCAGAATAGAGAAACTAGTAGTTCTAACACACTGCTTCATCCAGTTGATCCATTGTTCACTAAACCCCATTCGTCGCATGATCCACGACAGCTTTTCCCATCTGACGCTATCATATGCTTTGGACATATCCAGTTTGAGACATGCCTTCTTGCTTCCTCTCATGACATGATAATCTAGTAGGAATTCTCCTACCAAGAGAGACAATCACTAATGCTCCTTCCTGTCAAAAAAGCTCCTTGGTTTATAGATATGAAGTAAGGGATTACCAGCTTCAGTCTAGCAGCCAGAATTTTAACAATGATTTTATATTGTATCGAGAAACATGCAATGGGTCTAAAATTAGAAAGAGAAGAAGTCACCTTTTTCTTGGGAATGAGTACCAGAAAAGAATGATTGACATGTCTCACCATGTTTCCATACTCCAAAAACCAGTTCATGTATGCAATTAGATCCTCCTTGATGATGTCTCACATCTTCTTATAAAAGTAGGCATTGAAACCATCTAAGCCCAGAGACTTATTACTGTCAATACTCCAAACAACTTCTTTGATTTCTTGCTCATTGGTCTTTCTTGTAAGAATATTGTTGTGCATGTCAGTGAGTTTGAACTTCCACTCCAGATCCTCCTCTTCTATTTCCTCCAAAAAAAATATTGTATAGAGAGGAATAGAAATTTATGGCCTACTCTTCTAGATCCTCCTGTTTGTTGATCACTCTTCCTTCCGTATCAATCAATTCAGAAATAATATTGTCTACCTCCCTTCTCTGAATAGCGGTATGGTAGAGTTTGGTATCCACTTCTCTCTGCTCATCTACCAGTAGAATGTTTCCTCTTCTCTCTTAAAGTCCTATATCATCATTTTTAGCTCGTCATCCTTCTTTATCAGATCAACATTGAGTGGGTCACATAATATATTTCCTCTGACCTCTCTGCATTCTCTTTTTGTTTCCGCCAGCAGGTTTGTGATATTCACTTCATTCTTGGCCCATCTTTTAAGTGCTTCTTTTGTGTTTTCCAGTTTCTTCACAAAAATAAACATTGGGTTCCCTATCACCTGCACATTCCATGCCTCTTTAATAATGTTATTGAAGTCCTTTCAATCATCCTAATAGTTTAGAAACTATAACGGTCTTTTTTTTGCTTCTTTTCTATAATTTGGACTAAGATAAGAGTGTGGTCGCTTAGTTCATACCCACCTGCCTTCACATGTACCTTAGGAAAAATATGTAGCCATTCATCATTCACTAGTGCTCTATCTAGCTTGCTTGCAATTCTATCTCATGGGATCCTTTCATTATTCCATGTGAAGATATCACCACCATTCATTGGTATCTCAAATAAACCAGCTTTATCTATAGTATGGTTGAAAGCATCAATATCTACATTTAAAGCTAGTCTTCTGTCTCTTTTATATTCATGCATCTGGATGCTATTAAAGTCTCTAATCACCAGCCACGGTAGTGTTACCTATTTTGAGATAGAAATCAGCTCCTTCCATAGGTCCACTCTAGCCTTTGTATCATTATGAGCATAGATCGTTGTCACCCACATATGCAACCCCCCATTATTTTTGCAGTCTACTATAACATGTTGATCTGACATCTATATCATTGTCACCTGCCAAGCATTTGGTTTCCAGACCACACAGGCTCTAGCCACCTTAGCACATGCTACATAAGATACATGCTCCCATCCCTATAAAAATAAGTAGTTAATGATGTTTTTGTTCTTTTCTTTTATTTTTGTTTCTACCAATGCAATCAAAGAGTAACCACTAGTAGCAATCCATTCCCAGATTTCCTTCTTCTAGCTCCTATCACACCCCCCCTTTAATATTCCATAGCAGCATGGACATCTTAATGGGTTTTTTGGTATCTGGTTCACCTTCTTAGCTCCTTCTTGTTGTCCTTCCTCTTGTCTTCTTTCTTATCGTGCCTTGGTATAGTAACATCTTCACTATCCGAGTCGGTTAATGCCTCAAAGCTATTTCTTGTGTCCAAGATGTTTCCCACTCCTTGGTTTCTATGAATGTCGTTCTTCTTGAAGTTTTTCCTCTTTATAGAAGCAACTTACTCTCCTTCTTCCTTCTCAGTGCCTGGGTTTTTGCATTCATATTTCTCCTGTGTTTTGTCTGACTCCTTGTGAGGCATTGTTGGCTCTTTTTCATTTTGCATCCCTGGGTCGTCCCCTCCATTGCTAGTTTGACCATGTTCCATGCTAGTGTTCTCCTCCATACTGGACTCGAGTCTAGACATAGTTTCTTTCCCTCCATTCTTGCCTAGGTCCTACAGCACCTTTGTCTTCCACCTGCATATCACAGTTGCTATCGATATGCCCAAAAGCTTTACAACCACTACACTTTGGAGGAATATAATCTGGATAAACCTGTATTGGAATGGGCTCGTGTCTAGATACATTCATCCATGTAGTAGTTATCATCTCATCATCAGCATTCACCTCAACCAGTACTCTTGCTTCTTAATGCTCGAGTGATCTCTCGTCGATGTGGAGTACCTTTCCGACGCCTACCGCAATCGTTTCAGCAGTCTTCCTCATCCACGCTATACCAAAGGACTTGAGTGTTGACCACGTTGGGATTGTGGTGAATGTATCCCACTTCATCTCGTCTTCATGATGATAGTCTTTAGATACCATGAGTTGGGCGTCGAACCATCTTGACCTCATGTTGAGAATTGCCTATTTGTCTGTTGTATTGGAGAAGCAAACAAAAAAGATGGCTTTTTCCCTCGACAGCAGTTTCAAGGTTCCCTTTGGCCACAATGTGTGTTGTATCCGTGCATTGAGATGAGTGTAGAAAGGGCACTTGCCCAAAACATGCACCATCATTGTAAACTATCAAACATCCTTCATGTATTCAAATTCGTCCACCTCCAGATCAACGTGGACATGGCCTCCAGATGCCTTGGCCGTGGGAACTACACATCCTTGTTGCTGCCTGACAGTTTCTTCAAAACTTGCGTCCACTCTCTTATACCTCTGCTTAGTGATCCTCCATCCTCCACAACACCCCATTAGGCGTCGTTCTTTGCAACACCTCGTCAGGTGTCATCCTCCACAACACCGCATTGGGCATCATCATTCACAACGTTGTGTCGGTCATCATCATTCGCAATGCCTCGTCAGGTGTCATCCTCCACGATCTTAACTTCCCCTATGACACCCCCCACGATCTCAATGCCCAGTCATGTGCCTCCCGATCTAGGACTAGGATTGTCGCTTGCTTTCTTCTTTGGGTCCTTAGACTCCGATCTATGGTTAGGGTTGGTGGTAGTGTGCGGGGTGGGTTGGGTGGTATGGGGGTGGACACCCCGGCTGGGATGGCCAACGGCGTGGGTGCCATGCCCATGGTATTGGTTGCCTAAGAATTGCCCAGATGGTGCCCTAGGGAACGGACGTTGTGCTTTTCGTATATATATATATATATATATATATATATATATATATATATATATATATATATATATATATATATATATATATATATATATATATATATATATATATATATATATATATATATATATATATATATATATATATATATATATATATATATATATGTATATATGTATATATATACATATATATATATGTATATATGTATGTATGTATGTATGTATCGGAATTAGGTAAGTATATTCTGACATTCCCCCTAAAAGTATAGGAGGTCGAGATTACATGTAGGTTGAGATTATATATATATATATACATATATAATGTGTGTCACCTGCTAGGTCTGGCTCTGGCGATCTCCCGCGCGATCGTCACCGACCCTCCGGGCATGGCTCCCACATCATCGACCACTCCGGTCAATGATGTCCACCCCATCCCAGCATCCACCATCGCCCCCACCACCGCTGCTAGCCCTAGCCACCAACCCGACAGCAACACCGGAAGACGGAAAGACCCTACGGTGAACCCTAGCCAGGCAGGTTCGAAGGAAGAAGATGGCGGCCGTAAAGCATGGAACCAGGTGCTGACAAGGCCAATGAAGGAGGGGGAAGAGAAGATGGAATTCCCAAAACCAGTGGAGAAAGAAGATGAGATCCACATTGAACTGGAGCCCGATGAATTCGAGAGGATGTGGAACGTGTGGGAATTCATGATTCTCATCTATGTTCTTGGAAAATGACCGTTGTACCCTCATTTGAAAGCTTGGATCCTACGTAAGTGGGGGCCCAAAGGATCCTTTGATCTCCTATCAAGATAGAATGGCATATTTCTGGTCAGATTTGCAAACACAAAGGACAAGGCAGAAGCACTGAACTCGGGGCCAAGATGGTTCGATTATCAGTTGGTGATTGCCAAAGATTATAGGTATGGGGATGAGTTGAAGAAGGATATCTTCTCCACGGTCCCGACCTGGATCATGGTGCACTCCTTCGGTCATTTGTGGATGAAGAGGGAAGTGGGCATGATTGCCAGTGGCATTGGGATGGTTCTGCATATCAATGAAAAGTCCCTGGAAGGTGATGAAGTTCAAGTCCTTGTGGAGCTCGAGGTGGAGAAGACAACATCTTGGAAGGTTATGTTGAACGTGAAGGGCAAGGAACCCATCCCGGTGAGGGTGGACTACTACCATATTCCGGCGAGGTGCACCACATGTAAGGCTTTTGGTCATGAGGATGATCACTCTGATCAGAAACTAGTAGCTAATAGTAAACTTGGCGGACGGGTTTGGAAGGAGAAGGCTCCGACAGCCAAGGCCCCAGCGGAAGGCTTAACTGGTGAGACAGAAGGTCCAAAGGGGAACAAGAATCAAGAACTGAAGCACAGCACACTCCCAAAGAAAAAGAATTGAGTAGTAGCAAAGAGAAGGAAAGCAAGGAGCAACAGGCCAACCCTCCATCCAAAGAAATAAACAGTCATGAAGAGGGTGATTTTGTGTCAAGCTCACAAAGGAAAGGGGTTAAGAAGCTAGGTATTCCTAGAAACCAAGGAGTGAGTGCCATACTTGATACAACAAATAGTTTTGATGCATTATCTGAATCACATGTTGAGAAGGAGAATGCAACTAAACAACAAGAACAGACGAGGAAAGGCAAGAATGCCAAGAAGGAGCCTGCTAGACATACTAGGTCCAAAAAAAATCTTTGATATGTCCATGCTCCTATGGAATATCAAAGGAGGGTGTGACAAGAGCAAGAAGAAAGAAATTAGAGAATGGATCGCTTCTAGCAGTCATTCTTTGGTTGCTTTGGTGGAAACAAAGATAAAGGTACATAATAAAAATAATATTAAATACCTATTTCCGCAAGGCTGGGAGCATGTATCCAACATAGATTGTGTTGAGGTTGCTAGGGTATGTGTGGCATGGAAGCCACATGCATGGCAGCTTTCTGTGGTACAGATGTTAGATCAATAGGTGACAGTGGAATGTGTTAATAATGGAGGCTTGCATATGTGGTTGACAGCTATTTATGGTCATAATTATGGCAAGGCAAGACTGGATCTATGAGACAATATGGTTTCTATATCAAAGCAGGCTCAGCTACCCTGGATGGTAATTGGTGATTTTAATACTGATACATTTGTAGGCTGATAAAAGAGGTAGAAGATTAGCTATTAATGTTGAAGTGGATGCTTTCAACTGAGCCATTGACAAAGCATGTCTGTTTGAATTACCAATGGTTGTTGGGGATATCTTCACCTGGAATAATGAAAGGGGGCCTGATGACAGGATAGCAAGTAAGTTAGATAGAGCTTTGGTGAATGGTGAATGGCTAAAAATTCTTCCTAATGTATAGGTAAAGGTTGAAGGTTCTGATATTAGTGACAATGCACCTATCTCACTTTAGATTACAGAGAAAAAGCAGAAAAGGAGGCCTTTCATATTTCTAAACTATTGGGTGGACTGGAAAGGGTTTGATGATGTCATAAAGCAAAGTTGGAGTACTCAGGTGACTGGCAACCCCATGTACGTGTTTGCTAAAAAGATGAAGAACACCAAGATGGCTCTCAAAAAGTGGGAAAAGGAAGAGGTGAACATCCCAAAGCTGCTGAAGGATACAAAAAGGGAGTGCAAGGACATTAGAGAAAGTTTGTTGGTTGATCCACTTAATCCAAATCTGATTGAGAAAGATAGGGAATTAAAAATGATGCTAGAGGATCTAAAGAAGGCAGAGGAGAAATTCTACTGGCAAAGAAGTAAGGAAAAGTGGATGGAGGATGGAGACCAAAACACAATGCTCTAACTATAACATCCCAGGATTTGAGGCCTCAGATAAGTTGATCTTAAAAGGAATGATTGGACTACCCATGTCACCAATGTGTACCTCCTTTTTCGAGATCCCATCACTAAGAACTTCATAGTTAAGCATGCTCAGCCTGGAGTAGTACTGGAATGGGTGACCTATTGGGAAGTTGATCCTGGCATGTGCGTGAGTGAGGACAAAGCACGTAGTTAAGGCTAGTGGTGGTCTGTGGGGACATTCGTCATTCCTAAAACTCTACTAGAGCCTTGGGTAGTGGGCTCGCCCGTTACAAATGGTATCAAAGCCAATTCCCCTCCAGTAGGTGGGGCCCACATGGTCATGGCATGCCAGTCTTGAGTCGTGTGGTCCAGGCATGTAGGAAAGGGTTGTCCATGGTTGATGTATCCACCCTTGCGCTGGTATTCTGTGATTGGGAGTTGGGTGTCCATGGGCCATTGTGGGTCTACACTGGAATGGGGAAGAGATTATGAGGCCTTATAGTTGAGCCTTGACGAGGATGTCAAGAGTCTAAGTGGGGGAGATTGTAACATCCCAGGATTTGAGGCCTCGGATAAGTTGATCTTAAAAGGAATGATTGGATTACCCATATCACCAAGGTGTATCTCCTTTTCTGGGATCCCATCACTAAGAACTCCATAGTTAAGCGTGCTCAGCTTGGAGTAGTATTGGGATGGGTGACATGTTGGAAAGTTGATCTTGGCATACGCGTGAGTGAGGACAAAGCGCACAGTTAAGGCTAGTGGTGGTCTGTGGGAACAGTCGCCATTCCTAAAACTCTACTAGAGCCTTGGGTAGTGGGCCCAGGCATTACACTAACATACTGCAATTAGAAGAAGAGAGGTAGGTAATACTATTTTTGAACTCATTAATGCCGAAGGAATGGTAGTCAACAAACACAAGGATCTAGAAGAACAAGCTACAAAATTTCTATACGTCTTTGTATAATAAAAAAATTTCTGATGACATTGATGAAAAGGAGGAAGTTGAATGGAAGTTCAGACTCATTAGCACACATAACAATATTCTCACAAGAAGAACCAACGAACAGGAGGTCAAGGAAGCTGTGTGGAGTATTGGAAGTAATAAGTCACCTGAGTCAGATGGTCTCAATGCTTTCTTTTATAAGAAGACTTGGGATATTATTAAAGATGATTTCTTAGCTTATGTGGATTGGTTTCTGGAAGGCAGGGACATGGTTTGACAGGTCAATAATTCATTTCTTGTTCTTATTCCAAAAATATAAGTTGCATCCTCTCTTGCTGATTTTTGACCTATTGTCTGTTGCTTGGTATAATATAAAATTATTGTAAAAAAATTTGGCTGCTTGGTTGAAGATGGTCCTCACGTACTAATTTCTGCAAATCAAGGAGCCTTTGTAATAGGTAGAAGCATCACTGATTGTGCTCTTCTGGCTGGAGAATTTCTTTTGGACTATAACGTCATGAGAGGAAGTAGGAAGACCTGCCTAAAACTTGACATTTCAAAAGCTTATGACAGTGTTAGATGGGTGAAACTATGGTGGATCATGCAGTAGATGGGATTCAATGAACAATGGATTGGTTGGATGAAACAATGTGTTGGGACTACTAGCTACTCTATCCTGATTAATGGCACATTTACAGGCCTCTTTAGGGGAGGTAACGGGCTACACTAAGGCGACCCCTTGTCTCCTCTTCTGTTTGTGATCGTCATGGAGTATTTCTCAAGGAAGATGAAGCAAGCTGAAGAACGAAAGGAAATAAAGCCTTATACAGTCCATGGTACAAAGGTAATGACTCATTTAATTTTTGCGGATGACGTTCTAATTTTTGTAGAAGCCAAACAACAATATTTGTAAAATCTTAAAAGCCTTCTGGAAAAGATCGAGAAGCAAACGGAGATGTGTGTTAATGCAAACAAAACACATATCTTCTTGTCTAAGAACTGCTACCATATGGAGGACAGACTTACTCATGCTATGGGAGTCGAGAGGGGTGAATTCCCAAAAAAATATCTGGGATTTCCCCTTTCTGGTGGCAACCTCACGTCAAAGATTTTACTGAATGCATGGATAAGGTGGAGGAAATGATTAACAGATGGCCTACGCAAAAGACATCCATGACGGGACACAGGACTTTGATAAAAGTTGCCATAGAGGGACTTCTCATTTTCTCGGTACAGCAAGGCAAAATTCCCGAATCTGTTCTGGATAGAATTGAAATGAAGATGGCTAATTTTCTGTGGGGAAGTGAACATCATCCTATGAAGTATTCCAGATTGGCTTTTCCAACAGATGAAGGAGGGCTGAATTTGAAGACCCCTAGAGATATCGCTAGATGGGGATCCATGAGAAGGTTTGTTGTTTTTCAGGAAGGCACATCTACTTGGGGAAAGTGGATGAGAGACAGATATCCAAGAGGGTTGGATTTTAAGCCAAAGACAAGGGAAGGATATTCAAGGACCATCAACGTCATGAGGGAAACATGGTCGCAAACCAAACATTTGTTTGTCAATAATGATTCTGGAGGATGGCAACTTAAAGACAAGATGATATGCATATGGGAGGTAACCCAGAAAAGAGGCGCAAAGGACTTATTGGGTGACCAGATATGGACCGGCAGGTATGTGCCGAAATGGAGCACATGTGCTTATAAATTTTTGCACAATGTCCTTGCTACTTTGGATAGAATAAAGAGCTAGAATTATGTCATCCCTACTGTATGCTTGCTATGCGGGGAAAAGGAAGAAAGTCACAGCCACCTTGTGGGTGAATGTAATTTCACAAAGGAGATTTGGGAGTATCTTTGT